>OZ057406.1:30732375-30823840 GCA_964056735.1 Allodiplogaster pararmata | reverse complement strand
CCCTCCCCCCTCCCTAGGGCCCTTACCCCACCTTGCTTAGGTAGGGCCCTCTTCCTCCCCCCTTCCCCCTTTAGGGCCCCCCTCCCTTCCCTGCTTAGGTAAACCCCCCTCCCCCTCCCCCCCTTTCCTTTCCCCAAAATTTATAAAGATATTTTTTTTTAAAAAGGAAAAGAAAAGAAGAAAGAGAAAAAAAAAATAAATTGAGAGGCCGCGACGCGAAGGGGGCCGCGACGCGCCTACCAGACGAAGTAAAAAAAGTACCAGCGTTTTAATGTAAAAATAATTTTTTGAAGTTGCAAAATCAGGTTATTTTTTCATTTTTAAAATCTTTTCTAGCTATTATAGATAAATTTATAAATTTTTATACAGATATAAACCACACTAAAGAAAAAAAGAAGTTTTTTTCTGGAAATTTTGTTGTTTTTTCTGAAAAATTTTTTTTACAAAGTTTTTTTTCAAGAACCAGAGTCCCTGATGCTCAAAATGATATCCTATGAAGAAATTTCCCGAAACCAAAACGTTTAAAGCCCACGAGCGCTGCCACTTAAACTGCAGAAGTACCTATTTTTAAATTAAATCTGAAACAAAACATTCAACAGAATGACCTAAAGAAAACATTCAACAACAAAAAACACTCATAAAAAACTTTACTCCCGCGAAAATTACCTCCACTACAAAAAAAAACCATCAAAAACAACTCACTGAGAGAGCAGAAAAAGTTTGGTGTGGTGTAGGGTGAGAAAAAAACCTTTGTTGTCAGGTGAGAAAAAATGCCGTGGTGAATTTCACGAAAAAAAGTTGTGGACTTTTAATTTGGTGGAAAAAACCATACAGGTTGGTGTCAGGTGAGAAAAAAATGCCGTGGTGAATTTCACAACTAAAAAAAATTTGGTGGACGTTAGTGTTTTATTTGGTGGACGTTACTATTTTATTTGGTGGACGTTACTATTTTATTTGGTGGACGTTACTATTTTATTTGGTGGACGTTACTATTTTTATTTGGTGGACGTTGCTATTTTATTTGGTGGACGTTACTATTTTATTTGGTGACACTTCTATTTAAATGGTGGACCAATAATTCATGCCCCAATTTTATTAGGGACAAACACGGATTTTTAAATCAGACTTGATGGGAAAAAAGTTCAGCTTCCGTTTAAGAGTACGGTGTTGATAAAAACATACATTAAAAACAAAATTCTTGAATCAATTATCTACTTACGTATATCATTCGATTTTTGAGCGATTTTCAACCAGCAAGTCGTAAAAAAACTAGCTTGCCGTTTCTTTCCACGTTTTATTCTCCTCAGCTAATGAAGTTCAAATCATATTCAGACGGGAAACAAATTAGGTATTACTGTCCTTTTTCACTTCCTGTTTTTGTAATATTGAAGTTTACACGTTTCCGATATTTTTCCTGGAACGAAAACTTACGAGAAGGAAGTACTTTCACTGCTCACACAAACACAAAAAATTTCTAAAGCGCAAAATTACTAAAAGAAATTTTAGTAAAGCTTTGGTCCAAAAACCAAATGGCACCAAGTACCAGTTATTGACTCAAAAACGCTGAACAGTGTTTTCAAAACTTCCAGAACATCAAAAAAAATACGGTTACCTTTTCTTGATTGAAGAGAACATTATGCCCATTAATCAAAAACCTTGAGCACTGAGCAAGCCTGTTTTTTCGTAAGAAAAAAAAACGCTTTTCAAGAATGGAAAACAAATATCGAAGATAAGTTTTCCATGACACGTAGGTGTTGGAGGTTTACGTTATCTACTTTCCTTACTTTTCTAATTTCTCTTAATCAAACTTGAAGCAAAAAAATTATGCAACAGAGTTTGAAGCTTGATCAAAGCAATTGCACCCGTGAGTATTTGAGCTTACCACTATGAGGAATGGAAAAAAAACTAGTGTTAAAATTCCAAAAGTGCGTTCATTCTCCTTTACGGCGGTGAAAAGTAACCGACTCTTCCCTCACCCTTTTTCCATTTCAAGGCAGGGTCTAACTTTGTAAGATAATAAAGAAACAACAATAAACAAATTGGTGAAGTTTTACGAAGAACTGTGAAGAACTTGAATGTCAAAGCATCTTCTTATCTGAATCTTTGGAAATTTGAGGGAATACCGTATTGCGAGAAAAATACCGCGGCGAATGTGAGCAAAACTCGACGGAGAAGCTGGAGGTTCTATTTAAAGTTCAACTTTGAAATAATAAAGTTAAGATTATTCGAAATAATAAGAGTAAGTGATATTCAATCTATTCGACACACACCTCTAGAAGTCGGCACACGTCCGGAAGAGAACAGAAAAAAAATGTCGTGACAGAATGTGTTAACTCTTATCCACTCTTGTGCCTGCCTCATTCTTTTCCGGGATGCATTTCTCAGAGTCTGTTATACATTTGTATAAGACCTTTAAATAAATAAAAAAAACCATAGGGTATTCAATGAGTCTTCGAACTTCAAGACTTGAAGTCTTTACCCAGCTTATTTGAAAGGTAGGTTTTATAATGTTTCGAAAAAGCAAAAAGAGTGAGAAAAAAACAGGCAAATTTTTAAGCTATAGAATGAGGGAGAGCTTTATATGGAATAGAGTAATCAAAAGAGATTCAGCAATTGTTTAGTTTTCTTTTTTCTCTTCTTTTTAATACTCTTCATCTTCTTTGTATTACTTTTTAAAACTTTTCCACTCTTTGGTCTCTTTTTCTAACTTTCCCCTCGCACTCATTCTCGATCTTTCATACTTTTTTACTTCTTTCATTTTTGCCTTGTTCGTCCCCGTCTCTCTCTCTCTCTCTTTCTCTCTCTCTCTCACACTCTCTCTTTCTATCTTTCTCTCTATCTCCCTTTCTTTCTCTTCCTATCTTTATAACTCTTTTTCAGTCTCCCTGAACTACACACTCTCTCTCTCTCTCCTCTCTCTTCGGTTTATCTGGCTCACTTCTATTGTCCCAATCGGCAACTTATACCCCAGTTGCGGAATGATGAAGTTAGCTACTACTTGTTCGGGAAGCAGCCAGCCTTTTTGATTCAGTTTCTTCTTTGTTCTCAGTTGTTCTTCTGTCGCAACTTATCTTCCTCTTTCCTTGCTTTTGATTCTTTTACTTTTCCTTTCACTGTCTTTTCCCCCATTTCTCCTTTCCTCCTTTTCCCATACTTTTTTTCTTTTTTTCCATCCCACTTTTCTCATTATTGGATTCATTCCCTTACTCTTTCGTTCTCACAAATAAAAAACTATGTACGTGAGTACTCAGAGGCTCGTTTATCTCTAGTTCCCGAATCTTTTCTAGTCTCTGGACTGCTATATAGCACTAGTTTATAAAGAAAACCAACTTTTTTCATTAACTATGAGCATTTTTAATTAATGGATGTGAAAAAGGATGAACGAATGATTGAATGAATAGATGAATGAATGTATACACGTTAACTCATTCCAGTTGCTCTCTTTGAAGAATGAATGCTTCGCTCAGTGGACCCAATATAATCGAAAATGGTGAGATTATACACATCAGAAGAATAGGCGCTAACTGAAAAACCATTCTAAGAAAACAAATGATTGAATTATCGCACAGAAAAAAGCTAGTCCGCCGGGCGGGATCGAACGCAGACCATCTCGACTCAAACCGGGAGCGCGTGTTACCATTACACATTCATTCTAAGAAAGTTACTTTGGTCATTGAGCTCATTCTGACTTATAAACATCGAAATATACAACCTTAGTCATATTGTCTCCAACTTTCATTTCTAGAAAGAAGTCCGAAGCAATAAAGGTGCGAAAACTCAAAGAGTTCGCAGGACTTGAGCAGAACAGATACATGTAAACTTGCTCGTTGGAAAAAACGAAGAGAAAAAATAATTTCAGAGAAATGAAAAGAACACAAATGAAAATACATTGAGAGACGGAAAAAAACTTATGAAAGGATTATAAAACTTATGAAAGGATTATAAAACTTATGAAAGGATTATAAAACTTATGAAAGGATTATAAAACTTATGAAAGGATTATAAAACAAAAGGGTTGAAAAAATTCGAATAAAAAAACACCCTAATAGAAGAAAGAGAATGGAAGTAATCGATAAAATCAAAAAAAGAACGAGAAAGAAATGAAAAGAGACAAAGGGAGAGGAACAAAGAGACAGGAAGTGATATAAGAAAAGATAAATGAGAGAGAGAGATAGAGTGAGAAAGAGAAAGAGACAGACATAGAGAGAGACAGAGAGAGAGAGAGAGAGAGAGAGAGAGAGAGATTGAAAGATATATTTTAAATAAGCACATGTCTATGCATTTCACGAATTTTTAAATAAGCTTAATCCGGAAGAATTTCAAGAATGAATGAATGAATGAATGAAAGATTGAAGTGTTTTCAAAACACGATTCTGTAGTTAACGAACAAAAAGCTTTCTAGCGTATTCATTTCCTGTGTTCCCTATTTAATTTCTTAACGCTTAATAAATTATCTTTTATGGTTCTTTTTCTTTAATTGATTTTCTGCATTACTATTTTTAAAAAAATTTTTCATGTACCTTTCACCACCTTTTTTTATTTGAAAAATTTTTCCAACAATAATCGTTGTTTTCTGGTTTTAAACATATTTCATTATCGCCAAATCTGACAGTTAACTTATTTATTATATTGTAACAAAGAACTATCGTAAAATGTTAGCTTCGATATTTTTTTGGCAATTTTTTGGGTCCAAAGGCAGGGTTAGCGTTTCTCAAGACCCAAATAGACATAACCAGATTCTGCTCGTTTTGGTCACTTCAGTGTTTATAGAGATTAGAATCAGAATCATGCGAGACCTTAAAAAAATGCAGACTGATACAGTTTGAGTGGATCTGTCCCTGGTATTGAACTTGAAAGCCTACGTACATTACTTAAGCACAGTGCACTTGTATTACATATTACATTCGGAAATGTCTTGATTTCAGCAAATGAACCAAGTTAAGCAATTTTGAGCCTAACATGAAATGAATTGCCAAAAAGTCTGAGTAAAGGTCTTTTTTAAGAGTTTCATTTTGAAGTATCAGTTTAGATGGAAAGTCAAAAGATGAAATATGCAAACGGTACTCAAGGAATAAGTTCTGACCACATTTTTTGAATAGGTGTAGTAACATAAAGTTAATTTCAAAATAAGACAAAAAAGAGCGAGTGAGAAAACACGAAGAAAGACCGGGGTGATAGAACAAATTCAAGAGAAAGTGGGCGAGGCTAAGAGAAAGTGGGCGAGGCAGACCCGAAGAAAATAACAGCGTGAAAGAGAACGAAAAAATTGCTCAAAAAACCCAAGTCAGTAGACGAAAAAAGTATCGAGAACAAAAAAGCAGTTAGAAATACTTGATGAATGAATTAGAAATTAATGACCTTGTTGTTACTTCCAGAAATGATGGTAAAGTTATGAGGCGCATCAAAGTAGGAGAAGCAAACAAAAAAAACTAACTGAAAAAGTGAAGTTTATTAAAAGTAAACGAAGACCTGCCGCGCCTTAAATTTCACTATGTTGAAGTAACCTCTAACATCAACTCAGCGCTACACTGTTTGTGTTAGTTGCAATTCGACGTTTATCAGTTATAATAACACTGAAGATTTTATCAACTAGCTCGCAATAGTGTGAACTACCTCATGAGCACACTAGTACGAACTTTTTCATGGTGAAATTAAAGGCGCGGCTGGTATAGAAAATGATAGAACATGTACATATACGAACATAATTTAAGAACAGCTGCTGTTTCTCCGTTCCGCAGCCCGCAGAGGGGGGGGGGGGGGTGCGATTGTTTTACATAAAGAGGGAGACGAACTCAGACACGAGAGAGAGGAGAGGGAGAAGTAATAAGAAGTAAAAGAGAAAAGAGATGGAGAGAAACAGAAACAGAGGGAGAAAAAAAGAAAGAGTAAGCGAAAGAGAAGAGAGAGAAAGGAAAAGAGTAAGAGAAAGAAGAAAATAAGGAGAGAAAGAGAGAGAAATAGGGACAGAGAAAGAGTAAGATAAAGGAAGAGAAGGAAATAAATAAATAGAAAGATAAAAAAGCTAAAAAGTGAGTAGAGAAAGTAATAATAAACATTTAGAAAGGGGTGTTTGAACAGCAACTGCAAGATTCCCACGTATGTACTTGTAACATAAGAATCTTATCATAAATTCAATTCTCGATTCCAGGCGCAGTTGGTATTTGGAGAAAACTGAGCGAAAATGTCATATGCAATAATTTAATAAAAAAATTTTGTGGTCTGGAGATCGAAATTTGATTGCTTCTCCAAAGAACTAAGTGAAGACTAAGGCTATTCACAATCTGATTCTAATAGAGTTTTTTTTCTTGGGCAGCAAATTCAACTTCGAAAACTTTTTGATATCAAGTTTTTTATACTCCATGCGTTTGAAAAGTTTCAATAGAGTGCTCAGGACTTTTTCAACAAAAAAACAAAAAATAATAATTTATCCCTGATAATCTTTCCGAATTTTTACTAATAAATATTTCAGAGAAGAAATTTCCTTCTCCGAAAATCAAATCTTTATCTGCACTTGGATGCAACGCGCACTTTTATAAGACCCAAATTTCATGACGCCTAGTCCCGCAAGAATCAACCCGGTGAAAGAATCGAACTGAGGACGTATTCTATAAAATCCTCACTACCACACTACCTTTGCACTGATAGAGACTGAACATTCAATCGAAAAAGTTTGATGAGTTGCTGCGTTTATGAGTTCGGAAAACCCACCTCAATGGATAAAAACGTTCAAATACTTGATAAACTAAAAAAATCATAAGCTGGAAATAAATAAGTTTTCGAGAAGAGGTTTTACCAAAAAGATATAGAGAAACAGAAAGATAAAAAATTAAGAAAGGACAAATGAAGTGTGTGTAGATAGATAAACATAATGATTGAGAGAGATAGATGGAGAAAAAGAGAGAGAGGGAGAGAGAAAGAGAGGGAGGGAGAAAGAGAGAGAGAGAGACAGAGAAAGAGATAGAGATCAAAACAGGGTAACGATAGCTAGGAAAAGAGAGCGAGAGCTGAAAATACTGTTTAAAAAGAATCTGAGAAAAAACATGACACATTATGTGCAGTATATAAAGGGAGATGAATGGGCTGAAGAACCTGAAGGGAGATGAATGGGCTGAAGAACCTGAAGGGAGATGAATGGGCTGAAGAACCTGAAAGCGGCCAGAAAAAAGGGAGAAAAAGTGAAGACTTGTTTATTTGTTCTATGTTGCCAAGGGAGACGTGTAGAAAATTTTCATGAGTGCGACTAGTTGGTTGCGTCGAAGATCGAAACAAGGACATTCAGAGGAGAGGATGGATGAAAGTGGATAAAAGGATATCTTGGGGTGCGAGAAATGAGAGTGCTTGGTTATATCACAGAACGGCGAGGAGAGAGATATCAGAAGATAGACATAGCGAGCGTATCATACGTAAAACACTTGAGAATGAAGCGCTAAGAAAGCAGATATAACCAGAGACAAGAAAAAAGGTCTGAAATATGAAAAATGTCTGAAAAAATGAAAAAAGGTCTGAAATGTTAAAAAATGTGAAAAAATTGAGAAAAATTATGAGAGTTCAAAATAAATATTCAAAGATGAAAATATTGAAAGAAGAGAGAGAGAAAATAATAGAGAGGGAGAAGGTGAGATAGAGAGTGAGGAAAAGAAACGGTGAAGAAAATAGCTGTTATTTGCTTTTACCCAAATTCAAGAGTGCTCTCAATTTCTTCTGAAGCCTAACCAATTCAGCAGCAAAGAATAGCGGAACTCTGCTGTTCCTATGATATTTCAGTTCAGATATCGGAAAACAAATTATTTTTTGATCTCTCAATTTGGAACACGTTTTTTTGAGATCTTAGCAAATATGATTGTTTTTCACAGAGAATAAATTACTACGCGAGAAAAAGCTAGTATGCGGGAAAGATTGGGCCAAGCCATCTTTTTTCTCACTTTCAGGGAAATTAGATTGCTTTTAACACGAGCGCACATACTTCCAATGTGTCTTTGGTTGTGTAACGTTAACATGGTCTTTTTTCAAAAGAGCGATTATGGTAACATGCTCTACTTCCTCTTAAAGTGATAGACAGCTGGGTTCTATTCCTAACCTATCCAAGAATTCTTGCAGCCCATCTTAACCATGTGTCTCTGCTTTTAAACTTGGCTACTAAGAAGTTATTGGAAACATTTATTGAGGTCTTCAGACTAAATATTATATGTTTTCACAGAGACTAAATAACCACGCGAGAAAAAGCAAGTCCGCGATCGATCGAAATAAACCGTCTAAAAGATGTATTTTGTGAGTGCAGCCAAAATCTACATCTTATCATTCAACTCATGTTCAGAGACCGCAATGAAATTTTCTAAAATGATCAATATAGTGCTATATGAAAATTTGTTGATGTTTTCCGAGCTAAATTTTTTCTAGAATTCGATAAATTTTTAATGTTTTGAATGTAAAAAAAAAACGGTTTTAAAAATTTAAAATATCTGTCAATGGGAGTTCCCAGTTCAACTTGGGCAGCACCAATGCGCTATGTCAGTGTATGCCTAAAACACGGGCTCAGCCTTTATCATTCTTTTGAAACTTCTAGTAAGGTCTAATTTCAGTTTTTGTATTTTTTTTAAACACGAAATTTGAGAAGTTTTGAATGTACCATAACGAATTCAGTTAGTATCATGTCATTTTTTAAGGAAGAAATAATCAAGCGTTTGTTCTTTAATATACCACTATCACGATAAGCAAAATCTTCAAAAATCAATAATTTTTGGGGATACTGGAAAAAATTCAAATTTTTCCCGAAATAGTTTCTTCATATCTTAAACTATTCCCTAGTGCAGAAAATATGGATGCCGAAAGCAGTATAAAGTTATTATAGTTGCTATTCTTTTGCTATCAACCCCATAACACTCACTAAAAGCAAAAACTTCAAAAATTAATAACTTTTGGGGATACTGGAAAAAAATTCAAAAATTTTCCCGAAATAGTTTCTTCATATCTTAAACTAGTCTCTAGTGCGGAAAATATGGATGCCGAAAGCAGTATAAAGTTATTATAGTTGCTATTCTAATGCTATCATATATATTCCTGTAGCACAATCTTCAATATTTTTTTGCCTTTTGTAAATGCTTAAGAGTTGTTAAACAGTTTCAGAAAAGCTTTCACCATTATTTAAAAGTGACTTTTGGGGGGTTCGTGACTGCCGATGCAGTATTTCCAGCTAAAAAATTTCGACAGAATTCTCACTTTTGAAACGATTAATTGAGTAACCTGGAGTGTTGGAGATTAAACTTAATCCTCCAGATGACCGATTGGTGAATTATAATCAATCAAATATCTAATCTCGAAATGGAAAAAACGTGAAATTTGATCGAATTTCGATCAAAACATTCAAATTAAGAAAATTTTCCATTTTTAGTGCAACAATTATTTTTAGTGTAACTAAAAACTCGATTTGCTATGACAGGGTAAAAATTTCAAAAAAAAATTCATTGCGGACTCAACTCACTGTACTTATTATCTTTTCCGTAGAGTGTAGTAGATCCAGAGTAGTTCAAAATAAAACAAACTCGCGAAAGTTCGAAAAAAAAGAGCAATTAGGCGGGAACTGAAAGAGCGACTTCCATTTTAAGATCTATCAAAACTGATCTATGAAATGATCATTCTAGAATTTGGAAACAAAACAGCGAAGAATTGGCGTAAATTGTGATTTTCGTATAAACAGTGATTTGATACAATCTCATGCATAACAACTATTTTGCTTCTCACTAACACTATAATAACAAATAACGCTTGTAGAAGCAATTATATATTTCTGGGGTTCAGAAGAAATAAAATTGTGGAAATGGCAGTTACGGTTTCACCTCAACATATCAGATAGACTCCAAAAAAGGAGATTTCCCGTGATTCTTTCAACTTTGTATTGAAATACACTCGTTTATCGAATAAGTTCGATTGGTACAATAAGGCCTGGAAAAAATATTGAAAGCTTGTTGTAATAAGCAATGGAGCAAAAAGATACTTTAAAGTTGAGAAGAAAATCCTACTGCCTTTCTTAGCTGAAAAAAATGATCAAGTTGAGCAATGTATTAAACGTTGTTGTTGTGTGATCCCTCGGACTCGGATCGTCTTCCTTGATTTCTTCGCAGGAAATTCGTCAAAGTAAAGGGTAAAGGAGTCTCGCGACCCTGACTAGGTTGCTCCACAGCTCCTCTGGGGTGCAGTGCTCCGATAGGGCTGGGCAGTTGAGCAAGTGCTGTGTGTTGTGTGGCGTGGCTTGACAGCTGGGGCATGCGTCGGCGATTGCTGGTGAGATTCGGTGTCGATATCTATTGAGGAGACTGTTGTAGCCTGAGCGAAGCTGTGTGTGGCGTGTACGTGTAGACCGGGGGAGAGAAATTTCTGTTTCATCGATAGGTGAAGAGGCTCTTCAGAGTACTTGATTCGGACTGTAGCTGGATGTCGCATCTACTACAGCTTTTGTGTGGAGTAACTTCTGAACGTCTTTGAGCGTAGACTCTTTTGGAAGTATAGCTCTGGCCTGTTGTACTAACGTACCGCTGTATGTGGTCAGCGTTACCTTCATGTTGCTGGGCGGTGGAGGAGGATTATGTGAGATATTGGTCCCTGTAATTGTAGTCGAAAGGAATTATGTGATTGCTCGTGAAAGAACCGAAACGAATAAAGTATGTGTATTGTGGTTAAGAGGTTCGAAAGGTTGAGCTAAGGAATGCCAAAGGCAATGGTTCTTCAATAATGCTCAATGATGCCTGCCACGACTTACTTTACTGATGAATTTTTTCAATACAATACTTGTGAAAGTATGCCTCATCGTAAAAATCAAAAGCGTGACCCGAAGTAACGTTAAAAATCAAGTAATGTATCAAAAAATTCTTCCTTTACAAAGTTGACACCGTTGAACTTTCACCTGTGTCATGCATGGGTCACACTCATGCTTTTATGGTGGAATTTTACTTTATACATTTTGCTTTTTTAATGTCAAAAATTATTTTAACAGTGCAGTTCGCTTATGCTAAGTAAAATTTCACGCTAACGAGGCCGTGTAAAACAATTAGTCACAGTATTAATGTTCGGCGAACTATGTTTATAAAAAATGTTAAACCTTTCGAATTCGTTCTTGCTGTTGTTAATCTTACTCAGAAGACCATTAGTTGAAGAAATTAATTTAAGAACTTGATCACTTGCTCATCTTGTTTTCTCTTCTTTTACGTAAACACGTTTGGTTTGTAAGGATCGCCCTCAAAAAGAAAGGATCGCTCTCAAAATCATTTCGCCAGTTCCTTGTTAATTTATGACGAAGTAGATTTTCAGAAAATTTCATGCTTGGTAGAAGGTAAAAATGTATTCGTTGTGCTGACTCTAATTTTAATATTATAATAACAAAATTGTAATATATAACATTTTTCGCTGTTTGATTGTGATTATAACATTGTTTGCTGTTATTAAATATAAATTTGTTGATTCAATCATAAAAAAACTGACTCCAGAAAAAAACAAAAAAGAATTTCGACACAAAAATCAAGGAGAAAAAGGAACGGGGCATACTTCAAAGTATGGCCTGCAATACTTTCATTCTATGAAAAACCATGTTTTCGCAGTATGAAAGGAAATATTTTGAGAAAGTATTCCTCGGAATACGATGGATTTCATTCATTATAGTCTCAGCCCATCGTTGCTTAAAACGATTAACAAAGATCAAACAATTATTCCTCGGAATACTTTCAAACGTATCATTACGCATCCATACTTTTTTTTGTGAGTAATGTTTTTGGAGAAAATCATCTAGTATTATGTTCTATTCAAACTTTTATTATTTCTTATGAAAACAAAGTCCTTGAAATTCAATGAGCAATGATAAAATATAAAGCAAGAACAGACAATTTGAGCAGTTCTGTAGGGGCTTCAAAATCCGTAGGTTTACATAACCTTAAGAACGTTATGGTAAGCTTCTAATGATATGCTCATTCACCACAGAACCTTTCACATGTTTAGGTGTTTGACTGAATCAGTGACCTATTGCACATCACAAGTGCATATACACATATGAAGCTTCTCATTCGCTCTATCGTACACACACAAAAGTATGGAAATTGAAACATATACATTTGGAATTGTGACTATTTATACTATATTTGTACTATAAAGTATGAATATCTATACTTATAAAGTATAAATATTCATATGAATAGTGATAAATTATAAGTATGAATAGTCATACTTTCAAATGTACATGTATATGCCATTTTCCATACTTACTTTTTTGTGTAAAGTTTTAAAGTTATTTTGTAAATCTAATAGTTTGAAAGAGATTTTGTTCTCAAAGCGATACTCAGAAAACAAATTTCACGTGCTATATTGTTACTTTCGTTTTGCAGTAGTTTGTTTACAATTTATGCAACTTCTCCAGCCGCGACATCAATCTATCAAAAAAAAGTTAAGCGATCGTGCGATGTATCTGTAAAGATGACATCATTGCTCGATTAATGAGATCATCGAGTCAGTGTTATTATAACTGAAATATTTCACGATGAGATCATAGCTCTCGCACCTTCTTGGCCCAAAAATGTTGGATCAGTGAGGTACGAGATGATCTTGCGAGAGCACGCGAAATAATATCTTAAAGTACGAGATGCCGTCTTTCTCTCCAAATGAATCTTAAAATACTAACTAATCGCAATCTATTTTGTTTCCGTACTTAAAAAAAAGCATTTAACGTTTTTGGTTGAACATGAAGTATTGAGTCCGTGTAATAAGAAAAGGGCAGAGCGCAGACATTGACTCTGTCACTGGGTATGCCCGTAAGAAAAATGTAATGAAACTTGACTGGTTTGTAATTTTGCTCTACTGACTAGATTGAAATTGAATTACGCGCGTAAGTTCTAAGAATGGAATTTCGTGCAGGACCTTTTATTTCCAAAAAAAAAGTTAGTCAAGGTGACATCATCTTTCAAAATTTTCGCCTAATTTGAATGGTATGAGGTCATCGCGCCGATGATCTCATCGTTTAGAGATTAATGTCGCGGCAGGTCTCTTATTCAAAATAATCTTATTTTAGTATCGGTGATTGTTTCAATCCATTCCGGAACAATTGCGTGTTATTTAAACTTTTGAGCGGTTGATGGCTCTAAATTAATCTGCTTTGATAGCTTCAATTCAGGTTTTTTGTTATTAAAATAGTTTGCTTCGTTTCCAACAAGTGTATTTTCAAAGCATTTTTATCTTCTTGTTGGTTCTTCAGTTCATATCACAAAAACCCCTATTGTCCATCTCACTTGTAATTTTTTTATATCTTTTTCTTCTACTTGGCGCTTGTTTTAGCCAACAGTAGCACTCGTAGCTGCCTAGTACTATGCTGAATTTTCAATTTTCGGGAAGACATTAACCTCAATTAAGTTTTAGGATTGAAAAAAATCTTAACACCATCACTCATCACAAGCGATTCAAATTTTAACGTGGAAAAAATCCTTGATTACACATTTGTCTGAATCATCGGATTCAGAGCTTGAAAGACTTCAAAAAAGTTTTTTTCTGGAAGTCATTAACCTCAATTGAAAGTTTTAGGATTGAAAAAAAATTCTTAACCCCATCACTCATCACAAGCGAGTCAATTTTTAACGTGTAAAAAATCCTTGATTACAAATTTGTCTGAATTTTTTGTTGAATCGGATTCAAAGCTTCAAAGACTTCAAAAAAGTTTTTTATTCTTCAAAGCGATCTCTTTCTCAAAGTAGGCCGAGTGCAGAACAGCCGAACTACTCGGTAGATCAATCCCTCTAAGAGGTCTTCGAGGGTGGACAGAAAAGGCTCGCGCTTGTGCACAAGTTCCGGAACTTCCTGGAAACAGGGTTATTATGCTTAAATGAGCCAACGCGAGAAGCAGAATGAAAACACAGAACTTTGAGCAGACTATGTAAAGCGCCTGCAAAGAGTATTACTTGAGAAATTTGTAGTTGAAGAGCCATATACATAGCTCTAGTTTAAATTAATGTGTGGTCGTCTCCTCCCTACCAGTTACAATACAAATTTTCTATTAATCAGGGGAAAAGAGAAGAACTGAAGAAATGATAAGAACACTTCGGGAGACATTTTTATACGAATGATACATCTGAATAACTAAAAGTAAGCGAAGAGGAAAATCATCACAGGTATACCATAAAAAGAACCATGTAATGAATATCCAAGAGGGGCGTCATGCAACGAATACTGAATCAATGCGTTGGAACTAGTCAATCAATCATCGGAAACAGAATCAATTAAGTTCATAATTGAGTAGATATTTTCTTCACTCTCTCAAGTCTGGTTATAGTGATCACCTCTTCGAAATATATCATCATGAGATCGAAGGTGGGCCGTGCATCGGCGTCTCTTTCGAAGCAAGCCTCCATCAGACGCTGGATGGACGCAGGCATCACCTCCAGAGGAATCAGTTTCTAGGAAACAAATTCATGAGGTTTGAGCTAATAAGATGAAAGTTCATGAAATGAAAGTTCAGAGTTCATGAGATTGAATTCGATGAGATTAGATTTTATAAGACGAGAGTTCATGAGATGAGAATTCTTGACATGTGCTTTCAAAAACTCTGAGTTCATGAGACTGAAGTTGATGAGATAAGAGTTTATGAGATGATATGAGTTTAGAGTTCATGAGATGAGAGTTCATAAGACGAGAGTTCATGAGATGAGAGTTCGGAGTTCATGAGATTGAATTCGATTAGATTAGAGTTTATAAGATGATATGAGTTTAGAATTCATGAGATAAGAGTTCATAAGACGAGAGTTCATGAGATGAGAGTTCGGAGTTCATGAGATTGAATTCGATTAGATTAGAGTTTATAAGATGATATGAGTTTAGAATTCATGAGATAAGAGTTCATAAGACGAGAGTTCATGAGATGAGAGTTCGGAGTTCATGAGATTGAATTCGATTAGATTAGAGTTTATAAGATGATATGAGTTTAGAATTCATGAGATAAGAGTTTCATTCTGTTTCATATTTCTTTGAATTCCTTTTTGTCTCACCGTCATGGAACAAAGTTTTTGTTTCAGAAAATGGAAGAAGATCACGGACTTGTATGTGTGCAAGAACCGCAGAAGATTCCTCCCAAAGACGATGCTCCTACGCAGAAGAAAAGAAGAGCAAACGATAAGACAATGGAAGGAATGATTCTTGTGCAGCTACAAGCCCAACTGTCTGCAGAATTGACCATGCGTTTGGAACTAGAGAGAAAAGTAAGGCGTCTGGAGGAAAAACTGGAAAATGTTCGTTCCTCTTTGAATGCTTATGCATCCGAAAGAGAGGAACTACATGAAACAATAGAGGCGCTCAATGGAAAACTTCAAGCAGCCGAGCCTTACTTCTCTCTCGACAGACAAAATCAAGTCAAGATAGGAGAGCTGGAAATTATGGTGAAAAAACTACAGCAGTCCACGGAACCCGCAGAGACTGGTATTATGGACGAATGTGAAGAACCTGCTCTCTTGCAAGACAACGGAGATCCGGAGAAAGATGTTGAAAGAAGTGAAGTGCAGTTCACAGCAACGCCAAGGACAAGTCATGTGCCTGTGAAACCACAGGCAAATGAATACCCTTGGCAAAGCGAGAAGAAGGTATGGAAAACTGAAAGAGGAAGTCCACTGAAAAAATGTGGCCTTTGCGGGGGGAATCATCATCCAGACTCCTGTCGCTTGGGAAGTCTGCAGTCCAGGAGGAAGTATGTCGAAAAGAATAGAATTTGCCACCTTTGTCTTTTTCCATTGATGTTCAAAAACAAAATGCATAATTGTGTTGACGATAAGCTTTTCTGTAAGTACTGTTCTCGGAGAGGACACCATCATTCTGGATTATGTGTGGATAATCCGCTTTTCAAGTAGTCATATCTTCTCTTACATAATTTTTAAGTCGTTTTACTGGTTTTTCGGTCTCAGACACTCTTGAGGAGATATCTGTTCTCCTTTTTTACCAGACCTTCACTTCCTTCGGTCGACTGATGATCGTTGCGTTGGAGTTCATCAGGACTTGCCTGGTGCTTCACGGGGGTCAGAGGTTGTCGGAGGGGAGTTGGGGAGGAAAGGTTTTGAAAGGGTTTAGACTTCTCCATTCGGGTGTAGACTCACTCTTCTCCTTTAACTTATCTATCAAGTTTTCGTTCTGTGCATTTTTTCTCGTTCTTAATCTGTGCTTTAATTGTTAGTTGATTTTTTTGAGGAGGCGGAGTGTCAACAAATTGTTGAGAACAATTGTGTTGTTTATTATTAAAGAGGTCTGAACCTCAGCCCGCGTTTTTGCCTTTAGTAATTATCCACGCACGTGGCACACTATAATGATTATTTTGGGCTAAATATAGCTTTTTTGATTTCACTGGTACTTCTGGCCTTTGCTGTTTTGTTTTTACTTCTGTGTTAGTTGTTGCATTACATTCTTGTGTAACTGAGTTTGTTGTCGATAAAGTTCTCTTTTTATCACAATTCTGAGTCAAAACATAGTCACTTACTGAGAAGAAATTTTCTTCATAAATTGTACCTTGAGCTACAATTCTGAGTTGCAGTTTTTTCTCAGAAGTTACAGGACTTGTTTACAATGAGTTTAGAATTCATGAGATAAGAGTTCATAAGACGAGAGTTCATGAGATGAGAGTTCGGAGTTCATGAGATTGAATTCGATTAGATTAGAGTTTATAAGATGATATGAGTTTAGAATTCATGAGATAAGAGTTCATAAGACGAGAGTTCATGAGATGAGAGTTCGGAGTTCATGAGATTGAATTCGATTAGATTAGAGTTTATAAGATGATATGAGTTTAGAATTCATGAGATAAGAGTTCATAAGACGAGAGTTCATGAGATGAGAGTTCGGAGTTCATGAGATTGAATTCGATTAGATTAGAGTGTATAAGATGATATGAGTTTAGAATTCATGAGATAAGAGTTCATAAGACGAGAGTTCATGAGATGAGAGTTCGGAGTTCATGAGATTGAATTCGATTAGATTAGAGTTTATAAGATGATATGAGTTTAGAATTCATGAGATAAGAGTTCATAAGACGAGAGTTCATGAGATGAGAGTTCGTGACATGGGTTTTCAAAGCTCCGAGTTCGTGAGATTGAAGTTGATGAGATGAGAGTTCAGGAAATGAGAGTTCATGAAATTTCATGATATGAGAGAGTTTATAATGTCATGTTTTTGGAAATGAATTTTTCCCGCCTGAATATCAAAAGTTCGGAACCTATAGCGCAATCTAAAGCAAAACGCAAGCAGCGCTAACTTCTCCGCCAAGAATCGCCTTCCGCACGTCCTTGGTTTCATCGATGTGTTCAAAGGGTTTTGAACCAAAAGAATACACTTCCCAGATAAGAACACCGAAAGAGTAAGCATCGGATAACTCAGTAAAGATGCCTTTCTTGAGTACCTCGGGAGGCTGATATCTGAAGCAAGCTACCAAACTACAGACATATGTATGTACCACAGCGCTAAACTCGGAGAAATACTACAATAATTTTTACGCAAAGTGTGACTACTGGAAATTTTTGATGAAAATTGACGTATGAAAAGTTATTTATCTGTTTAATGATAATTCTGAAGGTTAAAACTCTATAACTTCAACAACCAGTTTTCAGTTCAAAAAAGTGGTTGTAACGAAAATTTATCTATTTATCACATCGAAAAAGCTTCCGGGCGTGATCGAACCTTGCCACATATTTCTTTCCGAAAGTGCATATGAAACTGTTAACGCTGTTTTTTCGCTCGAAGTTCAATCAACTGTCATTTATGATATCACATGACAACTGCTAGCTTTATAACGGAGCAAGAGCGGAATTTCATTTTCACTTGATTCACCTGACGGGCAAGTTGACCAGTCTTCTCTCCTTCGCCTCGCCGATACAAGACAGACCAAAGTCGGATATTTTAGCCTCACCGTTTCTTATCAAGCAATTACGCGCAGCGATGTCTCTGAAAACATGTTTCGTTGTCTTTATAGGAACAGGTTTGTATCATTCTTGATCACATAATAAATGAGAAGACCTAAGACACTTCTTTAACCAGACATCGACCCAGAAACTCATGAAAAGCCCTTAAAAACCACCTGAATGTGGCTGTGAGAACCATGTTTTATTAAGTAACCATATTTTAACTTTTTGGCTATTTCTTGTTTCTCAGTCTTTCTTGAAGTTAGTAATCACAGAAAAACAGCACAGCTGAGAACTTCCAAAAACTACCAATCTTATAGCAAACGAGTCTAAACTAATGTAGAACTCTCCCTTTGTCGTTAGTCCTAAAACCAAAAAAAAAGAAGAAAATATGAGATTGTTGTGTTTTTTGACCTGTGAATGATGTTTCTGGAGTGTAGGTAGGCGATTCCTTTTACAGCTCCAAAAAGTAAACCCACTCTTTCTTCTTCGGAGAGTCGTTTTGCTTTGTCCTGCAAAAAATTCTTGGGTTGAGAAGCTTTTTTTCCCTTCAAAAAGCTTGGGACTTTGTGATCACCGGGGCAACAGTGAACTGTGGAAGTTCATCGTTTAATTTCACCAAAAATTCACCGTATCAAACATCATGAGAATGTGAATACATGAAACCGCTCCAATGTTAAGTCTAGTGTTCAGAACGTAAAACTCCGTGAAAAAAGCCATGTTACTCCTTTTCCATTCGCTGGAGTCATTTGTTAGCTATCTCAACTGTTTCATTTACAACAACTCTTATTTTGTATTTTTGATGCTCATGAACATGCTTCGAATTAATTTCTACACATAAAGAGTTAAGAAAAGATTGATGAGTTGCAAAAGGTGAAAACAGGGATTCTAGGTTGTTTTGTGTAAAAAACGTGTAATAAAAATTTAACAAAACTATCGCCTTTGTGATAGTTTGACCAGGGTCATTTTGGGCCTCAGGAATAGGTAAACTACCAACTAACGAAAAAAATTCTAGGGTGACCGACCTATCGACCCTCTCCCCTCACTCGGAATGAATGTATCACAGTTTCCACAGCTAAATTTGAAAGAGGAATTTTTCCCTCTTCATAAATAGAACGTTTAATTAGCCACAACTCAGTCTCATCCGGTTTCGTGAAGTTGGAAGTGAAATTTTTAGCCTACTCTAGCGATCGACCTAAAAAAAAAGAAGACATTTTTTTACCTATGGTCCCAGAAAGAGGGTAAAGGCAATACCCGAATCTAGTTCATTGGAAGGATGAAACATAAATCTTTCTAGCCGGAAGCAGGCGCTATCACTATACCGTCAAAGATCCATTACATAACTGTGTGATATTGCCGACGGAATTGACCTAATGTAAAAAAAACCGTTTTGAAAGGCATAACATGGTATTTACAGTGTACGTTTGCTCATTTGTTGCAAAGAACTGAAAAGAGCTTTTTTTCAGGTTCTGACTGGATACAAAATTTTTTTCGTCTGCTTCAAAACCAAGTAAAATTACTTGCTTTTCTTTAGAATTTGTGAATCAAGAAGCAAGTGATTTTTAACATTCTTCAACTTTTTAAATATCTAAATTTTCTACAACTCTAGCAGCAGATGACCTCTACTTGAAACCAGTAAATTTACCTTTTTCTCAAGGGTGTCTGCGGAAACCTTCGCTGCACAAGCGAGTGCGTGCATCTTGATGACATCCAGAAGGGAGCTTTCGCAGAGTTCCATCACAACCAGAATGGGATCGCGTGCTGCCGCAACTCCAAACATGCGCACGATGTTCTTCTGCGAAAAAAATAGTTCATAACAACACTTAGGATATCACTCTGTTTTCAATGAACTTATACTTATTGACGGCATACCAGCACTGTTTAGAATTACTGGAAAAACACAGTTCCCTGAGCGGAGGAATCTAAAATTGTTAGAAGCTTAGAAGCACTTCATTCTACGGCCCTTACCCCTAAACTCGTTTCTCATTATTCTAGTTTTCTTCGCTCGAAAAGCGGAGATTTTCGATACGCTGTAACAGTTACAAATGACCTTCGCTCAAATATTATTAGAGGCCCTGGACGGATCTCTGGGGTTATTTTGCTTCTTCAAGGTTTGAAAAACATCCTTCGTTTAACTAATAGTAACTGGGTGGGTCATCCTTCGTTTAACTAATAGTAACTGGGTGGGTCATCCTTCGTTTAACTAATAGTAACTGGGTGGGTCATCCTTCGTTTAACTAATAGTAACTGGGTGGGTCCATCGCAACAAGTTCAGGTCTTCAAAAAGCGTAATATTTGTCCTGACATGACATCGTTTTTAGTAATATTAATATTTAAAAAAAGCTTTTGTCCGGCGAATAAGCATAGACTGCGAGTTCGACAACTTAACAAATTTTGCACAATTCTAATCTGAGGTTCTACTGCAACTGCTATTGTTGACGGACTTGAGGCTGTGTAACTGACGCTCTATGAAGTCTGCACTATTCTCGCTTTTTTGTTGTTTTAAATCTAATTCACTTTCCTCCTTCTGATGTCTGCGTTTATGTACAAGAATTGAAGGCTCGCTCTCACATGTTTCAAAGACAGCATGAGATCTGCCTCGCGGAGAAACTTTTTCTTCTCTTGTGAGTCGAGATAGACGTTTTGCAAAGTTTTCACGGCAACTTCCAACGCAGTCTCGAATGGAGACATCTGGAGACCAAGACAAGTATCAGCTCAAGAACGTGAGACAAACATATAAATTCGTAGTTTAAATGTGGAAAAAAATTTAGTTTCCCTGGAATTCTGATTACGGAGCCAATGTTTGAATTACAAGAGGTTTGTTTCGCCCACTCAATGAGTGCCCGCACAGGAGTTTATTGACACACCTGTAAAGTTCCTTGAAAAACTTCGCCAAAGTTTCCATCGCCTAACTTGTTCTTCGTCTCTATCTAAAAAAATGAAATTCTTAAATGTTTTTTATGATGCTCAAGCGCTTCGCTTTTCTATCAACAAAAAAAACCACACTCGAGAACACAAGTCTTTGGCACTAACATGAGTAAGCCTCCAGTGCTCATAAAACTCGCATTATGAGGGTAATTATTTGAAAAAAATCGAACAAAAAGTTGAGGTGGGTCTGAAAATTTTTTGCAAGGCCCGGTATTCATGAACTTTTCTTCACTATAATCTAATACGTCCAACTGCACGTCGTTTTTGGCTCTGATACTATGTAGGTAAAAGTTGCCTTTGTTAATTTTTTCGAATTTTTAAGAGTTTCAGAATTCAAGCCGAGAAAAATCTCTCCCCTTCTCTTTTTCTCAAACTGTGCCTCTGTATCTCTCGATCTCTGTCTTTTTCACTTTCATCCTCTTTCTGTTAATCTTTCTCACTATCTCTTTCTCTTTCTTTTTCTCTTTCTCTTTCTCTTTCTCTTTCTCTTTCTCTTTCTCTTTCTCTTTCTCTTTCTCTTTCTCTTTCTCTTTCTCTTTCTCTTTCTCTTTCTCTTTCTCTTTCTCTTTCTCTCTCTCTCTCTCTCTCTCTCTCTCTCTCTCTCTCTCTCTCTCTCTCTCTCTCTCTCTCTCTCTCTCTCTCTCTCTCTCTCTCTCTCTCTCTCTATTTCTCTCTCTCTCTCTCGCTCTCTCTCTCTATTTTCCCTTTCTTCGCTCCTCTACTTCTTTCTACTTCTTTCTCTTCTCTCTCTTTCCAGTTCCCTCTTTATTACTTTTTCTATTTCGATATAAGACTGTGCTGGGAATTCGTGTTGTTTTTTAGTTTGGCAATTCGTGTTGTTGTGGCGAGTTTTGAAACATGGCGGTAAAATTTGTTTTGGTGTCTGTGGCGAGTTTTGAAACATGGAGGTAGGATTCGAAAAAGTAACACGTGTCATATTAAATACCTTTTTTTCTGCTTTGGCAAAATAAATAAGAAACAAAAGCACCAAGTGTCAAAGACGTGAGGGTTTGAGTCACTTGGCGAATTCAGAATGGTTCGAATTTCGTCACCGGTTGATGATCAGTACAAGGCAAGTTTAGAACGGTTCGAATTTCGTCACCGGTTGATGATCAGTACAAGGCAAATTTAGAACTGTTCTAATTTCGTCACCGGATGATTTCATTTACAAGGCGAATTCCGAACTGTTCGATTTTCACGGTGTTACAATGCTCATAAAATGAAGAAATTGACTCAGCTTTCTAAATCTCGCATTTCCTTTATCCGCAGAATTATATAGCATGAACAAAACGAGCAAACTATATAGACCGGGTTTGCACGAACGCTATAATATTCTTTTTTTATGTGTCGCAAAAAGAGAATAGTATAGCGTTCGTGCAAACCCAGTCTGTAAAGGTTGCTCGTTTAGTTCATACTTTATAATTATGCTCTTAATTTTGCTTAATAGCCACGAAAAAGGGATAACGGGGATAGTACGAGATTTAACAAGCGAGCATCGTAACATGACGAAATTCAAACCATTCGAAATTCGTCAAGTAATGGACATTGTGACTTGACGAAATTGAAACAGTGCGGAATCCGCCAAAAGATGAGCATTGTAGCGCGACGAAGTTCGAACCATTCGAAATTCGCGACGAAGTTCGAACCATTCGAAATTCGCGACGAAGTTCGAACCATTCGAAATTCGCGACGAAGTTCGAACCATTCGAAATTCGCGACGAAGTTCGAACCATTCGAAATTCGCGACGAAGTTCGAACCATTCGAAATTCGCGACGAAGTTCGAACCATTCGAAATTCGTCAAGGCTGAGCATTGTAACTTGACGAAATTCGAACAGTTCGAGTTCCATCAGGCAAGATTCTCAATTTGCTTACTCTTGTGTTTCATATTTGATTGTTTATTGTGCCAGAATAAAAAAAGTTATACAAAAATGATTCCAAAAATTCACAAAGAAATGGCGAGAAATTCCGATGAAACTTAAGATAAACTTGCCACAGACACCGAAACAACACGAATTGCCAAACTAAATTCCCAGTACCGTCTTATATGCTAGCATGGAAAAAAATCTACCTGCTCGTGGTTTAGTTGCCACTTTTGCTTAAGGACAGGTCTTCGGAGAAAAACGCCGGGAGCGACGGGTTCGTGGTTGCGCTGGTGGTATTGTGGCAGGTCAGGCAAGCAGCGGAAGGCGTAGATGTACACCCAGTAAAGCCTTTTCTGATCCGTCATTAAGAATTCATGTAACTTCGGAGTTCTTTTGCTTTTTGAGTCAGGATTAGTCGATTTGACAAGCCAAGACCGATAATTTTGAAGATCAATAGTTTTGAAAATCTATGATTTTTCTTATTTTCTAAAGATTGTCACTTTAAGTTTGAAATTTCGATCAAGATTGGTACTTCTCTCATGGAAGAGAGTGATTTTCTACCATTGAACTCGTTGTGCCAGTTCTTACTTCCTCAACACAAGCAATAGTGCCAGTGCCGAAACAGGCGTTTCTGCCTTGAATCTTCACGAATTATATTTCATTGATTTCTAACAGTATGGGTTTGCTTGACGAGGATGTGACATACATCTCCCGAGTGGTGGACGGAAAGGATGTAGCAGTTGCCCGCTCTGGCTTCTCCTTTTCGAACTGGAATCACTAAGATGTACCGAATTTCCTTCAGTTGTCCACTTGTGGAAATGTGCGCTGATAAAGGCTTGACTTCATTCCGAACAGACTGATTAAAACCATAGGTAACCAGCACTGTAGAGATTTCCGGAAAACGACCGTTTTTTTAGCGATGAAGTCTCAAACAATGATTATGTAGCTCTGCCTTCTCGTCTCTTAACCTTGAGCTCGCTTCTCACTAGCTCTGCCTTCTCGTCTCTTAACCTTGAACTCGCTTCTCACTAGCTATGTCTTCTCGTCTCTTAACCTTGAGCTCGCTTCTCACCATACTATCCGCTCGAAAAGCGGTCGTTCTTCTTAAATTTTCAACAGTTGCACAGTCTTTTGGTGGAATATAATTGAAGATTTTTTTTACGAAACTTCAGTTTTCCGTTACCAAGCTCACAAGATAGCTCACGTTGACTTGTCCGAAATTTGATTTGATTTGAGGGTTCATTTGAAAACCGTTCATTTTACAGGAAGAACCTAGAGAAGAGAAGCGAGCCAGAGGTAAAAAAGATATTATTTATTTTAGGCGGGTCGTTTTCAACTTTGTTGACAATAACTGGAAAGCTTTTGCTCATTATTTCTTTCAGCTTCCACTCTTTCATTTTCAAGCCCGGTCTTTTCCCTTGACAAGACAAAAACTGGAACATTGTTGAACCTGTACTTACCACAGAACCCGAAAACTACCGCTCATAAGATAGCTATCTCATAATAAGAGGGTGGTTACATTGGTGAAAAGACATTATATCATAACCTCTTCTCGTTTTCCTTATAGTTTCTGTAAGTTTTTTTTCTAAAGAATTACTGTTCTCCTTTGTATATGTTCATAAAGAGGTGTTTTTATTAATATTTCATTCGAGATCGATTACAATTAAGGATTCGTTCTCTGATTCATCTTTAAATGAAGAAAAAAACTAATGAAAACGACGAACTAACTCAAAAAGTCGCCTTCTCTCTTGAGGAGTTTTGCACAAGTCTCTCGATAGAGATAGCCATGGTAGTACGGCTCCTCTTCGATCTCCCGCCTCCCGCGACCATCACTCTCCAGGCTCACCTTTAGTTACTCTAAGTTCCACTCATACATTTGTTTTTCTAAACTTCGTATTAGACATTTGTTTCGTACGTTCGTATTATTCATTCATCGAGTTGTTTTGTTTAAGAATATCTTTATAAATCACACACTGTTGACTTCCAGGTACATTATATCTATACATGAAATTATACATCTAGTTATGAGCATTCATTCATTCATTGATAATGAGCAGCACCATGACTGAATACATTATTCCTAGCTTCTTAGGAATTCAACCTGTGCACTTTTAATAACAAAATTTAGAGAGAGATGAAAGAGAAAAACGACAGAAGCTGGCCCAGGAGTGGGAACTAACCCAGCATTTTTTGAATTTAGTAGTAGCAATCGCATTAAAACATGAGTGCTTTTTTCTGTTTAATAATACACACAAAAATAAATGAGGAAAATGACCCATATACTTTTGAAAATATGACTATTTATACTTAGGAAGTATAAATAGTCATACTTTCATACTATAAGTATGAATAGAGATAAATTATAAGTATGAATAGTCAAACTTTCAAATGTACATATTATACATATATGTGTCATTTTCCATAATTAGTTTTTTTATATTGCTCTTTTATATCCCTTTTTATATCCTTCTTCTCAAATAAATGTTACTGTGATTTACTTCGTAAATGATAAATTGTTCATAAGATAACATATCTAGAGATAAATTATAAGTATGAATAGTCATACTTATAATTTCTGTGATCTGTGAAGTTTGGAGTGAAAAAACCTGGAGAAGTTGCTCGACTCGAGTGAACTGATCATGAACAGTGCGGTTCCTGAATTTGTCTTGAAGCTATCCGAACCAAAAGCCAAAGACAGGTAACTTCTTTCGTTGTTCTTATATATTTTTGCTTCTCTCGAATGTTTTACATCACGTCTGGTAGCCCTCCTAGAGACGAAAACAAGTATGGAAAATGGGACATATACATTTGAAAGTATGACTATTCGACACTACTGCAGTTCAACTGGTAAGCATTTACGGAAAAATAGGCTTTAGACTTCAAAATTTTAAAGTTTTTTTGGACATAACGTGACCATAGTAAGCGACGTAGGCACACAGTTTTTTCAACAAAATTTTTTTCTTCAGAAAATTTTTTTCAAAACCTTTTTTTTTATAAAAATGGTTTCGTTCGCCTAAGCCGTACGGTCTTGTTAGCGTAACATTTTATTTAAGCCTAAGCGTTTTTTTAATGTATAATTAATTGCTGACATGAACTTGAATTATGGTCTATCAAAACATCACAAAACCACAAAACATGTTCGTGAGTTAGTTTCTGCCGAATTACGCGCACTAAAAATACCGCAGTTTGTGAATAAAGCAATATTACTTGTGAAATTTTTAACAGTACGCGCGGCCACTTTGACTTTACAGCCTCGACTGCCCTAGAACACGGCCTGGCTCTATTAAATTTTTTTTCTTACTTGTTCTCTTTCTTTTTTTTCTCTTTTTTTCTTTCTTTTTTCTTTCTTGTTCTCTTTCTCCTTCTTTTTTTCCTCTTTTCTTTTTTTTTAATTTTGCGGAAAGGAGAGGGGGAGGGGGGGTTTACCTAAGCAGGGAAGGGAGGGGGGGGCCTAAAGAGGGAAGGGGGAGGAAGAGGGCCCTACCTAAGCGAAGGGGGGTAGGGGCCCTAGGGGGAGGAAGGAGGGGAAAGGGGGGCCCTAAGGAGAAAGGGGGGAAGGGAGTTTTCATGAATAAAATCTCTTTCTGAGAAAAAAATCTTTGGACGGCTAAAGTAGATTAAAGCCAACTTTTTCCTAAGCCTAAGCGTGTTTTAATGTAAAAATAATTTTCTGATGTAGAAAAAAAAATTGGCAAAAATTACTCATCAGAGCGAGTCCGAACTTTCACCGAGCTACTCACAGTCGAGCACACTCACCCCTACACTAAGACGAAGTAGTAGTCATGAATGCAATTGAGCGAGGCCGTTTTTAAGTCGAGGCCTTGTTTTAGGGCAGTCGAGACAGTCGAGGCAGAGTGGCCGCGCGTACTTTAAAATTTCACAAGTAGCAATATTGCTAATTCAAGTCAATTTCAGCAATTATTTTTACATTAAAGACGCTTAGGCTCAGGTAAAATGTTACGCTAAGGAGGCCGTACGGCTTAGAGGCAGTTTTTTCTTCTTTCAAATTCGCTCATTTTAATTGCTCTACTCAACGTATGATCAAATTTGAAGGCAAGACTGAGTTTCACTCGTTTCCACGGAAGTTTTGTTGTGACTTTAGGCAAGGTTAGTGGTTTTCATTCAGTTTACATGCTTTCGGAGTAAGTATAAGGCCAATGGAACTCGAAAAAAAAATTTTTAGAAAAAAAACTCATCAAAAACTGAAATAAAAATTTTTTTCGAGAAAACTGTGTGCCTACGTCGCTTACTTAGGTCACGTTATGTACAAAAAACCCAAAAACAACGATTTTAGATCGCTTGTTTTTCCGTAAATGCTTACAAGTTGAACTGCAGTAGCGCCGACTATTCATACTTACAATTTATGACTATTCATACTTATAGTATGAATGTATGACTATTTATACTTCATAAAAATTAGTCATACTTTAAAATGTATACGTGTCAATTTTCATACCTATTTTTGTGTGTATGTTGTTGGAACTGGAGCAAGCAAACAAACTGGGTGCAAAATCTTATTTACGCCTTCCGATCAATTCTAGCACTGACTTTCATACGAGCTATAAGTTAGAAGAATCTAACTCTAGTCAAAGAAGCACGAGACTTCAATGCCTCTTCAACTTTTATCCTCAACTTGAAGTCTCAACAGCGCCTTGTTCCATGTATTCGTGTTTAACTTCATACTAAATGATTTCATGAGGTAAGAGTTGTTCCAATAGACATACGAGGGCTCGGGCGCAATGTCCGCATCAGAAGCATTCCGAGTGATTTGTTTCAAGATTTTTTGTCGCTTCTAAATTTAAAATGGAATTGCATTCATCCACTCTGTTAGTAAACTGGAACCTATTCCTGGAACCTTCTCCGATATATGTGTTGAGGTATTTTACATTGAAAACTTTGAAAATTGCATCCCTCATGTAGGGAAAAAGGACGGTAATATAGGGTGAGATGATGCGATTTCGAAAAAAAGCCTTTTAAAAGTTGCTCTCTTCTCATTTGTGGAGGCTAGTTTTTCATAGGCAGTAGTTTTTCAATTCTTTGGTAATTGGAACTCTATTTCTCCTACACTTCATATAAAGTGTCGAGCCGTCATATAGTAATTAGCCTCTTGCCCTTCTTTGGTATACGGATTTTCCTTCCCAAAAAGATTGTCGAACCCGTTGCAATTTGGTGCAGAGAAAATGTTTTCCTGTGCTACAATGTCATTTGGGGGGAGTCACGGAATTGGCGCTGAAACGCTCTCGCCGCAGAGAAAGAGAGACATTTGGGGCCAAGATCGACCTAAGCCGTACGGCCTCGTTAGCGTAATGAGCCTAAGCTGAAAGCAGAGAGAACAGGAGCATCATTGTGCATCAAAATGCAACATAACGCGCCCCAAGGAGGGGGGGGAGGAGCCTACGTCGAACTGGAAAACTGCCTGTGATTTAGCCCAATGCTCTCGGTATCGTTAAAATCTTATTAATTGCTATTAAAACTCAGTTGAAGACATCTTACCTCGAGTTCTTGCTCGTTAGGTAATAACTTTGTTCGGTCCTCTTTTTTTCTCTCCTTAGAATCAGAAAAAAAATTTTCCATCGTAAAGTAAATGTTTTTCGATAGTGTTTCTCATTTAGTCTTTCAAAAAGAACTCGAAACTTTGCCGTGAATGCTAAATCTCACCCAATCGCATTCTTGATATTTCATTCACACATTATGTACATAGAATTACGCGAGACGCAAGTCTTTATTCTTCAACACTTGAAACATCGTTTCTGATCGTGAGCTTCTCGAATGGAAATTTGTCAGGTACATACATATATCACAGATAAATGAAAATATAGAAGAATGTATCTTTGAATTACTCAAATTTGATGGTAAAACAGAGAATTAGGTTTTTTACAGCAAAAAAAAGTCATTAATTCATCAAAAAATTTCTAAGAAAATTTTTGGACATGATGCATAAAAATGATTTGAAAGATCGAATGAACCTTGTTCGTTGAGAAAATCCTTCTCTTCAGTTTCTGATTTTCCATAACAGACCATGCAAAGTGAATAAAGAAGTGCGAAATGATAAGAGACTAGGAATGTTATTACAATTTGAGGAAACTTGATTAGGCGATACGCTACGATTTGCTCTTTTCCTTCTCTTTATCACTCTCTCTCTCCCTCTTTTTTTCTCTCTCTTTCTATCTCTCTTCCTCTTTCTTTTTTACTCTCTCTCTCGCTCAAGAGGATTTACTCTTTTTTCCCTTCCTTACTCGCTTTCCAAAAAGCAAAAAAGGTGAAAACATTCTTTCTTAATCTATTAAACTGTGTCCATGTTCTTTTCATGTACCATGTGACGATTTTTTATGAACCAGGAGCAACTTAGATAAGGCAGAATAAGTTCTCAACATATCCTGTTAGACTTATTCCTTTATATTTTTATTAGAAACTAAAAACGAGGGTAAAAACACTTCGTTCTTGGTATCGCTTTGTAAAATTGTGGAATCGTGTCGTATCACGTAAATAGTTCGCAAACAATTTGGATCGATATAAAACGATGCTGAGAATAATTTTTGCCTAAATACTCACAAGGTTGTTCCTTGGGCAGATTTCGTTTGAAATCCCAAGCTTGTCCATGGCAAGAAACGGAAAATGATAAATGGCAGCGCATAACATGCGTTTTGACGGGCCTGTCAAGAAAAAAACCGTGCAAAAACAAGTTTTCTACTTTGTAGTCGTTTTGTCACCGCTGAAGAAGGGGCAAAATTTTCAACTGCTTTTGTCACTGCCCAATTCAGGTTTTTTATCCTTGTTTTGTCACTGCCAAAATCGGGCTTTTTTGTAGCCACTGCAACCCCTTAGCCCTCATTTCCGGGATGATGGAGGATGGAGGCTCTCAGGAACACTTTGGGGAGTGCCAATACTAAACTTTGATCTCAGCCAAAAGGCTGAGAAGCAATACCAGCATCTACAACGGTCACACACCAACAATTTCTAGCGACGTACCCAACCGAGTTTACTAAACTCGAGTTTACTAAACTCGGTTGGAAAACGTCGTTAGAAGTGGCTGGTCTGTTGTTGCAGCTGTTGGTATCGTTTCTCTTCTGCACTGCCCCCGGAAAAAATCTAACATCGAAATTCGCTTAGGCTTAACAATTCCTAGCCGGGCTTGGACTAAACAAACCTGAAACTCAGTAAGCTGTGTTCAACGGACAAAAAGTGTCCAAAATGCCGAGTTTGGCAGTGCAAAAACATGTCACAAAGGAAAAACAAAAGTGTCCGTGATTTGGCAGGGATAAAACCTGGTCACAAATTCATTCATTACTCGGCACTGCAAAATAGTGGCCGATTCCTCGTCCCTATTTTGGCAGTGAATAAAAGACTAATATCGGAATTTCCTTCTCCCAAGTTCGCAAATCTTGACGAAATAAGGTTTTTGGTTGAAAAACAACATTTTGAGCTTTTTGGTGAAAATTATTCCGAGCATCGTCTTATATGCTGTATTTTCTTTCCATGTCAAGTGTATTTTCCATGTCATGTCAAATTGTTTAGATCATCCTGAAATTATCACAAAAAGTTATCAAAACATATTGAGAAAGCGATAAGCAAAAAACGGCTTATTTCAAAAGCACAAAGTTTGTCTGGATTGAGGTGAAACAGCATTTCTAAGAGAGAATTGTTAGAGCTGCAAAGGCGCGTATCAAGGCACAACTTTTCTAAATCCGCTTGACCATTCAACAAAACAACTAAATCAAAAGCAAAACGCTTTATCAATACCATGATTAGTCCTTCAAAAACCAGTCTCGTCATGCTTCTCTGATTCTCATACTTGGCTGACTTTGACGCCACTGGCACTGCTCCTTCTGTTCAGAGAGCCGGCGCTAGTCATCGCCTGCATGAGCCCGGGTGCCGACTGCTTTTTTCTCATTTGAATCGAAGGCGAGAGAATCGCAGCACTCGCTCAAAAGTCATTTTGTACTTCAATTCTCTGTGTTAATATCACTCGTATTCGATTCACGAGGTTACTGTAATCTGCACAGTGGAACTTATGTACCCCTCAGAGAAGCTAATGATACGTATTCTTTTTTTATGACATTCTCTATGGTGCATAACACTCTCCCAGTCTTTTTGCAAAGCGGATCTTCCCCTCACGATTGGTTTTATATGTCTACGCACTCCTCTGGCGGGGGTGTTATAGACTATAGAGAATGTCATTAAAAAGCAGAGAATACGTATCAACAGCTTCTCTGAGGCGCACATAAAACACTATGAAACTATTCTCACCATTATCGGTCGTTCTCACCACTCCACTCTAGGCTATGAGCCCTTGTTTTTGCAAGCCTAAGTCGTCAGAAATATTTTTAAGTCGTTAAGAAAAATTCTAAATGATGTCGGAGAACTCAAACGTAAACAAGAAAATATAAAGATAATTACATATGCAATTAAAATTTTTCCAGTGCTTTAGGCGTATGAAGAAATATTTCGAGTGTTCGAAAGTGTTGAAGTTTTTTGTCTACAAAGCTATATGGACGAATCTTTCTGTGAGTGCTTTCGTGTTCAAACTCGAACAATAATAAGAGTGCGTTAAATCGCACGCTAAAACTAGTGCTGACCTGAGTTGGCGCCAGCGGGAGACAGACCCGCAGGTGTGGACCCTGGCGGTCTGTTGCTCTGTACGTACATAGAAGCGGATGGATGCATGACCACTCCTGGGGTCAGGTCACTGCCATTACCGGTTGCACCGAGTTTCATGCTTACAGTACTCCTCTTTGGCTTTACAACCCATGGATTTCCTGACGCACCGTAGGCATAGGATGTGGAAGGCGTTACGGAATTCGCCCAAGATTGTGAGAGCGAAGCTGTAATTAAAGCGAAGAATGGCCGATTTATCGCTGTATAAATCTATTGAATCACCGGTCGCACAGACAGAAGCTGATCTTTGGAGCAGAATCAAAACCAGAAAACCTGTCATCTTTAGTGCTTTTCTCATCAAAAAAGTAACACTACAAGACTCAAAGGCTTTCTGAAGCTCGAAAATGCCCTGATTCCAAGCCCTGATTTGAAGTCTGTCTTTAAATTGCTTGATTGAGCACACTTGTAAGGAAAAAAACAGTAACAAAATATGCAATAATGTACATCAAACGAAATTTTTAGATATTTCACATTTTTACGAGTGCTTTCTTTTCTACATCTGATGATAACATCATTTTTCAGAAGAACCAGTCGACGGAGCTGGATTGAATCAGATCTCTCATTTCTGGCCAAGGCGCGTTATTTAGTCTCATAGAATCATGTACCACCGAAATGATTCATATTTAACCGTTTTCAAACGTGTCCGTGTCAGTTCTACTGGAACCTTCACCGTCATCCAGATCGAATGAAGGCGGGTTGTTACTCTGCAGCTTTTCTCTTTCAGCCATCATGAACCGGTTTCCTCAAAAGAGAAAAATTTCTCATGGAAATACAGTTGCCGCTTATTCAGATGCCTCATCCACCAATTTTCTACCATGTCTTTTTTCTTGAGAGAAATTAGGTTTTGTTTACTATATGAGTAGGAGAAATAATTAAATTAAAAAAAATAAATAAATATAAAATAAATAAAAATGATGTCTAATTCAAACTCAGTTATACATTCAGGCAAAGTAGTTTCCTCAAGCAGATGTATGAATTCCATTTTGTGTGGGTAAGGCGATTATAATAGTGATGTGAAATAAAGCCAACTCATTGAAAAAACTGTTCTGACCGAGCACACAGGTCACATGTGAACTACAAAGGGCATATAACCACTTTAAACTTTAGTAATTCACCTAATTTCGTCCCATTCAAGAGAGAAAGAATTGGTCTTTTTATCCGATTCTCAATATCGTCCCACTTGTTTCAAGTAAGACATCTATGACTTCCTCACCAGCAGCAGAACTATATGAAGGTGGCTGCGAGCGTGCGTGGAGCAGACCGGTCGAGTGATTTGGAGAAACTGCAATTGGAAAACAGAAATCTATGTAAATAACAAGAAAGGTTTTAATGGGCGACCGGCTACGACTGTTGAGAAAGCTTCGATTGATTTAGTTTCTTGTTCAAAACTTCGCATGCGTAAGAACTTTTAATTCCGTTTAGAATTTGATCTTGTCTTATTTTGCTGATGATTTTTGAATATCATTTCTCAATTGGACTAGAAGATGCGACAGTTTTATCTGTAAATGTTTTGTGGATTATCCATCTTCCGGTTCCAATCTTTTCAGCACAACACTAGATCACATCCATTATCATTAGTAATGTCTTGTTCTTGAACGGTTATGCATTCGAATAGCCTTTTAGTAAGAGTAGTAAACACGTGGAACAGTCTTCCCTGGAAGTTGCATCTTTTAGATGCAGTCTCGAGTTCCACGTGAATATTCCAAAAATATTGATGAGAACTTGTAGTAGGATTGCCTCATTTTTTTGCGAATCTATCATTCCTGTTTTCTTCGATTTGCTCTATTTCTCACTTATTAAAGTGAAAAGCTTGTTTCATACTCGATCATACTCGATTCCAGAATTATATTGCCTATTTTATTTTAATAATAATAGAGGTGTTACATTCTTTTCTTTTGCAAACCCCGGAGATGGTCGGGTCTATCATTTCCTCTTCACACTGACTTCTACTCGTCTCTACTTCATTGAGTTACGAGATTTCTCTTCTGTCTTCTTGGGACTCAAGACTTCGTGAATCTCTTCGGTACGAGGTTGAAACGCTAAGTGGTCTACCAAGACTCTTCAGTGCAACGCCACACTTGCTTATTCCTCTTCCGAAGATTTTCTACTTTTTCATTTTCTCATTGTCAACCATGTTAGCGATGACCCTGAACCAGTTGTCCTTTGGCGATAAAGAAAATCAATCAATAGCTGCTATTCCACATATTGTAATGAATAACGTTTTTAAAACTGTGCGATAAAGGTTATTGTGGATGTCTCAGATCGGGAATAAAAGGAATAAATAGCAAAAACTCGAATACACGACTTTGTAAAATACAACAACTCGAATACACGACTCACAGTCACACTTTAGAATTCTATATAATCAATTGAACGTTGTTTTTTTCGAAAATAATTTTTTTACTTCGTGAGGCTTAATTGACTAATTGTGACCTAGCTTTTTCGCAGTAGATATGCTCTCCGAGGAACGGGCGAATGGTGAACGGGGAGAGGAAGGATGAGAGGTGCATAGAGAGAGATGTCCGTGGATCGAGGACGGCCGTGTCGGCAACACATCCATCATGCCTGTGATAATCCAATGTTGATGTGATCGATTTTGATCGGAACAAAAAGGTTACTAACGGGAAATGGTTCATTTTTGACTTAGTCAAGTTTTTCCATGAATTAATTGTTCCGGTAAACTCTTCAATTAGGAATGTTTAGTAAATCTCTGTAAAAACTTTAACAGACTTTTCTAATCCCACACTTTAAATTCCATTCTTGAACAAGAAGGAAACATAGGAGTTTTTTCTAGTGCATATTCAATTCAATTCAAACGCTTTATTCACGATTACATGGGACATGAAGCGCCATTGATTCAAACAACTCCATCTTCTAGTGTACAAGTTATAGTAAATCTTCAAATTCCTAGTTTGAGACAGGTTAAGATGAAAATTGATCAAACCATATGTTGAGAGTGTTAGGAAGTCTGGAATAACCGAAATTTAAAAAATTTCTCAGTTGAAGCAGTCGCTAACCTTTTCGAAATTCTCTCATTGAAGTTTAAATGTTCCGTGGGTACCCCTTCAGCCCTTAACTTCCCCCCCCCCTGCCACTGCTTCCCCCATCGAGATTTATCACTCAGTTAAAGTACTCTTGGTGGACTAGGTACCATTTATCTACTTTGACAAGCGAAAAGTACCAGGAAGAGGTTTACATCTCTTGAAGTTCAATTAAGCTGTGATTGAGCCACCCCATAAAATACCATAGAAAAAGTTTGAATGCAGCAGTCTTTCTTTAATTGAGAGCCAGTGTGTTATCAGTTCTCTACTGAAAAGCGTGTGGTACTGATTTTGTTTATGGTTCGTTGTATTGATTCCAGAATGTGTGATGGAAAAGAATTTCTTCCGCACTGGTTTCAGTTATTCAATTAGTCAATATAGAGGATATGAAGAATATCTTACCACTCCCTGTATTGAGATACGGTGGAGTTAACGTAGAGGAAGCCATCATAGGAGCATCGAGTTCTCCCTGGTTTTGTTATCCGATTAATGACTATCTTCTCTTTAAAAGTTTGAACAACGACACAAATTTATAAATATACCTATTAAATTTACCTGATCAAAACTTCAAACTAGTTTTTTGAGAATTACAAATTCCACTTTAAAACCAAAAACTTTCATTCTTTTTGCTTTATAGATTGCCTCTAGCTAAGTGTTGGACTTCCATTATACATGAGTAAATTAAGATTTCAGTCGAGAGCTTCGAAAAAATCAGTTAAATTGTAGCTAAAAACAACCTCGAGTAAAGTTCTTCAAAAGCTTTGTTCATCAAAGGGAAAGCATTGAATAAATAGGTCTTTATATTAATAAATGTAAGGACGTAAGTCGAACTAATAAAACATCGGTTGGACAAAAAAAGAAAGGGGAGTTCTAAAAACTTGCTGTAGCTCTCTCACCGGTGCACTTATATGTAGTACAATTACGAGGTTTCACTGATCAAAACACTACTGAACTTCTACATCAAATGTTTCATGAGCCTTATACATATGTACATACATATGTGTGTGAAAATGACTGTAAGCTCGTATTAAAATGAGAAAAATAGGAATTAGAACTAACCAAGTGCAGAGGCTTTGGCTTCCCTTCCAATCTTCTCATCACGGAAGGCCTGTTCACTCTCCTAACTGATGAAATGCTCCCGGATTTGTCTGCAAAACTTCATTAGTGAACTCATACTTTTTCAACTGAGAAGGTAAATGTTACTGAAAGAATAAAATATTCCTTCAGTCTCCTAAACGTAAAAATTGATTTCCGTATACAAAAAACTGTTGAATCCAGTACTGAAAAATTTATGGAAGCATGAGTATAGTAACCTGATTATAAAAAAATCAAGAAATTACCGTTTATTTAAAACTAGTTTAGAGCTGTCTGTTTCTGAGGGGAAAAAGAAGTTGGATTTCCATGACTTCATTAGGTCATCTCTACTCCCCTCTGAGTGAAAAAAATGGTATGGTTATTTCAGAGCAAACAAGACTGGTTATCAAGAACAATCATCATGAAAACTTGATGGAAAACAACCTTGGACAACTTGATTGGGTTCTTCGCATCTGCTGCTAGTACGATCTCTGTTATTCAAATTCTAACAATTGACTTCAAAATTGCTTGCGTTAGAGCTCGGATCATTTGCGCTTTTTTCCACGCGAAATTGAGGATCAATCGTTCGAGTTGAAATAAACCTGCAGAAGGCGTCTGCCTGCTATCTTGTTCACTACTACTTGAGTCTATCGACATCTCGAACTGGTTCGTGTGTGGCTGAGGGTACGGCTTGTCGTCCTGGGGATAAATTTTTATCAAAGATTTTTTTAGTAGATTGCTCGATCGCGGTCATGAAAAATAGCAGCTCTGATTGTACATATAATAGCTCACCGACCCGCTTTTACATCATTCCCGTATTGTATGTACCAGGGCGAAAAGGTTAGCTAGACCTTTTTGAACCGATACTTTTGAACTGATAAACGTAGGTTTCCATAGTTTTACATGCAATCAATCTCAAGCTAAACGCATTGATCACTAAAAACTTTATGAAAAAGTTCAACACTGAAGTTTTTAAAATAGAAGTTTGGTCAGATCCACTTCTATCCTCTTAGGATGAGGCTCGTCAGTGATTTACCAAAAAAGAGAGACTGTACGTTTTAAGCTAGCTCCTGACATTATTGTTAGGGTCTTATTTTTATTCATTTCAATACACCTAAAGACACCAAAATTTTCGTTACAAACTGCTCTTTGGAAGGTTTAGACTGCTTTTACTGGTTTTACCTTTTCTGCTTTCATAACATTGCTTTTGATGGTTTCATAAGATTGTTTTTATTGATTTCCCTTAAAAGTGACGAGAAAACCAGTGTTTATTTAAAGACCTGGAACTCGGGTAGCTCCCGGAGTGCTTCAAGCTGGGGTAGGAGCTCGGCGAACGAAGGTCTCAGCTCAGGCTGGATGGCCCAACATCGCTGCACGACACGGAATCTATGGAATTGTCATTATCAAAAGCCACGTTTTTTCGATTAGTTTTTTTTCTAGCAAATACTCACATATTTTTTTTCGAGCATCTACAAATAGAAAAAAAAATGTTTTAAAAATTTTTACGGTTATCTTTGGTGAACCATATTATCTGTAATGAAAGAGAAGAGAAAGATATTGTCAAATTCTAATTAATATTTTTTCTGAAACAAAACCGGTTTATTAAAAAATTATAAACTGGTCAATCAGGCTGAGACTATAATGGATTTCATTCATTATAGTCTCAGCCCATCGTTGCTTTAAACGATTAACAAAGATCAAAAAATGGTCAATTAGGTACTCAAATTTGGCGTCAGCACCGCTTTGCTTAGGCAAATTCATTCCAAACTCTCGTTAATCGTGAGATAGACTTACATCCTCAGGGGGCAACAACGAGGCCGCTCCAGCTGTTGGCCGGAGCAAATGACATCTGACACCTGCATCAGGGGTCTTTCGATTTCTGCTCCTAGTCATCTCCCCAAAACATATTGTTTCGGGTCCCAGACAATTGCGCCGAGAAGTTAGCGCCGCCTAGTGTTAGAGCCACCAGTAGCACCGGCACCAACTAGCGCCGGCCCCGCTTGCGCTGACCCAACTTGCGCCACACCCTACAGAGCCGATACCCATTAATGCCAAACCCAATTGCGCTCATACCCATTAGCGCCGAACCCAATTGCGTCCAAACCCATTAGCGCCGAACCCAATAGCGCTCATACTCATCAGCGCCGAACCCAATGGCGCTCATACCCATTAGCGCCGAACCGAATTGCGCTCATAACCATTAGCGCTGAACCCAATTGCGGTCATACAAATTAGTGCCGAACCCAATTGCGCTCACATCCATCAGCGCCAAACCCAATAGCGCTCATACCCATAAAGCCGAACCCAATTGCGCCAAACCCATTAGCGCTGAACCCAGTAGCGCTTATACTCATTAACGCCGAACCCAATTGCGCTCATACCCATTAGCGCCGAACCCAATTGCGCTTTTAACCATTAACGCCGAACCCAATTTTCGCTCATAACCATTGGTGCCGAACCCAATAGCACTTATACTCATTAGCGCTGAACCCAATTGCGCTCATACCCATTAGCGCCGAACCCAATTGCGCTCATAACCATTAGCGCTGAACCCAATTGCGCTCATACCCATTAGCGCTGAACCCAATTGCGCTCATACCCATTAGCGCCGAATCCAATTGCACTCATACCCATTGGCGCCACACCTTATAACGCTCATACCCATTAGCGCTGAACCCAATTGCGCTCATACCCATTAGCGCTGAACCCAATTGCGCTCATAACCATCAGCGCCGAACCCAATTGCGCTCCTAACCTTTAGCGCCGAACGGAATTGCGCTCACACCCATCAGCGCTGAACCCAATAGCACTCATACCCATTGGCGCTGAATTCAATTGCGCTCATACCCATTAGCGCCGAACCCAATTGCGCTCACACCCATTAGCGCCACACCCTATAGCGCTCATACCCATTAGCGCCGAACCCAATTGCGCTCATCCCAATTAGCACCGAACCCAATTGCGCTCATAACCATTAGCGCTGAACCCAATTGCGCTAATACCCATTAGCGCCGAACCCAATAACACTCATACCCATTAGCGCTGAACCCAATTGCGCTCATACCCATTAGCGCCGAACCCAATTGCCCTCATACCCATTAGAGCCGAACCCAATTGCGTTCACACCCACTACCATTATTCAATTCTTTCGCCTTTCATTTCACATTTCCCGTACGCGTAGACTACCATTATTCAATTCTTTCGCCTTTCGTTCCGCTAGATATTATTGTAAGCTTGCCTACGATATTGTTTCTGCTCCCACTGTACTTGCTCTGAAAGCAAGATTGAGTTCTCTCGATGTATTAAAACTACTCAATCTACAGTTACCTAACCTGTAGAGAATTTATCATGTGTTCACCATGTTCCGAGTGTTGTCGCATTTTTGTTTCAAAAATGTATCTGAACAAATAAATGAATAAATAAATTAGCGCCGAACTCAATAGCCTTCATACCCATTAGCGCTGAATTCAATTGCGCTCATACCCATTAGCGCCGAACCCAATTGCGCTCACACCCATTAGCGCCGATAACCGTTTGCAACTCAGATTAAATTTATATTTTCGGATGAGCGTTTATTCAAAGTGTTCAACTTCTTAGATTGAAAAAGGTATTTTTCAGAAGTTAGATGTCATGAACACATTCATTAGACTGTTCGTTTCCAGAGGCACTTTCCGCTTACTCTCCACCATATGAAATCATAATTTCGTAGGATCATAATCACTAGCTGTTTGATAAACGCTTAGATTACACTCAATTCACTAGTTGTTTAACTGATCACTTCGCCGACACCAAGAGGGCCATGCTTGATCCATACACCAACCGAGTTAATACGGGTGTTCGAAGATGGCTCGTTCCAACTCGTTTCATAACTTGTACAATTTCTGGTCATAAAGCTTGTTTCCAAACTGATGAATTCGGAAGATTTCATTACTTTACTCAATTATCATTACCAGTCTCTATCCAGTTGCAGCCATGATAAGGTATGAAACGAAAGCCTTGAGAGTTTAACTCGAAATAACTAAGTAACTACTAGTTTAACTCGAAATAACTAAGTAACTACTAGTTTAACTCGAAATAACTAAGTAACAACTAATGACCTTGTTCCGCTTGAACCACACTTCAGTAAAACGACATTCTTCGTTAGCTGTTGTATGACAACATAAAAATTAGCAGTATAAATCTGTTGAATTTTAAGTAAAACGCTTTAAGCGTTCAGCGTTAATCACAGAGCCAATTGAGAATATAATTGAGCAGTAAACTGAAAATAAACTAAAAACAGTGTTTGATAAGGCTCGATGCACTGAAAACTTGAATTTGATCTGATCGCACCTTTGAATCTTCTGTCGCTTCATAAGGTTTTGATCCAAGTGTAAGAATTTCGTAAAGTAGAATACCGTAGCTCCAGACATCACTTTTAGAAGAGAAAACGCCTTTTCTAAATAAAAATCGATTTATGAAGGAATGGTACGCTTAATCCGAGGTAAATACTAAATTAGATTATAACGAAAGAATTCCATATATACATATATATATATATATATATATATATATATATATATATATTTATATGTCGATGTTTATTAAAAGGTTCGGAGTAGTATAATTTATGTTAAACAAATCAATTTTACAGAATTTACCTAATTGATTCCGGTGCCAGCCATCGCAAGGGCAGTACTGTATTATCACGGATGTGGTAGCTGTCGGCGGAATTGGCTAATCCAAAGTCGGCTACAAAAACATTTTTTAACATGAAGTAATTCTCTAAACTCTAAATTGGTTATCACTGTTTTTCTTGGGCTGGAAAGAGAAACTATGAGAGCGTTAACTTGATTCTGGCATGGTTAATTATGGTATGGTTTAATTAACCGAGTTTCAGTAGTTAAGACGCGCTCCGGCCAAAACCCTCCTTTCCCGGACCCTCTCCTCTTCTATCTTTCCTGCACATTGCAGCTCCGGTTCAAGTTTGTTTTTTTTTTCTCGGTTTCTTCCGGTTTTTTTATAAATCACATTTTCCCTATTGAGTAGTACAATATTAATTCTTTGTAGTCAGCCTTAGCTGCTTTAGAATATTCTCGTTGAGTATTGGGTTGTGTTTCGACCAATATGTAATCAATTGAACCGCGTGGCAAGCTATCCTTGTTTTCTTATCAAGACCATTGATCGGTTAGTTACTGATACACAAGGGGTTACAGGATAGAGCATTCAACATTGACATTGATAACCACAGAATGTTCAAAGTCGCATATTCAAGACCTCTTGATAACTTGAAATGAAAATCCTGGAACGTTATGGACAGTCTTCGTCGATGATTGTCACTGTCGAATCTGGTATAGAATACTATAAAAGAGTTCGCAAACCTATTTTAGTGACTCTCGAGAAGGAATCTTTGCTGGAAATCAAGCAGTTTCTCGCCGCGATGTTCCTGTAAGTAGAAAGATCTGTAGAGAAATTCTATTCCTGATCATCTCGCTCAGAACTTCTGACGCCTTCGACTGAAGAACGAGCTGACTTGTAGACCTGCCACTTGTTTCCAAGACTCATTGGAAGTTTTGTGAGAGTGAGCTAGGTTATTTAGTCTCAAACGTGTCATCATTGCAATCATTTAGTAGTTGCCTTCGGAGTATACATATATGTAACAGAGCATTTTCTGATTTGCTGGAATAACTATCCCAAATTCATCATAGTCATCAATTTAGCTGACAATAAGTAAACCATTGCAAGGGAAAAATCTAGTTAAGCCGGTGGGATCGAACCCACTCATCCCTAATCTCCAATAGAGATTTAGTTAAGCCGGTGGGATCGAACCCACTCATCCCTAATCTCCAATAGAGATCTAGTTAAGCCGGTGGGATCGAACCCACTCATCCCTAATCTCCAATGTTAAGCCGGTGGGATCGAACCCACTCATCCCTAATCTCCAATAGAGATCTAGTTAAGCCGGTGGGATCGAACCCACTCATCCCTAATCTCCAATAGAGATCTAGTTAAGCCGGTGGGATCGAACCCACTCATCCCTAATCTCCAATAGAGATCTAGTTAAGCCGGTGGGATCGAACCCACTCATCCCTAATCTCCAATAGAGATTTAGTTAAGCCGGTGGGATCGAACCCACTCATCCCTAATCTCCAATAGAGATCTAGTTAAGCCGGTGGGATCGAACCCACTCATCCCTAATCTCCAATAGAGATTTAGTTAAGCCGGTGGGATCGAACCCACTCATCCCTAATCTCCAATAGAGATCTAGTTAAGCCGGTGGGATCGAACCCACTCATCCCTAATCTCCAATAGAGATCTAGTTAAGCCGGTGGGATCGAACCCACTCATCCCTAATCTCCAATAGAGATCTAGTTAAGCCGGTGGGATCGAACCCACTCATCCATAATCTCAAATAGAGATCTAGTTAAGCCGGTGGGATCGAACCCACTCATCCCTAATCTCCAATAGAGATCTAGTTAAGCCGGTGGGATCGAACCCACTCATCCCTAATCTCCAATAGAGATTTAGTTAAGCCGGTGGGATCGAACCCACTCATCCCTAATCTCCAATAGAGATCTAGTTAAGCCGGTGGGATCGAACCCAATCATCCCTAATCTCCAATAGAGATCTAGTTAAGCCGGTGGGATCGAACCCACTCATCCCTAATCTCCAATAGAGATCTAGTTAAGCCGGTGGGATCGAACCCACTCATCCCTAATCTCCAATAGAGATCTAGTTAAGCCGGTGGGATCGAACCCACTCATCCCTAATCTCCAATAGAGATTTAGTTAAGCCGGTGGGATCGAACCCACTCATCCCTAATCTCCAATAGAGATCTAGTTAAGCCGGTGGGATCGAACCCACTCATCCCTAATCTCCAATAGAGATCTAGTTAAGCCGGTGGGATCGAACCCACTCATCCCTAATCTCCAATAGAGATCTAGTTAAGCCGGTGGGATCGAACCCACTCATCCCTAATCTCCAATAGAGATTTAGTTAAGCCGGTGGGATCGAACCCACTCATCCCTAATCTCCAATAGAGATCTAGTTAAGCCGGTGGGATCGAACCCACTCATCCCTAATCTCCAATAGAGATCTAGTTAAGCCGGTGGGATCGAACCCACTCATCCCTAATCTCCAATAGAGATTTCGAGCGCGTTACCAATGCACTGGAGACCTATTGTCATGTCTTGCAATAGTGCTTTATTAAAAGCTTCAATGCTTTGTTCTCTAACGATGGAAAGTTTGTTTAGAAAAATAACTTAGTCATTCAATGAATCCGATTATGAATGAATGAATGAATGAATGAATGAATGAATGAATGAAATGAATGAATGAAAGGAAGTCAATGAGCTGCGCTCACCTGTGCACGTGCTTGTTGAGCTCGAGATAAAAGCATCCTCGGCCAATGTCGATCATCATTGCAAATACCTCGCGTATACGCAGAGAATCCGGAGATGATTCACACCCGCTGAACTCCTTCATAATATTTGTTTTACCAAAAAATCAGAGAAAAATAAATCGAGTGGAAGAAACAGATAGAGAAAAAAGAAGAGAGAGAGAGAGAGGCACAGACAGAGGTAGAAAGACAGAGAGAGAGAGAGAGAGAGAGAGAGAGAGAGAGAGAGAGAGAGAGAGAGAGAGAGAGAGAGAGAGAGAGAAACGGACTGAAGGGTGATTAAAGAAAGAGTGAAAAGAGCAAGAGAGATGGGGAGTGAAAAAAAGTGAAAGAGAGAGGCTGGATAGGTGACTAGAGAGAGAGAGAGAGAGAGAGAGAGAGAGAGAGAGAGAGAGAGAGAGAGAGAGAGAGAGAGAGAGAGAGAGAGAGAGAGAGAGAGAAGAGAAGAGAAGAGAGAGAGAGAGCGAGAGAGAGAGAGAGAAGAGAGAGAGAGCGCGAGAGAGAAAGAGAAAGAGAGAGAGAGAAAGAGAGAGAGATAGAGAGAGAGAAGCGAGAGAGAGAGAGCGCGCGCGAGATAGAGAGAGAGGGAGAGAGAGAGAGAAAGTGGAATTACATCCTGGCAGAAAAGAGACCACTTACGTAAGTTCTTTCATAAACTCATAAGAGTAATTTTCAATGATCTGTAGCGTTTTCAATGAACTATCTGAGTCGTTTCTCACACAACATAACGAATAAATGAAAAAAAACATCGCAGACCATTCTTTGAAAAAAGGTGATTTCGGCAATCTTGTGCTTCTCCGATTCTGAACCAAGATACCCCCCTCTAAGCCAAGATACCAACCCTCTAAACCAAGATACTCACCTCCTAACCAATATACCCACCTCTGGACCAAGACACTCACCCCTTAACCAAGATACCCCCCTCTAAACCAAGATACGCACCTCTGAAACAAGATACTTACCTCTTAACCAAGATACAACCATATAAACCAAAATTCTCACCTCTAAACCAAGATACCCACCTCTAAACCAAGATACTCACCTCTAAACCAAGATACGCTTCTCTGAACCAGGATACTCACTTCTTGACCAAGATATCCACTTCTAAAACAATATACCCCCCCTTTAAACCAAGATACCCACCTCTAAACCAAGATACTGACCTCTTAACCAAGATAACCCCCTCTAAACCAAGATACAGACCTCTTAACCAAGATACTCACCTCTGAAACAATATACTCACCTCTTAACCAAGATTCCCCCCTATAAACCAAAATTCTCACCTATAAACCAAGATACCAGCCTCTAAACCAACATACTCACCTCTTAACCAAGAAACGCCCCTCTAAACCAAGATACCCTCCTCTGAACCAGGATACTCACCTCTTGACCAAGATACCCACTTCTAAAACAAGATACTCACCTCTAAACCAAGATACTCACCTCTTAACCAAGATACCCCCTCTAAACCAATATACCTATCTCTAAACCAAGATACTCATCTCTTAACCAATAAAACCCCCTCTAAACCAAGATACCCACCTCTAACCCAAGATACTAACCTCTTAACCAAGATACCCCCCTCTAAACCAAGATACTTACCTCTAAACCAAGATACTCACCTCCTAACCAAGATACCCCCTCTAAACCATGATATCCACCTATAAATCAAGATACTAACCTTTTAAACAAGATACCCCCCTCTAAACCAAGATACCCACCTACAAACCAAGATATCCACCTCTAAACCAAGATACTGAACGATTATACCAAGATACCCACCTTTAAACCAAGATACCTACCTCTAAACCAAGATACCCCCTCTAAACCATGATACCCACCTATAAACCAAGATACTCACCTCTTAACCAAGATACCCCTCTAAACCAAGATACCTACCTCTAAACCAAGATACTGACCTCTCAACCAAGATAACCCCTCTAAACCAAGAAACCCACCTCTAAACCAAGATACTAACCTCTTAACCAAGATACCCCCCTCTAAACCAATATACCTACCTCTAAACTAATATACTCACCTCCTAACCAAGATTTCCCCTCTGAACGATTATACCCATCTATTAACCAAGATACCCACCTCTGAACCAAGATACTGACCTGTTTACGAAGATACGCACCTCTTAACCAAGAGACCTACCTCTAAACCAAGATACCCCTTTAAACCAAGAAACCCATCTCTAAACCAAGATACCTACCTCTAAACTAATATACTCACCTCCTTACCAAGATTTCCCCTCTGAACGATTATACCCATCTATTAACCAAGATACCCACCTCTGAACCAAGATACTGACCTGTTTACGAAGATACGCACCTCTTTACCAAAATACACATCTCTTAACCAAGATACCCATTTCTAAATCAGGATACCCACCTCTTAACCAAGATACCCACCTCTTAACTAAGATAACACCCTCTTAACCAATAAACCCATCTCTTAACCAAGATACCCACCTCCAAACCGAGATACCCACCTCTAAACCACGATAACCATCTCTAAAAAATATAACCACCTAAAAAAACAAACGCTCACCGAAAAATGTGGAAAAGTCAATGATCTTTTCTGAGACGTATCAGAGTGAAGTGTTTAAACTATTTCGATTGATTTAAACCTCTCCGGGTAACAATGAAAAAGTTCAGACCAGGATAGAAGGAAGCTCAGCAAGTTTCCACCCTCCATATACTCCAGGACAAGATAAGGAGGATGAGGTTCGTCTAGGCAGACACCCAGAAGCTTCACGATGTTCGGATGATCGAAGTTACTCAATTTATTGTTCTGATCCATTTATTCGTTCATTCTCCTTTCCTTTCTTCGTTCATATCGGATTACTTCTTGAGATTTTGTTTTTTGCTTAATCGATGCAAACATTACTAACAAAAATTAAACTTTAAGACTTGTATGATTGTTATACGTTTTCAGAGTCTAGGGATGATATTGGGTCTCAAATTAAATCAAACCTGTTATGTAATTTTTCATTAGCTGAAACATCTAGCTACCAAATTCTTAAGCAACATTGTACAGGGTGGCCCATATATTCGCAAACCAATCTTTCGGCATTTATAATTCAATTTGTAGTGCACACTGAGCTCCATTTTTTACACATGTTGTTCTCATATGTTTTTTTATTACATGGTTCAAATTTCATATCAATTGATCAATTCTCAAAAGAATGGTGGTCTCTCATAGAGCACGCTCTATCATTGTGGACTTGCACAAACTTGGTCGATCAAATACGCGCATCGCTAAAGATCTCAACGCCTCGCAATCTTGTCTGAAAAGCAATCAAACGGTTTGAACAGATCGGTACACTTGCTGACTTGCCCGAAAGAGGTGATCCTCGATTAGTGCGCATCCCTAGCAAGATTGAGTTAGTGAGGAAGCGAGTCGGTCGAAATCCTAGGCGTAGCTTGAAAAAAATGGCCTCCGAGATGAACTTATCACGCAACACTCTTAAAAGAATCGTTGAAGAGGACTTGAGTCTCTCCCCATATCGTTTTAAAAAGGCTGCCATCCTAACTCTAAAGAACAAGGAGAAAAGACTCAAAAGGTGCCGCGCCCTAATCCTCTGGACGCGCGACAGTGCTCACCTCAGGACAGTCTTCTCGGATGAGAAGCTGTTCACTGTGGAAGAGGCCTACAACCCTCAAAATGTGCGAGTGCTTTCTCGGGACTCACAGGCAGCTAATCATACCGGTGGATTCCTGCATAGAGCTTCCCATCCTGCAAAAGTCATGGTTTGGGACGGAGTGTCCGCCACTGTCAAAACTCCCCTTGTTTTGTTCGAACCAGGAGCCAAAATTAATAAGGAATACTACCGCCAGCAGATTCTTCGAAAAGTATTGCTTCCTTGGTCTGCTTCCCACTACCGTAATACACCTTGGGTCTTACAGCGAGATTCTGCGCCTGCTCACAAGGCTATCGGAACACAGGCATGTTGCAACGCTCATTTTCCCGACTTCATCTCCAGCGCAGGATGGCCCTCCTCATCGCCCGACCTCAATCCGATGGACTATTCCGTGTGGTCCTACCTTGAGAGTAAAGTGAATGCTCATCCTCACTTGAATCTGGAGTCTCTAAAAAAAATTCCTGCAGGAGGAGTGGTCGAAGATCGACGAAAAGTACCTTCGTCCAGTGATCGAAGCGTTCCCAAAGCGACTCCGGGCTGTCGTTCGTGCCAAAGGTCACCGAATTGAATGATTTTTCGACCCAATGTTTTTATTAATGTGTGCTAATAAATGTACAAATTTGAACACTCTTGCTCACTTATGCACTGAGATACACGTTTGTAAACGCGTTTGCGAATATATGGGCCACCCTGTACATCCATATATTTTTATCTAGTTAAGAGTTTCAAAACTTTTCTTGAAAAGTAACGACGAATGAGACGAGTTAGATGAAAGTTTTTAACGACTTGATGGAATTTTATACTAATATTATAATTATTTTTTCAACGTTTTTCGGTATTTTTATGTTTTCATAACCCTAGGCCGTATTGTAGGCTTTTGCTTTTTTTCCTCCTGTTCAAGTTAATTTTTAAAACACTTTCTCAACACGGACTTCATCAAGATGGCCTCTTTGAGAAAGCGAATGCGGTCTTCAGAAGTGTATTGGTCGTGCAGCATCTGTTCAATCAGATTATACAGACCAGGATGTACATCAAACCAGGTTTCACATCATGAAGCTTTCAAAAGTCTTTCAGATTATACAATCAATCATATTAACCCTTTCGAAAAACTACCATTGTTTTAATTTCCATAAAGAAATGGCTATAAAGCTTCAATTAAATTTCATCCTTTGAAGAAAAAGAATTTCCAAAATTAAGTTGAGTTTTTTGAGGGAGAACTGCTGAAAAAGCTGCACATTCTCCACACTTTGTTGATCTTCTAATTCTACTTCCGAGAAAAAATCCTAAATAGATTCAATCGAAAGAGATAGTTTTCTTCCAATTCGATGAGACTCTAACGAAAATAGAAAACATATTGACTTTCACAGCGACGTCAACTTTGTGCTGCGAAACCGATGGAAGTTGATAGGCGATTCCTCGAAACACCTGTAATCGTCCAAATGCTGTAGAAATTTATGGAGATATCTCTTCGAATGTTCTTCAAAAAGTTCCAAAAACTTAAGCACGTCTTTTTCCCCGAAAAAGACTATTCTTCTTCGCGCATGTTCTCGCCTCGTGGCAGGGTACGCGCTCCCCTGAGATGCAGGACAGACCTATCCTTTGTAGAACCAGTGGCTGCTCGCTATATCACTGCTAGTGTGAATAGCAGCAGTGGGAGAGTCAAATTCGTGCATGAGCACTACCAACATTTCTTAACCCCTTGCTTTGAGTGGACCTGTACGAGGTGGGAGTCGAACTCGGGACTCTTCGCACAAGAGTCGAACACACTACTATTATGCCACACCCGGGCTATCTCTTTGACTGGTCTTCGATAAGTTCCAAAAAATAGCGCCACATTATCTTATGAGAGTTAGAACTTCATCGCCAAAGATTATTTAGCTTAGATTTATGAATATGCTTGACAGAAAGAGAAGTATATATGAGAAACGTTGGTCAGAGTCAACATCGATACAAATTAACATAGAGATTCGATGTATAAGATCATCTGTTATAGCACTTCAGGAGTTGTACTTATTTATTTGTTGAATACATTCATCAAAATGTGACAACACTCGGAGTGTAGTAAACGCATAAACATTGGAGTAATGATAGTTTACAGACTGGTCACCTGTAACTCAAGCAAATTTACGAGATCAACAGAGCTTAATCTATTTTTCAGAACGCTAACATTGGGGGCCGTAACAACATTTTCAGGAAGTTTACAATAGAATCTAGCTGAACGGAAGACAAAGGAATGAAAGAGTTGCTTTCTATGGGTGCGTGGAATATGGAAGGCATATCTAGATTTTCGGCCATTGCAGGATTTGAAAGTTTACATTTTGCTGACCGGTATATCAATGAGACCATTCAGAATCTTATACGAGAATAGTATGTCAGCTATAGCTCTACGAGACAACAATGTGACTAGATTGAACATCTCAAGCCTTATTTTATAAGATGGTCTTAGCACTGAACAGTCAAGTGTGGAGCAGCGTAAGTATAGCAACCTTGTGAAGATATGCTGAATATTTTCAATCTTCCTAATCAAGTGAACTTTATATGGAGACCACATAGGAGAAGAAAACTCTAACGATGGAATAATAAAATTCTTGTAGCACCGAATATATGTATGAGCATTCCTGATGCAAAATGAACAGAACAAAGCATATATCATTCTCAGTGCACGTCTCGTTATCTGTTCTATGTGATATCCATAAGTCATATCGCAATCAATGTAAACCCCTGAATCTCTGACCGGTGAAAATGCTGCTTCAAATGCAACACTTCTGCCATCACATACCGTGACGAAGTAGGGTAAAGGGATCATATGATCCCTAACATTATATTACCGTATAGCACTTTCAAGATTGAAGATGCGATTGAAGTTTTGAAAATTTAAAACCTTGCTGAAGGATCCTTTTCCGAGCTGATCTTTCAAGACCACGTCATCGTAGAGAACGCGAGGGAGATCTTTCAATGAATGATTTTTTTTTCGTTAAAACAGGTTTTTTTTAATTGATTTTTTTTTTAGAATCAATTGTTTCTCATTTGTGTTTCAATCTATTTGTAATGTTACTTAAATTTCGTTTATTTAGAACTGATTTTATAAATGTAAATCAAAAGTTAATTCAAGTTTTAGTTTAAATTTAATGATATGTTTTATCAGTTTCTGGAAATTAATTAGATGGAATGTATTGTCAAGCGGACCCTGCCCGGACCCTGCCCGGCGGCGGGATAAACGCTAGGAAGAAGAAGAAGAAGGAATGTATTGTCAACCGGAATTATGACAGTGTTTAACCTCGATCCGCTATTGAAAGTCCCCAACTAGGACAAAACGAGAAAAAAAATTTCAGTTAGACCGCTTACTTTTAAGTTCATTCTGTAAACCGGGCGGCAGCATTCGCGATTCCTTCAACAGATTTTACAAAAAATTATAACACAAATGTTGCTACTGAATTGTTCTCGATGCAGTAGATACTTTTTTTTCCAAAACTTCACTCCGGAAGAGTAAAGAATGCTTCAAAACTCAGACAGTCAATAGAAAAAATTTCCATGTTGTTCAAAACACATGCTAATTTTCATTGAAATTCCGTAATCATTCATAAGCTTATCAGAAGTTTTATGATTTTTCAAAAAAATCAGATCAAATATGTTTCAGCATTCTAAACCGAGAGAGGTCAAAACTACATTTTTGTTTTTTGTTCGAAAAGGCTCAAATTAGTCTAGATAACTATAATAAGATATTATACCTTCTCTTTCCAAAATTTTAGGTTGGTGACCAGAAGTGAATTTTTGAGTGTACATAATTTGCTTGATCAGTTGCTCTTCCCATCATATAATAAAGAAAGATATATGAAATTAAAAGTTCTATCCGTTCCAAAAAACCTAGAAATGGTTTTGAAAGCTCAAAAACGAACAGCAAATGTTACAAACATTTGGAATCTCCGCAATCTTCTCGAGGGTTATCGACTTGTTATCGACCTTCACCTTCTTCTTACCAGCAGATGCATTACGGGTCCTAGCTGGAAAAAATTCAAGGTGTTATTTTTATAACTAAAGCTTGAAACCTTAACGTAATCGGTAGCGCTCGCATTTACGATGGGTCTCGAGTTGGCTTGGTTCGATCCCGCCTAACGGACTGGCTTTTTTCAGTGTGATTTTTAACTCGTTGTCATAAATAACCATCGATTGATAAACTACACTATGTTTCGGTTCATTATCTTTTCCTAAACAAATCAACCGTATTAATCGTGAATTCTGAAGTTGTTTCTCATAGAAGAAGTAATTGCTTCACTAGCGAGCATGGCTGAGAGAACAAGGCTAGTGAGCTCACTTCTTAGCTAGTGATTAACTTAGCTAGTGAGTTCACTTCTTAGCTAGTGATTAACTTAGCTAGTGAGTTCATGCTGTTTATGAAGCTCTATCAACATTTTTTCCTTTGTTGTTTAGTCATCACGCGCTTTCTCCCAGTTAGCATGAGATAACTAGGTTTAATATCGCTCTGTGTAATAGATTTTGCCAGTGCGGTAGTGCAATCATTGTTCCATACTCGGCATTGTTTTTGATATTGCCTCAAATTCATTTCAATGGAACCTTTGAACAAAAGTTCCATTGAACAGGATTAAACAAAGGATAACGTTGATAACGTAAGCAAAGGATAATGTATCACTTTTCTTATGACTTTTTTTCAACCGAAGAAGCAGTAATAACGGAACTAACACAGGACTAATGCTATGACTGATAGAGAGACAAAGAGCAGTATGAGAAGGGAGAGCACAGCGATAGTCAGCGGAGAAGGTCCAGATTCTTTCAACCCTGAAATTCATTCATTCCATTCATAAAATGATTCAATTTTTCACCTCTTCATTCATCCATTATTCAAATTCAAATGAGTTAATCAGGTTTTTTATAGTTAAATATTTAGAATTCATCCAAAATTTGATCCCGGCGTACTTATTTCGATTGGAGTACGACCCTCGGAGGATTGTTTTGTAGACTGAGTTAATCAGGTTTTTTATAGTTAAATATTTAGAATTCATCCAAAATTTGATCCCGGCGTACTTATTTCAATTGGAGTACGACCCTCGGAGGATTGTTTTGTAGACTGAAGTGGATCCTCACCGAAAATTATCGATTGATCCGCGTTTATACGAAACCACTTTGCAAACAACACCAGAAACTTTTTGATATATATTTTTCTCTCTAAAGTATCTGAAACACCTTTTTGCAGTTGATAGAAACTTATTGCGCCTTCCACTAACCTCTATCCAACTCGGAGTTGCCATATGCACCAAAGCCTTCCTGATTGGCTGCTCGGACTCGGTACTGCCAATGGGCGGAGCTTTCATCAGTCCGCGCGGGTCGCCAACTCAGCTTCCAACCGTCTAGGCCTCGCTCAGCGATCTCCCATTCGGCAGTGCTATTGGCACGTTTCTAGAGCAGATCTTTGTCAGCGCGTTTTGGTTGCAAGAATGTACTGTTGCCCGTTTTCTACCTCCTTATGAGTTTCTCTCTCTCGTTCTTTAGCTGAGCTCTCCGCTCTGTTACTCCCCGTATCTCTGAGTAATTCTTAGTGGGAGAGCCACCATTAGTTTACCTCAACGGCGTAACTCGTGATGGGCGAGCCACCATTAGTTTACCTCAACGGCGTAACTCGTGATGAGCGAGCCACCATCAGTTTACCTCAACGGCGTAACCGGTGGTGGGCGTGCCACCATCAGTTTAACTCAACGGCGTAACTCGTGATGGGCGAGCCACCATTAGTTTGGCTCAACGGCGTAACTCGTGATAGGCGAGCCACCATCAGTTTACCTCAACGGCGTAACTCGTGATGGGCGAACCACCATCAGTTTACCTCAACGGCGTAACTCGTGATGGGCGAGCCACCATCAGACGCGGGTGAACACCACTCGAGAACCCATCCATCTTTGTCGGCTCTGACCAGCACATTCTGCGGTGCAGTGGGCGTCCCAGCTAGAACAACATTATCTTACCAGTGAAGAGTATGAATACTTATTAAAAAGTGGAACTCCGCACACAAAAAAGGTATGGAAAATGACACATATACATTTGAAAGTATTACTATTCAAACTTAGAAAGTATACAATTATGAATAGGCGTTCATAAAAGTATGAATAGTAATAACATATAAGTATGAATACAGGGTGGTTCATAAATAGTGTTACAAATGTTTGAGAACATTTCCTGAGGAAGTGACCGCACGTAGCGGTCACTTTTCTTGTTTTTTCCGATTCCCCGTAATTTTTTATACGTGTCAAGTGAGTTTCGATTGAATCCATCGATGTTTAGGGTAATGACAGCGTCGAATCGCTTGCGAACTGCGATCATTCGCCTACACACTCTTGGCCACGCCCCTGCTCGCATTGCTGAAACGCTTCGCCTGCCTCGCATGACAGTGTATCGAGCGATCAAACGATTCGAGGAGCTTGGCACATCTTTGGACCGTCCAAGGCGAGGTCGTCCTCGCACTGCTCGCACGACACAACTCATCGAAACCGTTCGGAGTCGGATCAACCGAAATGCACGACGAAGCATCAGACAGATGGCGCAGCAGCTCCCGATGAGCCGAACTTCATTGGGACGAATAGTCACGGAGGAGCTGGGACTCAGGTCGTATCGTACACGGAAGGCCGCTTTTCTGTCGGCTCGCAACAAGTCGGAAAGAGTCAAAAGATGTCGCGACCTTCTTCGTCGTACGCAACAAGGCGAACATTTCAATATGGTGTTCTCTGACGAAAAGCTGTTCACCGTGGAAGAAGTCCACAACTCCCAAAACGTCAGAGTGCTTGCGAAGGACGCAGAGCAAGCCGATAGCAAGGGTAGAACGGTCCAACGCAGTGCACATCCAACTCAAGTCATGGTCTGGGCGGGGATCTGCGCAACAGGAAAAACACCGCTTGTTTTCGTCGAGAAAGGCGTCAAGATCGACACGGAATACTATCTGAAACATGTTCTGCAAGACGTGCTCCATCCATGGTCTCAATCGCATTTCAATCAGAGGACATGGACCTTTCAACAAGACTCAGCACCAGCCCACAAAGCTAAAAAGGTTCAAACGTGGTGCAAGGAAAATTTTCCCGGCTTCATCACAACAGCAGAATGGCCGGCCTCATCACCCGACCTGAACCCGCTCGATTATTCCGTTTGGGCCTACTTGGAGTCCAAGGTCAACTCTCGCTCCCACCCAAATATTGATTCCCTGAAGAATGCCCTTCAGGCAGAATGGGACAACATCGGAGTCGAATACCTTCGTACAGTGGTGGAGGCGTTCCCAAAGAGACTTCGAGCTGTAGTTCGGGCAAAAGGAGATCGTTTGAGCTGAACTTTTGCGTGAATGTTGACATTTATGTTGTTGATAAAATATGTTAATTTGAGATGATTTTCTCTGTTTTGAAAAAAGGTATAACAATTCCAATTTGTAACACTATTCATGGACCACCCTGTAGTGATACTTGCAAATGTATATGTGTCATTTATTTCCATACTTCTTTTTGTGTGCGCGAACAGAAGGATTGAAACTCTTCCGATTGTCCTCTTTTCTCGAAAAATTAACCTTTGAGAGTTCAGCTTTCTTGGCTTTTTCTTGCAACTTCAAGTTGTTTGCTCAATCCTCTAACTGTCTTCGACGCCGCCTTTTTCGAGAAAACAAATTAAGATAATTGTATTCATGGCTGTTTAGATATGATATCCTTCACTTAAACTTCAGTGAGTTTTGCACAAGAAGCTTGTTTTTAGAATGGAATTGACGGCTGGTTTGTTTCCCGTTCCAAAAACAAATAATTTTTTCCTCCAAACCTTTCCAGGAAACTAGTTTCATGGCTGTGCGACTCAATAAAAACAAAGTAGTGACTATTTCACCCATTCTAGTCACCCATTTTAGTCACCCACAAAGTAGTCACCCATTCTAAAAGATGCTCAAGAGGTCAAACTAGATCAGAATCTTTAAGTTGAGTGAAAATGATTGCATATTCGATACCTTTAGTCCTGACTTGTTGAAATCCCTGATAGTAGTCTTCTTTGTACTGCGAATGCAGACCATAAACCTCGTAATCACCTCAACTTTTGAACATTCAAAAGTGGCTCGAGAATTGGTAACTCGTGACGGTGATAAAACTGCATAGTTCTAAGAAAAAATAGTCGTGTGAGCACTACTACATTTCTTCAGCCTCTTGGTTTGGGCCGAACTTTTTGGGTTGGAAATCGAACTAAGGGCCCATTGCACAAAAATCACTATGCCGCACCTGTACTCAATCCGTCAAAAGAATGTCAAGGTGTTTCTGAAAAAAAGATTTTTTTAAAACATAAACATTTCTTATAAAGATTAAAAAATCTCCAAAATCAATCGGCAATAGTTATCCTAGTAAAAGTGGTCATATACCAGAATAAACAGCTACGAAGCGGTACGAATATGACGTCGCAGCAAGCAGGCCTGTAATAAGACGAAGAGTTTTGTATACTTTCTCAACTAAACTCAATCATCGCCTGGTTGAGATGATCATTTGTCATCTCAACCAGGCGTCATTGCCTTTAAACTGTGTAACTTAGCATTTGAAGATCAACAAAATTCATTTGTTATCATACGGAATGTGAAGTCAACCCGAGACCATTCCGTCCGGAGAAAAGGTCGAGTTTGGAGTAGTACCAACAGACCAAAGTCGCTACCAACAGCTCAAAATCCGACCAACAACAGAGAAACCCGAGAGCCGTTAGAATTTTTGCGTGTTTGTAGCCTATCTAACCAGACTCTCGCCGCTCCACCATCCAAAATCATCAGCCACGTAGCACAAAACTTAATTTTATTTTATTTAGCTTAATTAACTACAGAAAAAAGTTCTTGTTTCGAACGAACCGCTAAGAAGCACAGGTACAGATGAGAGACTTCCATCGAAGGTAGCATTTGGAGGTGTCTTCCATTCCCCACTACCACCTGACTGCACGATTAATAGTTAAAAAATTCAAGGATTAGACGGGGTTTTTAGAGTTAAATTCCTTTTTTTCAATTCAATAAAAAATTCTCAGTTTTTCATTTCAATAGCAGTTCAAAAAAACTGCAAGCGGTGACGCTAGGCCTAGAGAATATTATTAAAACATTATGAAAAACCCGGTTCTCTGGGAAGGATCGTACCCAGCAATCTATATTTTACATATTACGAGGCCATCACAGCGATACTACCCAGTTCATTCAGATATCACATATATGCATTGGGTCATATCACCTGACAACTAAGTTCATTTTAAGGTTAATCGACTAAACAGATTCGTTAAAGTGAATAGTAGCATTACTGCAAATAATTGGTACCTCTTTGTACTGAACAGAAACCACAGTTGGAGGTTGTTCTGCGTGAAGAGAAGTCCATTTCAACAGAATAGTGGACCCTTTAAAACAAGCCTTCTTTTATCTATCAATCTTTCTCTCTTGTTCAGTCTCTTTTAGTCAAAGTCTTCTTCAAATTTTCCAATCCCATCCGCTTCGCCATTGAAACGTCAAATAAGTTTGCGTTTTACATATCTAATTTTGTTTAACTTGAACTAAAACCCTCAAGACAATTCCGTTTTCACCTGCAGAAAGAAAACCCCTATTACCTGGGGCCATATTCATAGTCTTTGGGTAGGGTTAAGGTACCCAGGGTAGGCCTACCCGGAGACCAGTTTTGTTTCACCCTTTCAACTAAACCTTTGAATCTTGTACTTTCCCATTTCTAGGAATTTTCCGTCAAAGTAGGGCACGGCGCAGTAATTTTATGAACAAGTTTTAATGGTAACTCATTCATTTCCTTTTTGCGATCACCATCCCTAATGGTTCAGAGAAATGGTATATAACTTGCATCTAACTGACTAGTCATTGTTAGACAGCACTTCTGTGACTATTACCAGAGTAATTCGAACTTATCGCAGCAGTCATTACGAAAAACCTCGCCTGTGACATTTTCAGTTCTCAGAGTGCCTGCCATGTCCTTAGTACTCGTTGAGAACTCGGGAGAAACTGCTTCGGCATCGCCAGGAAACGGAGTGTTCAAACGGGATTCATGTATTGCTGTCACCTGAACACGATTTCACATGATTGGAATTACGGACAGGAAATAGTACGCAGGTTGGCATAGAAATGAACACTACCAAAGACAATGCGCCCATCCGTGTGAAGTGCGCTCGCACTGAAGTGAATGTGTTGGTCCCCCCGCTCCAAGGATGGCTTCTGCTCACTTTTTAGTTACATATATCGAACTTCATATATCAAGCTGAGTCTTGTCCAAACATAACGAGGCCTGTTAGTTCGGAAAAAGGTCGTATGAACAGGTCAGTGGTATTCTCAACTGGACTACTGCTCCGTGATCTGGTCACCTTGGCAGAAATATTATGAAGAACTCGTGGAAAAGTTTCAACGAAACTTAACAAAACAAGTCTGCAGAAGAGCCGGAATGCCCGATATGACATACGAAGAGAGAATTTTTTTTCCGATTGTAGTCCCTCGAAGAACGGAGGGACCAGACCGATCAAGTGATGACCTTCAAAATCTTGACCGGAAGAACCCCCATTCCTCCATTCAATATGTTCTCCCTTCAAGACCACATATACCCCACTAGGTCACACAAGTTCAGTCTGACGCAACCCAGTTTCAAACATGTTAAGCTCTCTAATAACTTCTCAACCAGAGTAGTCCCGGTCTGGAACAAACTCCCAGAGACTTTATTTTCGATTAAAACAGTCAAAGCATTCAAAACAGCTATCGGTAACCTATAAAACGATCATCATATTCTTGATTCCAGACCCACTAACCTCTTTTTCCTCGACTTACCTCTTTTCTGACTTTGAAAAGTGTCACGCCTTTGTGTTGATACGAATCACTCCTCTATTTGATCCCCTACCTGCCCCTTCCGAAATCACCCTTGCGATAAAGTATTATTATTATTATTATTAGTATGACAATTGATTCTTGCCTCGTATTAACTCATTCGTTCTCAGATTAAATTCATCAGGTCTTCCTTTGCAATACTTCGAGAAATGTCATGAAGCTAAAAACCTTTTTTGTGCAAAAGAAACCGCATGATTCAGAAACCAACCCAGAACTTGTAGTCAGTTGAAGGCCGTAGATTACTTATGCGGACACGACAGGGGTTAGAGTTGCAGGAGGCAGAATCTGAAGTGGATGGCAGAAAACTTGTACCTGTCCATTCCTGGACGGCGACTTGCGAAGGAGCCAGCGACTCCTGCGAGATCTGAGCAGGAGCTTTTATTTACGGAAAGAGTCAAAATAAGAAAGGCACTTCGAGAAAGAAAGAAAGAAAGAGATAAAGAGAGAGAGAAAGAGAGTTGGAGAGGAAGCTAGAGAGAGAGGTAGAGAGAGACAGAAGGAAATAGAATCAGATCTAGAGAAGGGATAGGAAGAAAGAAGGAAGGAAGGAGAGAAAAACCAGAATAAAAGAGAGATAAAAAAGAAAAAAAGTAGTTATATTGTCTTCAACAGCCTGCGTTTCGCTTAAAATCCTGTGATTGGCTCAAGCGGTTGACACTAAATAAACTATGAATCTAGAAACTCACGAGTCTTGGGTTCCCAAGCTGAAAACACGGGCCTACCAAAATTGGTCTTGTCCTCACGATTCATTAACCTAGTTTTCAGCTCGGTTAAAATCAATCTTTAGCAGGATCTGAACACGTTGAGAAAACGCCCTCAATGTTGTATGGTTTTCATGTGTGCGTGTGTAGCTCAGTGGGGAGAGCATTCGCCCGGAATGCGAAAGATTCGGTTCCTGTCACACCACACGATTTTTGCACAAGTTTCTACGAACAATCAGCCCCTCTGCTCGGTATAAAAATCCGTTGCTTGAGATCAACGAGGAGTAGGGAATACTCTACATCAAATCATATCCTACATCCCTTTGTAACTCAAATTGCCCACTCAAATTGCCGCAGGAACCGTATTGAAAAGTTTGTAAAATTGATATGAACTATGCCCACTCGTGTCTTTGAATTTGGTAATGGGACAAATTAGGAAAAAAATCCTTCAAACTAAATAAGATAAGATAAAGTATAAAGTTATCTTATCATATTTTGAAAAAATGTGGAAAAATCACGCTAGACTGAAACTCAGAAAAGATGCAAAAGGAAAAATGGAGTAAGAGATGTTTATCTATTTGAGGAGAGACACTTGCAGTAGAAAAAACAGAGACTCACCCGATATTTTATTTGGTTTTTAGGAGCATTTAATATTTCGGGCGGTTGCCAGTAGAGGTATACGGTATCAGGAGAAATAGAGATCGCGGTTGGGTCCCGAGGGGAAGATGGATATCCAAAACCTTCAATTCTTTCTTTGTTCGCAGATTTAATTCGTATTTTATTCAGAAACTGAATTCTTTAGAGCAAATTTTGGATGGTGAGAATACATGAGAAATGAAAATGATTGATAAAGAAAAATTGTGATTAAAAAAGATTAATCATTTATTCTTATAAGATAGTTCTTTAAACTATAACTCGTGATAAAAGTATTTTATTCATCGATTTGAGAATACCTGTACGGAAAGGTCGCGGGGAGGAGACTCCGCTAGCAGGAAAGTATCTGTTGGACCAAGCCACCGTAACTTCATATCTTCAAACTTATCGATGAGGTTTTCATTGTTCCAATAAAGAAAGAGAGAGAAGGAAAAGAGTAAAAAGATTGAGACAGAGAAAGATAGGAAGAAGAGAGAACTATGTACACAAAAAAAACATAAGTGAGTGAGAGAGAGAGTGGAAAGAGAGAGATAGGAGAGAGAGAGATACATAAAAAGAGTATGAGAAAAAAACAAAAGGAGTCTGAAGATAAGAGAAAGATAATAGAAATTACTAGAATTTAAGAAAGATAGAAGTTTCTTTGAAACATCAGTCAGGATATCGCTGTGAAAAAAACAAGAGTATCGTTTTTTTTTCTCAAATTTATGTCTAACGCAGTTTCTTTGTCCAGAATTTCATTCTCAATGTGAATAACTTCTGTGAAACTCTGGATGTGCTTCACTTTGTCCGTGTTTTTCCGAGTAAAGTATACCTGCAACGAGGATTCTCTGGTAGAGACGGATATATTCTAATAGATAAAGCTATAGTCTCACGAGTAACATGTATAGTAAAATCGAGCACAAGTGCTAAAAGTCCCTAAATATTTTCATTAACGAAAAAGTACTTGAGTGGTTCTTTCTCGGGGAAACTTGATAAAGATTAACATACATATATGTATGACGCTGCCGTTTTGATTTTTTGCCATGAATGTACTTTTCGATGATTTTTCTTCCTTTCCCTATCTTTTTTTTTTTTTTTTTTTTTCACTTATCTTCCTTTCCCTCACTTATCTTCCTTTCCCTCACAGTGAGTGGTGACTGGACAATTCGCTCTGATATTGATTTTCGTTAACTCAACACGAAAATGCCAAGAACCAAAAAGAATTCCTCCCCAAAATCTCCGAAGTCTTCTCCTTCGACCAAATCTCCCTCCGCCAGTGTCTCAATCTCCGAAACAGTTGCCGAAGCTGTCGCCTTCGCTACATTAGATGCTCCAGACGGAATCTCGATTCCACTTTGGAAATCCATTTCTCGGATCATAACCATGCTTTCGTCTACACTCGAAGCCATATCTTCCAAGACATGTCATTGCAATTCAACATCCCTTCCCCCTAGCGCGACACTGAAATCATCTGGGTCGCCTTCCGCCTTCTTGTCAACTACTTCTGATCAAGAGTCTCACAGAAGGGCACGTTCTCTGGTCATCGCGGGTCTTCCAGAAAGTCTCTCTCCAGCAGCAAGCGAGAGGGTCGTCCATGACGAGGCTATCGTCCAGTCTCTTCTGGATGATCTCAATATTCAAGTTAGACCAGAAGCCGTTTTCAGAATGGGTCAAGGTAATCGTAGGTTACTCAAAGTAATGCTTCCTGCTCGTTCTTTCATGTTGGCAGGACTTCGTTCAGCTTCTTCCATCCGTTCAAACCCCCGTTGGAAGGGGGTTTTCATCAGGAAGTCAATGACGCCTGATGAGTTGATGACCTGGAATGCAAAGCGAGCTCAACTGAAAGAACTCCGTCTGTCTAATCCATCGTCGACTTGGGTTCTCTACAAGGATGATCTGTGGCTGAAAGAAGAAATTGGAGGAGCACGAAGAACTCTACCGCCCCCCTTGCGGTTACCAACATCTTCTAATCAGGGAAACTGATCCAGAAAGGACTATGTTATAGATCTTTATTTTCAACTTCCAATAAATCTAGTTCAGTTTTCTCTGTTTCTTATTTCAATGCACGTTCCCTCAAAAACAAAATTGATCTACTTTACCATTATTTGTCATCAACACAACCAGATATTCTATTATGTAGTGAGACTTGGTTAAATAAAAACATAGTAGATGCCTCATTGACAGCTAATCTGCCTTATTGTGTGCTCCGCTGTGATAGAACTTCAAAAAGAGGTGGTGGTGTCTGTGCTTTTATCCGTAATCATTTAATATACTCTGTTGTAACTCTCAAGACTAAAATATCAGCTGATGTCTTAGCTTTCGATCTCTTATGCAACTTATCACTCTCCAGAACACGTTTCATTATATGCTATCGACCGCCAAACACTACTGTGCATCAGAATAATGCCTTTTTCGATGTTCTTACTCAACTGTTAGCGGTACCTCAACAATCTGTACTTTGTGGTGATTTCAACTTAGAAATTGTTGTTGACAAAAAATGTTCTTCAACTGAGCCTCTTATCGACTTGTGTACAGACTTTTCTCTTCGTCAATTTGTAACTGAGCCTACACATGGTAAGAAAATAATAGATCATGTTCTTGCTAAAGCTGACTGTATCTCTAATTGTAAAGTTTGTCCTCCGTTCTCTAACTCTGATCACAATTCGATTACTTTTTCTGTATTTTTACTTTCGAACCCACAACCTGTTGTAGAAGTTTTTGATTTCAACCGGGCCAGTTATGCAGATATCAATAAGCTATTATCAAATATGGACTGGACACTTGTTTTCGATGATTTCATTTCTGTAGATGACCTAGTTGATCGACTGAATGTTATTGCGAAGTCTTTAATTGAGAAATTTATCCCTAGAAAACGTAGGAAAGCTGCTTTTGAAACTTATCCTGAGCACATCCGTAACCTCTTCGAGCATAAATTAGCCCTTTTCTCTAAAATTCATGTTCCCACTGTTCTAGAATTATTCAAACGCACTTCTCGAAAACTTGACAAGGAAATCAAGAAGTTTGAAATAAATCGACAGAAGGCTTTCTTCTCCGATCCTAGAAAGTTCTATCAATACGTAGGAAATCGTCTAAAATCCCATTCTTCGATTCCATCTTTCACAGATTTAGTTGGTTCTTTTGTTCACACGGATGAAGCTAAAGCTAGTGCTCTATCCGATTTTTTCTGTTCCGCTTTCTCAATCGATGATGGTTTGATTCCGAATGTTGATAGAGTTATTGATCATTCCCTAACTGATATGCTTATTCTTCCCGGAGACGTCAAGTACTATTTAAAAAAGCTGTCTCCTTCTCTTACGCAGACATCTGACTCTATTCCTCAGAAATTTTACAAAGAATGCGCTTCGTCGCTTGCAGAACCACTAAGCTATATTTTCAATTTCTCTCTTAAACTTGGCCATTTTCCTTCTCTTTGGAAAATATCTTACATCACTCCTATTCCAAAAAAATCTCCACCCTTGAATGTAGACAACTTTCGACCTATCGCAATCGCGCCCACACCTTCTAAAGTTTTCGAACGCATAGTTCGTGATAGGATAACAAAGTGGATGGACATGCATTCTATATTTTCTGAAGAGCAACATGGTTTCGTTCCTAGAAGATCAGTTCAATCTCAGCTTCTTTCGGTAACTAATAGTTGGACGAGAGCCCTCGACCAAAGTAAATCTGTCGATTGTCTCTATTATGACTTGACTAAGGCTTTTGATGTTGTCTCGCATTGTAAACTTCTCCACAAACTAGAAAGTTTAGGCATTCGTGGAAATCTTTTGAGATGGACTAGAAGTTTTCTAACAGGACGTTGTTTCAGTGTTAAGGTCAACCGAACATTTAGTGACACTAGAGAAATATCATCTGGAGTCCCACAGGGATCGGTTTTAGGGCCGCTATTCTTCTTGATTTATATCAACGATTTGCCTCGAATTTTTTCCAACTTACCCTCAGTTAGTATTCAGCTGTTCGCTGATGACATTAAGTTGTATATTTCTTATGATGAACTAGGTGCTCAAATTGCTAAATCCCAACTCTGTTTAGCAATAAATCGATTCGATAGGTATTGCGATACATGGCAGTTGGCAATAGCTGAAAAGAAATGCATTGTTCTATATTTAGGTAATAAAAACCCATGCTCAACCTATTATGTAAGTCCAAATACTCTTTTCACGAAATCAACCTCTGTTAGAGATTTAGGTATTTTAATAGATGATTCCCTGTCTTTCAAATCACAATATGAGCTTTTGTGTCGGAAGGCATTACAAACAGTTTATGCCTTATTCAGAATTATTTCATGTATCACACCAGATATATATGTAAGATGTTACAAATCATATGTTCTACCGATTTGTGAATTTTCTTCATCGGTTTGGTCTCCTCATTTAAAAAATGATATTAGGAAAATAGAGAAGGTCCAGCATATATTTACTAAACTTCTCTATTTTAGATGTAATTTAAACTGCTCTCCTAATATTAGTTATGAGAATCGTTTGAATACTTTAAATTTGACCTCTCTATATTGTAGGAGAATCATTAATGATCTCACTTACGCTTTCAAAATAATCCGAGGTGAAGTTGATCTTAAAGTTAGTACCTTTTATGTGTTCAAACCGTGTAATGGTAGAACATCCGCCTTTAATTTCCACATACCTTTCACAAATAAGAGGTTAACTTTCAATTGTTTTGGAGTAAGAACGTCTAGGTGGATGATTAATTTACCTGCTCAAGTTATGACTTCTCCTAACTCTAATGTGTTCAAAAAGAGGCTCAAGATGCTAAATGTTCTTGAAATTCTCGATCTGCACTTACCTAATCTCTGAGTTGTTCCCTTTTTTTGCTTTCTCTCTCCTTTCTTATTCTAGAAAATCATTGTTCAGATGTTATTGTCAAGAACAACGCTCACTATTGTATGAGTTATCTTATGTTTTGTCACATCAGTATTGATGTATGAATAAATAAATAAATAAATAATTTTTATTTGTTTTATGGCAGATTCTAGCAAAATAGCCTTATTTAAGGCGCTGCCATCAAAATAGCCTTATTTTATTGCGCTGCCATCAAAAATCAATTATTTTGATGGCAGCGCCATAAAATAAGGCTATTTTGCTAGAATCTGCCATAAAACAAATAAAACTCACCGAAAAGTACATTTATGGCAAAAAATCAAAACGGCAGCGTCATATATGTATAGTCTCAGTTGGACTAATCATCACATCTTTTAGTAATGTTGTTCGTGACTCATAAATATCATAAATACTCTGCTCTATTGTTTATACTGAACTCGCACCTGTTACAGTCATACATTAGTATTTCAATGCACTTGCTCTACCCTGGGGTTTCGTGGGGACAAAGTCCGCTCCACTGCATATAAAAAAAGTTCCAATACGCACACGATCGAGAAGGGCTATGAACGTATAGAAAGAAGAAAAACGTAGTAAAAAGCGAACAGACACTGTTTTTATTCTAAAAAGGGGGATAACACAGTTTTCGCGGTATTAGAAAAAAAAAGCAGCTTGGAATGATTTGGATGAAAGAAGAAAAAAAACAAAATACAATAAACGTAAACAAAAACATTTTTTCCTCGCTTCTCTTGAAATGAAATACCCGGATGAGAAAGGGGTACTAACATCAAATTGTGTGGTTGGATGTGTAACCTCAGCGCAGTTTCGTTTCGAAGGTGCCGGTGTCACCTGTCAGATAAAAGGGTAAGTTGGCAATGTTTAGGTAAGTTGGCACTTATCTAAACAACTTATTGTAGAGCTACATTCACCATGCGAGGCTGATTCTTTACTGTGAACGGTATTTCTTCGGCATCAAACTGTTCGACTGTGAATGATCCGTTTTGAAACGAAATCATTATTTTTGAAGTTAACATGTATCAAGAAAGACATTCGACATTGTTCAATCCATCTTTGAACGTTGACACTTTTTGAATCTGCTTATCGCTAGAAAAAAAAAAGAAGAACGAACCTCTAATAAAGCACCTGTTTTGCCCTCATTTGTGATGCGGAAGTCAATAGAAGATGAAGAAGGCAGCTTGAAGCACGAACGATCTACAATGAAGTTCATCAAAAGACACTTTCACCTTAGTCCATTATTAACTTTTACTGAAAAAATTACTGCTTATTTGATCTCGCGGAAGCTTCAGATTTGAATTAAGATGTGATTTTTTTCTCAAGAATCTTGAGGGCGAAGCACGGAATGCTTTTCTTCTGTCCACGTTTTCTTGAGACCGATGAGCACGTAGGGGTAAATTTTCTCGACAAGTTTTTTGAACAATGGATTTTTGATGCCTCATTTTTACGGAAATTCTGCATTTTCAGATCATCCACCCTGTTCTCACTTTAAAAAAACGAATATTGAAATTCACTTGCCTGGAAAAGGCTGGCTACTAAGAGTCACCGCAAGCAGGTCACGTAAAGGCGGGTTCTTTGTAGGAATTTTGCGTATTGCATCCTAAAAAGTAGTAATAATTGCATAGATAATTGCAACGAACATAATGGAAATTCATAAAGAAATTTTTTCTGATTGATACTGGCCGGAAGAAAATATTGTTTTACAAAAGGGTATGTGATGTGCGTAGATAGTGAGAGAAACATTTTCTTCAAAGATATGTAGATATTGTTCTTCAAAGATAGTAGATGAAACATATTTCGCAACAGCGTTCTAGTTATGCATTAGATCGAGACTAATGGAGCGTTAGAATATAACTTTTCACTTTGCTAAGTGATTTTTTTCTGCTAAATGATTTTCTGTTATCTGATTTTTTTGAACGCTCCAATGTCTCACCACGAAACATGAACTACGGTAAAAAGAAAGAACACATGCATTCTAATGGAGCGTTAGAATTCGCGAAAACATAATGAAACATAACGATATCCCGTTTTTTTCGAATTGCGTGAACGTCTTGTTCTAACCTAAAATGTGTACAATTAGTGAGAGAATTATAACGTTCGAGACATGATCAGCGATGTGTTTTTTTCTTGCAGCGAGAGAGTTCAAACGGGATATCGTTATGTTTCATTATGTTTTCGCGAATTCTAACGCTCCATTAGAATGCATGTGTTCTTTCTTTTTACCGTAGTCCATGTTTTCGTGGTGAGACATTGGAGCGTTCAAAAAAAATCAGATAGCAGAAAATCACTTAGCAGAAAAAAATCACTTAGCAATGTGAAAAGTGATATTCTAACGCTCCATAACATTATCAACCTTCCTTCGAATTGTTCTCACTCCTACTAATTTTAGTAATTTTTTAAGATAAAGAAATCTTTTCTACGCCAAAATATCGAGCGTAGACAGTCATCGAGGTGATTGTGAGCTATCTCTATGGAGCTTTGTCAAACCCGAAATAAGTAAGAAACTTCTTACCTTGTGAGAATACCGTTAACCAAGACCCAAATGAATATCAAATTGTGAAGAAAAAAACATTTGACTCTGAAACATGGCGGGACAAACTTTGTACCCACGACGGCCAAGATTCACCTAGCTTGATGTAAACCTAAGAGATGCATGTTTGTACATGTTTTCCTGTACGCCCAGTTCATGCCATTTTTGCACGTATTCGGACATGAAGAATGAATGAATGAATGAAAAAATGGTCAAATAAAAGATAGCTTTCGAGCAAATGAAAAAAAAAACAATTTTCTTTAACCTTTCCATACATTATCATCTCACTCGACGTGACAAAAACGAATATCTTGTCGGCCAGTGAGAAGGCGGAGATTGTCTTGATGCCACCTCCTCAAAGTTTTTTTTTGAATTTTGTGACTCTAATTTTTCTATAACACAAACCTCAATCATAAAAACCTCAGTCAAAGTCACTGTCATTCGTCTGTCAAATCAAAATAATCTGTTATTTTTGTGCTGATTACTTAGAATTGGAAACTTTCCACACAACACAAGATACTTTAATTACCCACTTTGAAAGTAATCGATATAACAGTAACCGCGGATCATCCAATGAGGTTTATTCAGAAACTGACAAGCAAAAGAGAAACCTTCAAACGTGGTGAAATCCATCTCTTTTTCATTGCACGTACGCTCTTTGCTGTCGATTGTGAGCATGCCATTCCATGTGAGGGCGTAAATTAGAGGAGGCGAGACTTGATTCCACGCGAATTCTGCAGAAATTTGGTGAATTTTGAGTTACAAAGTTGAGGAAGTGCAGGGCTATAACGCTTGCTCTAGGTAAAAAAGTGGCTGAGTTCGACACCGCTCCGCGGACATCAGGTTTAGATCACAAAGATAGCGAGGCATGCCCAGAAAGAGAGTTGATTAATGGTTGTTTTCATGAAACCACAGTCAGTTCGGATCCCGACGTAGGGAAAAAGATGGAAGAATCCAAAGCCACAAAAAAGCAGTCGTTCGGAAAAAAAGAGAATGAAAAAAAATCTACGTGACTCAGTGGAAACAAACCTGCTTGCATCCAGGTTATTGTGCGAGAAAAGAGGCATGTCATGGAGAGGGCCAGGTTCTCTTCATGTTGGTCCCAGAGTGATATTGAGAACAGCGACCCGTTTTTGTTCAGTAAAAAGGCCGTGCTGGAAGGGAAAAAATTCGACGTCTTCATGTGAAATTTAATACACATAGAAATTTTTTGAATGTTCTTAAAAAAAAGAAGCTTCTATATGTTTTTGTAAAGTAGTTTACATTCTTATTCTAAACAATAGAAGAAATTGAACCTTTGATTTGATAAATTAATCGATAAAGTATGAATTTGCCGTAGTTATCTCTTGGAATCATAGAGAAAGAGCAAATAAAAAATAGGGAGAAAAATCTCAAGAAAACTTCTCATATTCAAGAATTTTTTTATAACGATACATTTTTATGGCTCATAAAATTGGAGTTAGTGCTTGGAAACTTGGACTCAATCTTGATATATGTGGTGTTTGATTCCTTTTACCGATGTAATCACATAATTAATCATACCCTAACTGACTTTGTGAAAGGGTCATAATTCAATTGCTTTGTTTCCGCAGCTCCGGGAGGCAGATCCATGAGTTTGCGCGGAGTCAACACTGAAGTCGCCGCAAAAGGATCCATAGACATCTATAATATTGATAAGTTTCCTCGCGGTCGTTACCGCCTCGCGACGAGCTACGCGATATCCTGATATGCGGGAAGATCTATTCAGTTAAAACAAGGAACTGCGGAATGGGTTACAAATTGTTTGTACAGCTGCAATGAAGAGAGTCGGTGGAGCTCGAACTTGAGACCTTACGCACACTAATCGCGTACTTTACCATTATACCACGCCCGAACCGATAAAGAACCATATTAAAGTGATTTTAGGACTCTTTTAGCACATTTTCTCACAAATATGTTAAGAATGACTTTTGATAAACTTCATCTTCCAAAAGCTCAGCATTCTCAAGACTTGCAGCATGACTATAGATTTTCGTTCGCTCAGTGACTCGAACCTGCCATCTCACACGACTTTAATTGACGTAACAAAAAATTCCACTTCGTTTGAAAAATCATGACTTATACGAAATCCAACCCATTAGCTACAGAATAACTGCTTAACCCGATACACAATTTTGAAAAATGAAGACCTGGAAAAGGCTCCTCTCCGAGACGATAAGCAGACGATGCCCTACCCAGTCAGATGTCATAGCATCGATGTGAGTTATGTCACCTCCAACAGAGACCTGAGGGCCAGAGTTGAATTTCATGTATGGCAGCTTCACAGAGAGGAGAGAGATGAGACAGGAAATAAATAGATTAAAAGAGAAAGTGTGTGAGAGAGAAATTGAGAGGGAAAGAGAGAGAGATAGAAATTAAGGGAAAGGAAGAGGGAAAGAGAGAAAAATGAGAGTAAGAGAGATAGAATCAGTAGAGAGAAAGTTAAAAAGAGAACTACATAAGAAGAGTTAAAGAGAATACGATGCTGAAGCCAGATGTAATACATCACACGTTTAACTGGACATGTATGGTCCAAAACAGTGTTAACATTCGGTCTGATCAAATATAAAATCAAATAAAGTATTTAAAAAAGTAAATAAAAGTAAATAAAGTATAATAAATACATATAAAAGTGATTCAAATCTATCTAGACTCCGGCATCTCGTAATATCATCATACCGTGGGTGTTAAAAGTGACACGTTTTCACGCATTCCCAGTTTCCAAATTCTCATAAAAAATGAGAACAGGCGGCTTCATAGCATATAATAATACTATGTACATATGTTCTAGAATCTAGGATCAAGAAGATTACAACTCGTACCTAAGAGGTCATATTCCAAGAAAAGAAATATTTCCCTTAATTCCAAATGACATTTCTCGGGGTCAAAAAAATTCCAAGGTATTATCAAGAAATTTTCAACAAAACATTTTTGAACTTATCGTAGTCAGCGAAGTAAATATTCATTTTCATTTTTTATTTTCTAAAATAAAGTCCAAACTAATTGCGTATTGTGAGGAAGATAAGCGTCTTGTAAGAGCCACAGCGAGCTTAAGTTTAAGTTTAGGTTTTTATTACGCGGAGTCTCTCAAAACATCGCTTTGAAATGATGAAAAGGTTACGGTATGACAGAGCAATTGAGGGGCAGAAGCGAAAAGAAACTGTAGAAATCAAAGGCGGTTTCCAATGGGAGTTACTACGCGGTTTCTATGTAATGGGAAGAGGAATTTGGAGGGTGAAGTGAAGAGTGGCGAGTCATAAAATGGCAACCGCTCAGGACGACGAGAAAAGGGAAGAAAGCTTGTAAGCTTACTTTGTGTATGGTGTTATCGATCTCATTCGGGTCGATTTGGGCCAGCACGAGAGATTTCTGAGCGTTTTCCGGCTCGGTTCTCACCGCGTACAACTCATTTCCAATGAAAGCAAGTGCTTTGTACTCCATCTGCAATCTTTTTTCACCCGAAGTCGAAAATTTTTGATTTTTTTCTCAAATTTGAACCACTTTCCATTTGTCTCTCATTCGCTTCAAGTGGAATTGATTCGAATTTTCAACAAACTCCTTTTTTCTCTTTTTAGTTTTCTATCCATTACAAAAGCTTTATCATTGATATCATATCTTTATCATATCCACAATTCAAAGTTACATGGAATAAATGAAATGAAATGATATCAAATAGATTTTGATAATTATCTACAGACCTTTCCTTGAGTCTGCCTTCTTCTGACTTTTGCGGTTTCTACAGCTTCTGTTGTAGTCTCTGGAGAGTTAGAGTGGTGTTTGTCTTCTGTGAAGTCTGTGATAGCGATTAGTTGATTTGTTGAGTCAATGGCAAAAAGTCGCACCAAAGGTCGCAGCTCTGAAGAAAAACTTTCAAGAAAAGTATCACATGATGTATTCGCGTTACTTCATGCCCAGAAGAATACTTCAAAGTATGTACCTTTCACTATTCAAAAAAAGTGTTTATGGTAACTTTATAATCCAGTTTTTCGAATTTTTACCCAGTTTCTCAGATTTATAAAATACGTCTCTCTGAAAATTAGCCTCATTCCGAATTAGTTTCTTGACGAAGTGGGAAATTCTCCCTAACACTTGCAAACTTTCCAATGAGGTTTTCACAGAATACGGTGTCACTGACCACTGCTGTCGATTTCGGCCACATCCGAGAACTCCCCAACATTTTCGGGCTCATTCGCAGCTGCAACCGCGCATGAAACCTGTTCAGAAAGTAACAAACTATTGTAAATAGATATTAAACTAGTAAAAAACGTTGATCTAGGTCATGTTTCCGAAAATCTCTTTTGGTTTACGACTTAGATTACTTGAAGCTAATAATTTTTCAGCTCCCAAGTCAGAACTTATGTTTTCTGGCATATGGGTGGACATGATATCGGGATTCAAGAAACTGTTTTGAAATCTGTCCTCGGTAGTGTGATGATAATTCGCTTATTCTCGGTAAAAAAAAGGAGAAACGGCTGGGTTCGATATCTCACTAACGACTAGCTTTTGCCAGTGCGATATTTCGATACGATTTCATCAGAAGACGCTTATTTCCGTAAAAGTTCTAGTCATGAAAAAATTTTCCCAAAACGTTTACCTTGCCATTTTTGACAGCAAAAGAGTGGTAGAGGTGTGTGCTGGGGACATTCTCCACTGTAACCCCCGTTTCTTGCGTGCAGTTCACGACGTATCTGTAGCCAAAACTAGTTGGGTTGTCAAATGATTGAACTAATCATTTGTCATCTTAACCAGGCGTCACTGCCTTCGAACTGTGTAACTAAGAATTGGAAGATTCACTTGGGATGTGTTTCGAGAAGTTCGAAATCACAGTTCTTTTGTTATAATCTCGTATCCCACGCTTTGTATCTTTTTTTCCTATCCAGGAAAATCCCTTTTTGACATCTGCCTGATTGACTTCTCCAAGGCTTTCGACATGGTCGATCATCGACTTCTTCTTTACAAGCTTAAATGTGCAGGTATATAAACTCGTCTCTATTGTGCCTTGTTTCTTCGTTTCTCTCACAGCGATCTTTTCGTGTGTTTTATTGATGACAATCTTTCTGATGCACAAAGAGTGGCCACCGGTGTTCCTCAGGGAAGTTGTTTAGGCTCCTTGTTCTTCTCGATAGTCATAAATGATATTATTGACAAGATTCCAGAGAATTTACATTGTTTTCTTAATGCCGATGATGTTAAGATTTTTTCCGATGACCCCATTGCTCTACAAATAGCTTTGAACTCAATAACCGACTACGCCTTCAGATGGTCTCTCTCCAAAGTGTCTAATCATTCATTGTGGTCCTAACAACTCAGGTATACAATACCATATTAACCATAACAAACTACCGACCCAGTCTCACGCTCGAGACCTTGGAATTTTATTTGAAAGCTATCACTTTCCACTCATATTGACAGTACTACCTGCAAAGTATGTGCATGAATATCATCTTTCGATCTCTGAAAACATCATCAATACCAGTACTACTCAAAGCTTACAAGACTTTTGTGCTGCCACTCCTAGAGTATGGATCTGATATCTGGTCCCCAACTTCTTAAGGCCTCATAAATGCCTTAGAACGCGTTCAAAGATCTTTTACCAGAAGGCTTCTAGCTCGAGCCGGCCTCCCCAACTTGAACTACCTTCGTCGTCTGAGTTTTCTATCTCTTAACACACTAGAATATCGGCGATCAATAGCTGATCTATGTTTCGTTCACAAAGTTGTTCATTATGCAATTAGGCTTGATAAGAGCACGCTGTTCCGCATTCTTCCTTCTCTTTATGGAAACCGCAAAACACATTCTTTGCGGTTCGTACTCCTCTTCAAATTTCCTCAGTTTCACAGTACCTGTGTATCTAGATCTATTAATGTATGGAACTCGCTGCCTTCTAATGCTGTATCTTGTAAGTCACCTAGTGCTTTCAAAAGATTTCTACTCCAACTCCCCGATTCTGTGATTGTCGTTTCCTCGAAACTTCGCCTTAACTGAATTTTCCTCCTGTGAACATGTCATATTTTCGTTGTTTTAAAAAAACTTTTCTTGAACAATCGGTGTTAGTTCTTATCACCAAAACTGAGCTCACTTAAGTGACAGTGATCCGTTTTGTATACCCATTCTTCAACAAAATTGTATACAACCTGGAATAAAGAATGAATGAATGAATGAATGAATGAATGAATGAATGAATGAATGAATGAATGAATGAATGAATGAATGAATGAATGAATGAATGAATGAATGAATGAATGAATGAATGAATGAATGAATGAATGAATGAATGAATGAATGAATGAATGAATGAATGAATGAATGAATGAATGAATGAATGAATGAATGAATGAATGAATGAATGAATGAATGAATGAATGAATGAATGAATGAATGAATGAATGAATGAATGAATGAATGAATGAATGAATGAATGAATGAATGAATGAATGAATGAATGAATGAATGAATGAATGAATGAATGAATGAATGAATGAATGAATGAATGAATGAATGAATGAATGAATGAATGAATGAGTGTATCACAAATACATTCTTCAATTTTGTGTCTAAATACAGGTTTAGTCAACCCTTCTGTGCAGAGCTCTCGCACTTAACTACCGAGAGTAACAATGATTTCATATGACTTGTTTCAAGGTGGACTTTTTTATCTTTAAAAAAGGTGGTTGAGCTTTTGGCCTATTGAGTACCCGGGCGTCTCGTAACATTTATGCGTTGACTTCTTGTGATTGAAAACAGTTTTGAAGAAACTTCTGAAAAGTGACAAGAACAACCTCAGAAACCAAGAAGTAGTTTTACTTGAAATGTTATGTGGTGGAATGGTCTTGAAAAAGATAATATAAGAAAAGCGAATTAAATCGATAAATTCATCGAACTGAAAATTATCCCCATTCCATTCATCAGGCGGTTTCCAGAAAAGCGAGATCATCGCACGCGCTCCATCCACTGTTTTCTTCAACAACCGATTTCAATCAATAATTATCAATAGAGCTTTGAATCAATATTTATCAATAGATTTATGGAGCGTTAGAATTCAACTTTTCACTTTGCAAAGTAATCTCTGCAAAGTGATCCCGTTAAACGCTTAACGGGATGCGGCCGGCATGCGGCCGGGATGCGGCCTCGAGTGTTTAACGGGATCACTTTGCAGAGAATACTTTGCAAAGTGAAAAGTTAAATTCTAACGCTCCATTAGTTAGATAAATGTATGTTAGATAAAAAAGTAAACTATTTTCGACTTGAAAAAACCTAGTTATTGGTGTTATTCGTGCTCAAAATGCATAAATATCCGAATTTGTGAGGTTAGTATAACCGAATTACCACACGGATGAATTTTTGGTTTTGAGGCGGGATCGAACTGAGCCATTCCTCACTTTCAACAAGATTGCTATCGCTTTCCCAATTACCATAACAAAAAACATTGCTGTTCCATATGACACTGTTTTAAAAATGTTCATAGGCTTTTTTCATAGGTATACCAACTTGCTGAGTGGCATAAATCATCAACTTTGTCGGTTTGCTAGGCGGTTTGATCGGCGCGACCAAACCGCTTTCTTCAACACTAGAGCACATCCACGCATTACAGCCTGGAAAAAATTATGTATAGTCATCAGAAAATTATGTATAGTCATCAGAAAATTATGTATAGTCATTAGAAAATTATTTATAGTCATCAGATTTGGTCATCACTTAAATCATAATGCTTCGAAAAATTTGCCTTTTTCCTGAGTTATAGCTTCATGAGCCATTGAGTTATTCTACAATTTCAATTCGCGCTAACCATTGATATCCGTTTTTCATCTTTTGTTAAATTTTTTCAAAAAAATAGTTCAACTAAAAAAATTTTCGTACCAATCTTCCAATCTGAAATAATCAATGAGAAAATATAATTCATATCATTATGTCCTACATATGATTGAACTATCGCACAGAAAAAATCTAGTCCACCGGGCGGGATCGAACCCAGCCATCTCGACTCAAACCGGGAGCGCGTGTTACCATTACACCACGGGGATACATTGCTATTCCGTGCGATAGTGTTATATGAAAGGCTCATATGCCGTTTTTTTCTTAGTCACACATTACTGTGTTTGCTCACAGTAAGGTCGACCTCTGTTTGAAAGAAATTGCTACTTCTGACTCACCACCAATATGCACATCGAAGTGTTGGCCACTCTCCCACGACTGTAGTAGACTCTGTGGGAGAGTAAGAGCAGACGAGAGTGTGAAAATCACCGTTTCCCCAGTTGACTCCTTTTCTTTCTTGACAGAAACCTGGACGAAATTGTTTTGTTTCAAGGGAAAACACGCATTCTCTGTGGAAATCTGTAAAAAATTATGTGACTTAGAGTTATTTATTTTAACCTTCTTCTCTCGACCAGGTTCTCTTTTTCTTCGCTTTTTTTTTTCTTCGTCACTCGATGATTGGTCAATCTTACTTGTACAATAGTTTGAAATCAGTTTTTTTTAAAATAACAACTTGAACTAATGTTCTCAAAGCAGGTATTTGAATAAACTGACAACCGTTCAGTCTTTTTGAGTGTTATAACTGGTTCAGAACCACATATTTCAATCGGCTCGGAGTTAGATGATATTGTTCAAACTCTATGGAATAGTTAGCGTGCAAGAAGTTTTAAATAGTCTCTGAATTAATAGTTTTGATTGAATCAAAATAAGTTTCAAAAATGGCCGGAAACGGTGGGCACCTGGTAAAGAACGGTCCCTGGGGGCAAGCGTTCTGGATCAGTACCCCACTCCAAATCATTCTTTTGAGCTTCGCTCATTCTCACCACCCCCGTGAACTTGAAGACGTTGGCGGGGGTTCTCTGTGAGAGGAGAATCAGAAGAGATACTTCCGAGAGCGCGTAGTTGATGTTTAGGGAGCCCAACTGGGAAAAGTGATATATTAACCTGGTTATTCTTTTTTCATAAGTTTCATTAATTTTTTCTAGACTTCAGAGTATGAAAACACAACTGACAAACCTTGCAAGTTTTCATAAAATGATGGTTTGGGTTTCGGTATTAGTTTAATGAACTCACTTTGAAATGAGGAAGAGCAATAGAGTTTCTAGTTATCAGAAAAAGAAAAAGAAAGGGAGTTTCTCCGAGAAAAACAGAGAAAAAAAATTCCATCTGTTTTTCATTAAATACTTATATTTATCCGTACTCTAAATAAAATATTTACTCCGGAAACTAACTAGAAATCTATCACATACATACAAACAACGCATCTAACAAGGCAAGACACAGATAAAAAGTGTAGAAATCTATCATTAGGGCTCTAAGAATCTCCCTCGCGCACGTTCTTGCCTCGAGAAAGGGTAAGAACTTGCATGAGACTTGCATATATGTACATTGGCCTTACCAAAAATAACTAGTTACGGTGCCCTGGCGTACACAATAGTAGATAATCGTGCGTACAATACTATCATTTCTTCAACCGTTTACATAGTTTGAGTGATGAAAAAAAAATTTTTTTTTTGGTTTTAAGGGTTGGAAGAAAACTTGAAAGAACCTTCTTGTCGCAGAAACCCATGCGACCGTGCCGCGTGACGAACATTATCTTGTCATTTGCGACAACTAATTGTCGAATCCTGTCCAGAAAATACCGTTAAGTTATCAACTAGTCTATTTTCAAACTAAACGGGGCTCACTCTACAAAAAAATCTAAGAAAACGTGTTAAGATTTACAAAGCTAGACATTTTTCCAAGGCAGTTGATTTTTTTCCCTAATAAACATGATTATACATACATAAATGTATAACCTGAAGTAATATACTCCCGTATAGGATCAACTATCTTTTTTTTCTAGCATCGAACAATATTTTAATCTTCTTCTAAGCGTTGTCCCGCGATGGTGGGGTCCGCTTTGTGAATTTTCGTTTTCCATTTGTCCCGATCGAGGGCATCTCTTGGGATTAGATGACTGGCTTGCAAGTCCACATTGACCGTATCTTGCCAGCGCTGCTTCAGTCGCCCTCTTGGTCGTCGCCCGTACACTTCGAGATTGTAGGCAGTACTTGTAAAGATTCCCTGTTCTGCTTTGCTGACGTGTCCGTACCATCTAAGCCTGTTTTCGCGCTTCTCGTCGATGGGAGTGACGCCGAATCTCTTCCTGAAAATCTCATTCGGTATGGGATCACGGAGAGAGATCCTCAAAGTCCAGCGGATCGCACGCATTATCATGATTTGTAGACGTCGTTCAGCAGCTTGTAGTTGGTCAGCTCTTAGTTTCATGAAGAGCTACGAGGCGTACTATTGTCCGACATAACTTAAGGCGTAGAGACAACTTTCAGTTGCATAGAACACCTGTGAATTTTCTCAATTTCATCCATGTTCTGTTGACACATGATGGTACGTCACTGTCGATGTCTCCGTTACTCTGGAAACTTGACCCGGAGTACCGAAAGCTGCCTGATTTCATCATTTCTTCGTCGTTGACGTCGATTGTAACTTTGGAGTGCACTTCTTCAGGTACTTCTTTTTAAAGTATTCAGACGTAGCCTGAACTCGCTGAGTCGGTTGCTCCATGCTGGCACTCTCTGCTGTAGCTCTTCTCTCTTTCTTGCTGCGAGAAACACGTCATCTGCGTACAGTGTGGTCCATGTGAACTCATCCTGTAGTTCGCTAGTGATTTTGTCCATCACAATGAAGAAGAAAAGAGACGATGGTGCTAACTCTTGATGTACGTCCACCTTCCGAGGGAAGCCGTCCGAGATTGCGGCGGAACATCCGAAGTTGCTCGTGGCATCTGAGTTGAGCAGTCGGTGCAACAACAACGAGCGGCGTCCAGGTTTCGTGGTTCCTAGAGCTGTTCTCAAGATGGCTATGGCGGAGTCTCGAGGTGTAGACCATGTCCCGTATATGTCTCCCGGATCGACTTTCGGGATGACGACAGCGGCTTTTTGCTACTGTGGTTTCCACAACTTGAAGGTTGATGGGCCTGTTATGCCTCTTCTCCTTTTAACATTCACACGCAGATCAGTGATGACAGACTTCTGTTGAAGAGCGAGGCATTCGGACGGAATCATCTTCGACTTGAACACTGCAGATGAATCTTTTTTTCCTTAGCAACATAAACTCGATCTGGCTGGTGTTGGGCCCGCTGGAATACGTTATCCGGTTAGTTCTATTTTTGAAAAAGGTGTTGAATATGCTTCTGCGAAGTGAAAGAATAGGCATCCATGACTGTTCCCATTCCCGTACACTTTTCAAAGTGACAAATGTATCCGCCGCTTTCTTCTTATGTCCGTTGAATTTTTCTCCAACAATCGGAAAATCTTACTCGGGGCAACTCAAATCGTGGTCTTGTAGATCCTGCCAGAACTTGTCCTTATCTTCTTCCTCGCAACCGTTTTGTCGAGTGCAGGCGGAAAGGATCTAAAGGCGACAATCTTCGGCGTCAATGGAGATTGACATCAGGCTGTCAGAGTGACGTTGAACATCGGCTTCTCGGCTTTGACGGTCTTCGTTGTCCAGGATGAAGACTCCGTTGAACTTCGTCGTCCCATGAAATATTAAATTGTATCTTTTACCGACGTTCCGCATTTTTTGGCCTTTCCATCCCGTTTCATGAACGTAGGCAATTTCAATTCGGTGGCGTTTCAAAGGGGTCTGCTAGTTCACGGCTGCAACTGGTAAGTGTGCCGATATTGAAAGTGAAAAATCTAGCTTTTGAGCTCCCAAGATTCACTTGTTTGGCCCGTTTCCCGCGAGTTTTATTCACGTTTGTGGGGCAGAGCCAACGTGTGTCGCTTCCGAGCGACGCCCTGTAGCATGGAGAACTTCGGTACATGTGGTTACGACAAGTTTTTGCCGTCCGGTCTGTCGGTGGGGCCTGGCGTCGGATTGAACATTATTTTGATCCAGAAAACCAAAAAAATTTTTAAAAAAAAAGAATCAAAAAAGAAATAGAGAAAACCGTTTGTTTTTGTTCAGTTCGAGCACAGTCATTTTCACTTTTCTAATTCGCGAATTAGATGAGTCGTTTTTTCTTCTTTTTATCAACTAGCTTATTTGGAATCTTTTCCCCTGTAATTCTAATTAGTATCGCACATCTAAGATTGGTTGTGCCGAGCTTCGCTCTTCGCCACAACACCAACATGGGTCTTCCCAGACTTAAGCAAAAAATAAATTGTAACGTTGATGACGCTTTGAGATAACCCTTTCCGACCTTCTCATCTAAACAACTTTTGGACTTCACTTTCATCGTTCAGAATTACGGCTCTTTGAATCCAAATAACTTGGAAGGAGAACATTTGGCTTGATTCCAACTTCTCCTATCCTCATTCATATCCTTTTCGTTCATATTGCATACCCTCGGAGAACTCACTGCGGAAAGTCATTACTGGCAGCCAAGAGCACAGAAGACTTTCCTTCGTGGTTCAGGCTTAGAAGATGCACGGTGCCGTTCTCGTGATGGAGAAGATAGAATACCTGTAACTCGACGAATAAACGAAGGCTCAGGTACAAGGTTTGAACGCAGTGACGACGATTAAAATTGAAGTCATGTAAATGGCTTAGTCCAATTTTGACTAGTGAGCTAGCTCTGTCCTTGTAAGACTCCAAACAACATTTGTTTTTGACACAGTCAAGTACTATAGCAAGTTTCTCCTACCCATGAGAAGACAGTACATTCTCCCACATTCTCCCTAAACTCCCTAATTGTTCAAGATTGACATGTGGGGGGAGGTTATAAGACTTTTTGTCTGCGATATGGCGACCAATCACAGAAAACAAAGTTTGATTCTTGTTGGTAGCACAAATCAACTACTGAAAAATGCATCAGAAGCTACAGAAGCGTTTTGTGGCTGGTAATTGAATGAGAGAAGATTGGATAGAACTACCTATTCTGTCTAATCAGATGCATGGACTCATCAGACACGAACTGAACAGTACTGTAACAGTTATCCATATTACTTTAACTTCATTTGAAAGAATTATAGCTTGATTGACACAGCCATTTCTAACCTCTCCAGAACTCTGATCAGCAGCCACTCCGATGACTTCAGGGCACTGCGGGGCATCAGAATCACATGAATGGATTCTAGAGAAGAAAAAAATTTCATTTTCATCTAACGATTCACGGTTCAGAATGCAAGTTCATAAACAAAATTTCTCCTTGCTTTTGCAAGTTAGATGTAGCTCGTTTTTGATGGTTTCTTAGAGCACCTTTGAATAGGTTTTCATAATTTTTAGAACTGACAATTGGTCAAATGTTCCTGAGAGCCGATAGCTCACAATGTCATAGTTGGACGCAACGAGCAGCACTCCGCGAGATGCGATTATGGCCATATGACGTACCTGATCAGACTGGCATTGGAAGAGTTTGTACATATTTACTGACAGCAGAAATCTTCCAAACAAAGCTGTTTTTACTATTGCACAGCAAAAATGTGTCCCCGCGCTTGATCACGGTCTGAGAAGAGATTACTGGGTTGGATCCCGCTAGCTTTTAACTGTGCGATAGTTCAATCAATTGTCATCTCAAAGTGGCCTCATTGCCTTTATACTTTGTAACTTAGAATTTGAAAAAAGCTGCTTGCACTCATAGCAGTAGGTTTGAAAAGTAAATTCATCTTTTTTAATAATTTTCTATGAACATTATGTAGTTTAGCCTCTTTCTCATTCACTTTTCTCTAATTAATTCTTCTCCATCTCTCTCTCTCTCTCTCTCTCTCTCTCTCTCTCTCTCTCTCTCTCTCTCTCTCTCTCTCTCTCTCTCTCTCTTTCTATCTCTCTTTTTCTATCTATCTCTCTCTCTCTCTCTCTCTCTTTCTTTCTTTCAATCTCTCTCTCTCTTAGTATCTCTCACTCTCTCTTTCTATCTCTCTATCTCTTTCAATCTCTCTCTTTTTCCGCTTACATGCTAAATGAATACCCCTGTTCAGCAATCCAAATTTTGCTCAGCATTTATATCGAGCTTAAACTTCCAATAAATGAACCAACAGCAAGCCCCGTGATGAACTGGGTTGGCCGAGAACTTCCGACTTGGCGCGAAACTCCTGGCTGGAACAGATTCATACAATTGAATTTTCCGAATTCATACAATGCTGGAACAGATTCATACAATTGATCAATGTTGCTTAACTATTCTGCACTTCAAAGTCATCGTCAACGTGGTCATGACAGAAGAGCTCTGAATTGGCGTAACGTGAAGGAAGAAATGAGAAAATCTGAGTTTGCGCTGGTGTATTCTTAGACAACCTTAGACAACCTTAGACATCCTTAGACAACCTTAGACAACCTTAGACAACCTTAGACAACCTTAGACAACCTTAGACAACCTTAGACAACCTGATTTCTCTACCTCAACTCTTCGGCAACTTTAAGAAATTCTATCGTCTAGAATACGAGAGATAGAAAGCAATGCGGAACTAAAAAAGGATATTTGATTACCTATTTCTCAGCTATATCGTTTGAAAGCTTTTAAGCTCTATTTAGATGGAAAATTAGATGTAAAAATTCCGCTTGCACTCTCCAGAAAGAGTCAGAAAAAGAACTGTGGTTTGATTGAATCTCCAACCGTGGACCAGGTTATCTCCGCAGGACGGTTTTGAGATGGTTTTCTTTAAAAAAAAGAAAAAAAAGATTGACAGGTGCCACACTGGAAGCATAGATGGACCCGGTTGAATTGTCGAAAACTAGCGCGCCTTCCGCATCCTTCGGAAGCTCCAGATTTTCTACTGAAAACTACTAGAAACATCGTAAGTCTCCGGGTTTAGTTGATTGAACTGAATTGTGTTTTTAGTAAAGTGATGATAACATGTTATACTCCATTTAGTGTATAAATAGACGATTGGGTTCAATTCTGCCCTGTGCACTTCGATATTGTGGTTTTTCTTCTGTTTCGTTCACAATTTACTCATCTTTTGAGCTCGCTCCACTATCAGGCGAAATTAAAGCCAATTTATCAAAAGAGAAGATCTTTTTTTCTCAAAAAATTACCTCATATGATAATCTGAGATTGGGTGGAAATCAAACCCGGGTATTCGCTTCCGCTCCCATAGTTTTTTTCTGATATAGCCACAAATTCACACAACTTCTTTTGAACTTCGAAGGCCCTGTTTGACAAATCAGTCAAGTGGACTGACAAGAGGAGTCGGGTGGAACAGGCAGGCCGAGAACATCATATAAATTTAATTCTTCCGACCCACGCTTGAGAGTGTAAAGAGGAGTACCTATCAACATGAACAGGATGGCCTTTTTTCAATAGTTAACTTTCTAGAAAAATATATAATTAGCTAAAATTCGATGATTTGGGAGAGTAAGTGCCGAAACTTGATGATTTCGGAACAGTTTCACAATACGCCATTTGAGTTTTTACAGCACGACCGATAACGGAAAAAGTGAACACCCGAGAGAAATAAATCCATAAATGTATGTATGTATGTCTATGCGATAAATACTCTGAACAGCACTGCCTTAAAACCGTGTAGGTGAGCAATTGTTGATCACTTGTTGATACAATATACAAACCAGGCATCGACATAAAGGCCGTGTTGAAAGCGTTCGCAAAGACTGAGCAGACGTTGCGAGTGCATGCGCGTACCGATGCCGTGTATTCCATACCAGGCGAGATGGAAACCAGCTGGTAATGGCCGGGTTTAACATCGGTTTTTTTATCTGATGTTTCCTCAGAACTAGATAATAGCAGAAGTCTTAATTTTCTATTACGCGTGGTTTAAAAATCGCCCTAGAAAACCGGTCGGGATAAATTTTTTGTCCGGAAATTTCAAATATACTTTTTCAAACCGCTTAGTTTAGTACGAAAGACATGACTTTCCCAAATTCTTCTGTGGCCTGATAGATTCTGTAAACGGAATTTTTCATTTGACTAGGACCATAAACAGAGCTTCAGTAACTATTATAGAACTTGAAAATGCTTGGGAACCGATATTATCCAATTACTGCAACATATGACCGCCTCTTTGAATTTTAGAAAAACGCATGCACATTGTTTAATGTAAAAGATCTGCTTTTCCAAGATAGTTTATATCATCAGTGTAATAGTTTATATTATCAGTTTATATCATCAACTCACCAGGTCTGTTTTCTCCGTCTTCTCGCTTATTATTTGAGCCCCGTCTGCCGCCATTAGTCTCACTTCGTACATGATGTTACGCCATAGCGCACCGGGCGCTGGAACAAAGCAGATCGAAAAACGGTCAGATTTCTGGGACACAAAGAGTTAAAGAAAGAAGTCATCAACATTCCCTCTTTTTTCATCTTCCTGAGGGGCTACTATGTAAAGACTCTTCATTCTTCCTTTTTCACTCAAAGTGCTTGTGAACCCAAGTACTTTTCCTCACAGTTATTTCCCCTCAATCCAGTTATTCCCCCTCAATCCAGTAATTCCCCCTCAATCCAGTTATTCCCCCTCAATCCAGTTATTCCCCCTCAATCCAGTTATTACTTCTCAATCCAGTTATTTCCCCTCAATCCAGCTGTATCCTTATGACTTCCATATCGTTCCACGCGATGTTTTAAAAGACACCGCGTAATAAAAACTTCAAAATTCAATTACAAATCAGTAACACTCAATTGTTCTGTTCTTGTTCAGCGAAGACAGAAGTTATGTCTGTTTTTTGCGCTCTTCAGTTTTTTTTTCTTAGAAGAAAAAAATTCGGTCTCTCGAATGGCCATCCGACATAACGCGAACTCTCTGAAGTTACGAGGTGTGAACGCTAAGATGCCTATAAACTATTGAGTGGAACGCCAGATTTTTTCTACAAATACTGACTCGTGTGTTTTCCTCTCTTCAAACACGTGAGTGAAGACATCATTTGATAGCAGCCAACAAAAATAGAAATCGGCATATAATATACTCGAATCAAGATGTTTTCTATTGAATACTCCTTAGACCTTGAAAGGGTAAAGACTGTGGAGGAGTCCAAGTGATACGAGCTCTCTCTGCAAACGTTGCCAGGCCGATTTGGGAAGGGGCCATCATCAGAGGAGGAAGGCGAGGATCTACCAAGAAGGCCAAGTCAACGATGCTACCTCCGCTTGTGTAAAGATACCTGAAGGGCGCAGATTCCGGGACTTGTGAACAAAAATGATCTCAACTCTTCTCCCACGATTTTTGAAGCTCCCAAAATTTAAATTTAAGAAACATTTAAGACACATTTAAATTTAAGAAAAAATTTAAGAAACAGAAGAAAAAATTTAAGAAACCGGCTGAAGTGACTTTCTTCTCCTTTGTTGCCCTCAGACTTGTCTTCAGAATAGAAACACACCTGAAAGTAAACGTAAGTTGGAGAATTGTTTAAAAAGAGTTGATTTTTTAAAGCGGAAATTTGTATTAAAAAAACATATTAGGAACTCAAAAGTGGTTCAAAATAGGATCAAGACTCAAAAGTTAGTAACGGACCATAAAAAACTCTTCTCAGAAAAAAACCTCAAAAAAGAAATACACATCATTAGAAATAAATTCTGAAAGAAACACTGTGAACACATAATATTGTTCCTAACCTCGTTTAAAACGCGAATACTTGTAGACAGCCTAGAACTCAGAAGTCATGAATTCTCTTTTATTAGAGAAAGTGATCAGTAGTTGAAAAATTTTCTAATCTCTCAGTGAATTACTCAAGCAATATTCAAACTGACCAGGTAATGAGTGAAAATTGATGCACATAATGTATCATACGATAACTGGTGGAAATCTACGGATATCTGTCATACATAAATAAATAATACATAAATCTTCAAATGCTCAATTACATAGTCTGATGGCAAATCCGCATGTTCAGGGTGAGAATTCATTGAATCATCGCACCGAAAAAGCTAGTTCATCGGGCAGGATCGAACCCAGCCATCTCTTCTCAAACCGGTAGCCAGCGCGTATTCCTAACACCACGGGGACACATTGCTATTCCGTGCAAAACTGCTATATTTTGAAGGATTTAAACATCATTTATCTGAACTCGCCTCATCCAGAAGAGTGTCCCCGCAGTTTTCTTTAGTCCAGAAAAACCGTCCATCGCGCGAGATTCGAATATTCTTGACACCCTCGAAACTGTTGCCTTCTCGCAGAACTTGTGTCTTGGACGTTATAACGTCGCGCCGGACGACTGTTCCTGTTCCAGTAATAATAAAAAAGAGTTACAGTAGGATAAGAGAACATTGAGATGAAAAGGCTGACCCTAAAATAAGGGTGACTAGAAGTCTTATGAAGTGAGAAAAAGTAAGAGGCAATTACGAAAAACACGATACGATAAGGAAACCACGGGGAAAATCGTTTAGAAGAAGACATAATGCTTTCAACTTCACCTCTCTGCTCAATCTTTTGACCAAACAAACAGCCTTGAGGCAATCATTAGCCAATTTCGTGCTTCATATGTATGTACATATGTAGTACCCTCAAAAACATTATGTGTTGATGAGCCTGGAATGATTGAGTGTACAAATCATTACTGAATTACGGAATTGACCAAACGTAATTAACCATTGAGTAATATTACCAGCAGATGTTGCTCGGCATAATCCATGACCACCGCTGTCGCCGGAGAAATAGCTGCAAAAAATTGACACTTAAATTTCTCACGGGAAAAAAATATCCCGGTCAAGCCGTCACTTGGATAATGTTCAACAATCACCTCTGTGTCTCAAACGAGAATAATAATAATAATACTTTATCGCAAGGGTGATTTTGGAAGGGGCAGGTAGGGGGTCAAAAAGAGGTGTGATTTGTCAACACCAAGGCGTGACACTTTTCAAAGTAAGAAAAGAGGTAAGTCAATTTTGTAAAGACGTTTGGGGTCTGGAATCGAGAATATGAGGCTGGGGTAGCTTTAATGGGGTCGCTTTGATCCATTCACGACGCATTCTGTTCATGAGCATGTGAGCTAAGAGAACAATGCCTTTAAGCCTTTGATAAAGCACTGGAAAGAAATGGTGTTCTTCTATGTGTAACTGGTAAGGCTCTCGCAATCCCGGGAATAGATTTGAGAGATGGTAGGGTTCCACTCGAAGGACTAGCTTTTTGATGGGGATAAGTAATTCAATTGTCATCACTACCACTATCAAAATGTGTTAATGAGAATTCGCAGATTACTCCTCTCTGTTGTATGGGCCATGAAACGTGCATTATATTGAATGTGTGTAGCTCAGTGAGTAAGAGCATCGCCCTTAAAGCAAAGGCCCACACAGATCAATTTAGCACAACTTTCTGCAAACAATCCACTCCTCTATTCGGTTTAAAAATCTGTTTTTTGAGTAACAGCAAAGAGTGGAGCATAATTTCATCTACAGCTCACTTGAAAGCTTGTTAAGTGAGACAAATGTGTAGACATCTGTGGCGTTGAAAGGGAACAGCTCCGCCTGATAGACATCATTTTGGAGGTTGAGCATGTAGATGAAACTGTAATGGGTGAGTTTTAGTTATTGAGAGAATGATGAAGGAAGAAAAAAATGAAAGAGAAAAGAAACACGAGAGTGAAAACTAAAGAGATAGCAAAAGAAAAAGAGGGAAAAAGAGAGAGAAAAAAACTAGCAGAGAAACAAAAAGAAAAAAAGAGAAAAAGGAAATTAAACAGAGAATGAATAAGAGAGTGTGATAAAAAGAGAGACTAAGAGAGAATTTAGGTGGCAAGTCTACCGATGTTTGAGTCTAGACTAATGGAGCGTTAGAATTCAACTTTTAACTTTGCAAAGTAATTTTCTGCAAAGTGATCCCGTTGAACGCTCCAATGTCTCACCACGAATTACCGTAAAAAGAAACATGGACCACGGTAAAAATAAAGAACACATGCATTCTAAGACAACGCGACTATTTTTCTGTAAAATTCATAAAAATTACGTCCAACAGTAAAAGGTATTATAAAAATAACACCGTAGTCCATTTTTCTTTTCAAGGTAATTCGTGGTGAGACATTGGAGCGTTCAACGGGATCACTTTGCAGAAAATTACTTTGCAAAGTGAAAAGTTGAATTCTAACGCTCCATAAGTCTAGACTAAGTCTCACCCATTCCAACTATCGATAGCAATCCTAGTGATAGGATTGAGGGTATCCGAAGCGTAGAAAGTGCAAGGAGAGGGATCAATTGAGCATCTCAGGACTCCCTTCGCCGAGAGCACAGCGTACACACTCCGCTGCATGGAATCTAGAGTTATAACCGATTCACTTGTTTTTTTTCGCTCGGTAGCTTTTTTTTCTTCTCTTTTTTTATTTTTCTTTTATTTTTTTATTATTTTTCTCAATGACGCTTTGATCTCATGAAATTTCGGAATGGAGGTGACAGGAATTATATGTGGTCTTCGGAAAAGCTTCAGTACAAAGCCAACTTTTTACACTTCTTTGCGCAAGTTTCATGTTTCTTACAAAATTCTCTTTCAAACCTTGATAGCGAAGATTTTGAGCAACTCACCATTTGGCAAAGTAAATAACTAACAACTCTAATAGCTAATAATTGAATAACACTTTTAAAAAGTCAAGAGAAAGAAAAAGTGAGAAAAGAGATAGCGTGAACGAGAGAGAGCGAACAACAAAAAAGAGCAAAATAAAAAGACAGAGGAAAAGAAGACAAGCTTTTGGTTATTGATATGATATGTTGGTTGGTGATGGTTTCGTGGCATTATGGATCCGAAGAAATCGTTCTGAACGTACCGAATGCAATTTGATGGATGGTTGACCCATCTGGTTCTCGCAGTGTCTTGGGTGGAATAGGCACAACAGTGGTCGTAGTGGTTTCATTCGACGGTGCGACATCCGATACTAGTACCAGCCACAGGCCTCCTTTCTCAGTTCCCACCACGACTGAGGAAGACGTCACTCCACAAACAGCTGTAACATCACAGAGCATACTTTCAGAGCTGATGAAGTGATCTATCTTGACTAAATGGCATATTCAGGCTCTCAACACATATCGATCTATCATTTTAAAACATATGTACGTATGTAAGATCTATGTTATGAAGTCAGAATGAACTTGACCTAGCCTATAAATTTTCAACCAAACTGGGAAGGTTGGATATTTTCACTGGACTGGCACGAAGCTGACATCCCCCCTCTTATTTGACCCACCAGTTATATATATATATATTTTATCTGCATCCGAGAATGCGCATTGGTAATCAAACATCATAGACAATAAATTTGTTTGAAGAAAAAAAAAGGCAATTGAGAGCTATGGCATATGAAGGCTAGATACTTCATTAAATGCGAAACACTATTCTATTTACAGACATTTTTTTACGGAAAGCTTTGAGAGACTTTTCCCGAAGAAGATCAATAGGTAACTTGCTAAATATTCGAGAAACTCGCAAAGAGAAGCTGTATTACCTAACAGTGTTACGAGTTTTTTCAACTTGAATACCACTAGAATTAGTTCTTGTACAACGTCCTTCTTTAAATATGCGGTTTCTATCAATTATGGACTGGTTCTGCATAATCTTCCAACCCATGACAACGTCGTTTTGATATCTCCTATCGGCCAAGTTTGTTAGGCCTAGACATCTTAGCCTAGTTTCATAAGACGGAAGAGCCTGAGGGTACATTTTGTTCGGAAAACAACGATAATATACAATGCGTGTAAAAATTCTCTGAACATTTTCTACCGTTGTCGAATCTTTCGAGTAGTGAGGATTCCAAAGCGTCGAAGCAAAGTCTAGGTGAGGCATTACATAAATTTTAAAACATTTGACCAATATAGATGAATCGTGGACAGAGATGGCTCTAAGAAATGAGCACCTAGCCTTTCGAGCTTTGGCCACCCTATCAAGTACAGTGTCATTACGACGTAGGGATGCGGCCAATTGGATGCCCAAATCACGCACTTGTGGTACTCTGTCGATCGATATCTGATTGATGACATATGTAGTAGATGGATTACTGGAACCAATATGTAAATGGAAGGACTTAGACGGTGAAAGAGTCAACTGATTGGAAAGGCACCAGTTATGAACACAGTCAAGAGCTTCTTGTAGTTCTTTTTTCTCGTTCATATCTCCCTTGTTATAAGAGACATATAATTTAATATCATCGGCATAAGCCTGGTACTTCACATTCAAAAAACAATCGAGAACATCATTAATGTCGGCGATATATAAAGTAAACAGAAAAGGACCTAGTACAGAGCCTTGAGGAACTCCGGAGGTCACTGGCAGTGACTTCGAAAACGATTTACCTATCCGAACCGAAAAACTACGCTCCGTCAGAAATGATTGTAACCAGGAAAGCAATGGATCGTTGATGCCGTAATATTTGCATTTGTGGAGGAGTTTCGGAATACTTATGGAATCGAATGCCCTAGAAAAGTCTAAATAAATAACATCCGTACACTGGCCGATTGATAAAGCATTAGTCCAATCATCGTCACAAACTAAGAGATTAGTGACAACAGATGCACCTACTCTGAATCCATGTTGGTTACTAGGGATTATGTTGTTTTTCGTGCAATGATCAACAAGAATGTCTCGAACTAGGCGTTCCATAGTTTTAGAGGCTGGAGAAAGAATGGAAATGGGACGATAAGATGAAGAAAAACTAGGATCTTTACCAGGTTTCGGAATTGCAGAAATGAAGGAACGCTTCCATATTTTGGGAGTAGATTGGAGCATGATGCACATGTTATAAATGTGCGTCAGGGGGAGACACAGTGATGAGGCACATTTCTTAAACATTATCTGAGGAATATCATCACTACCTGTACTACCAGTAGATTTAAGTTTCATAAGTTGCCTAAGAACAACATGCGGTAAGAAAAACTTCTAAATTCGAAAGAGGAGGGAAAGGCCTATCAGGGAAAGAAGGAGTAACTGTGTCAGCCGTTATAAAAGAAGAGGCAAATTCACTTGCAAGCATATCACACTTTTCAATTGTATCCGTTACCATAGTACCAGTAATATCGGTTAAAAATCTCGGTGGTCTTGGCTTCGGTTTAGTGAGAGATGAAATATGTCTATAAAGATCACGTGATCGCTTCAATTTGGTTTTTTCGGTATACTGTTTCCATCTACGCATCTTATGAAGGAGTTTCACACTTGCCTTTTTATAAAGAGCCAGCGATGCTGGTTTATCTATCTTACCGAACAGTATATTTCTATAAGCAATCAATTTCATGATATGCAGAGGATAAGAACAATGAAAATCTCGTGGGGTGCGTAAAGGAACGAAACGAGATATAGCACTGGTAACAATAGTCGTGAAACGGGAGTATAAATCATCACAAGAGGTAAAACTATCGAACTCGTACTCCCAGTTGATGGTACTGAAAAATCTATTTATGAGGTCGTAGTTTGCTCTTGAATAATCACGAATGGGTGTAGAGATTGGTGACGAAGCGGATGTAGCTATATGGAAAGAAATACCACTATGGTCACAAGAGGGAAATGCAGGAATTATTTTCACATTTGTGAACATTTCTGGTGAAGAACTAAAAATCCAGTCTAAACAGCGACCAGCACGAGTTGGCTCACGACATAGAAACACTAAATCAAAAGCGGAAATTATTTCATGAGTCTTCTTGTGATTAAATGAGTTGTCAACCACTAAGGCATCGCAGTTCATATCACCTATCACAAGCAGTGGATGATCATTGAAAGAAAATATATCCGAGAGTGAGTCACAGGAAGAATCTGTTTGAGCAGTGCTGTAATCGGGAGGGCGATAGAAAAGAACTAGACGAACTATTGATTTGGTGACTAGGAGATCAATAAATAATATCTCGTTCGGATTAAAGGAGATGCTAGATTCAATGAACGAAAGGTGATCACGTATAATTAAGGCAACACCACCTCCTCTACTATTACGATCACAACGAACTATTACATATGATAATATGCCTATTATTTCATGATCGGGAATACTTTTCTTCAACCAAGTTTCCGTTAGCAAGACTATATCAGGTTTTTCATTCTCTAAATACATTCGAAAAACAGAAAGTTTATTGCATAGAGAGCGAATATTATAATACGATACTTTCAAGAAAATATCACTGGAGTGAAAATTACGAGTACGGACAGAACTAGGATTCGAATATATAGAACGGTGTGATGAAACATGACCTGGACATTTCGCTAGTTTGACGGCAAGGCTGCGTGGACTGTCGGATGAATAGATTATCGAGGAACGGTGACTTCTGACGAGCGGAGGACTTGGACGTTTCTTGCTGATGACCCAGTCGACTTCGTTGATCTCACAGTGATGTTCTGACTTCCTTGGAACGTTCGTTGATGGGAAGAGGGTCGATTGGTATATGATTGACGAAGAGCGTCGACCTCGCGACGGGGCATAAGTCGGCCAATGTATATAACGACATCTTGACCCGCAGCTACCAGCTTTCTTTTCTCCTGACGAAGTTGATATTCCTGTTCGCGATGAAACTTCGTTAAGCTCGGGCGGACGAATATATTCCTCAAGAGAGGGTTCTGGCGGAGAGAGCTCGATTTAGCGAGAAACTGTCTCTGATGCGTTTTAGTCGGGAAGGTGAGCTTGAGAACACGTGCATCGTTTGAATCATTCTTCCTAATTCCCATGCGGTAGTGAGCGACTCCTGCGACCGGTAGATCAAAAGCGTCGAGTAGAGTATGAATGATGCCTGAATCGTGGGCTATTTGAGCTGAAGCTGAAGCTTTCTTGTCGGCAATCTCTGGTGCGCGTTCTATTAGCAATGAACGTAGCCTTTTTTCTTCCTCCATTTCATTCTTCACAGTTTCAATGACATTGCAGTTGTTTGTAGATTCCGAAATCATCTGCTTCATTACTAAAGAACATGTCTTCAGCAAAAGAAGTATGTGATTCGGAATATTGGGATCCGTCGCCTCCTCTTCTTTGATGATACATACATTCGTCGAGAGAATTGAGAAGAGCTTCGCTAGCTAGAGACATTGGTCGGTGAGAAGGTTGATAAGGTGTACTGATAAATCAATATGGGAGCGCTGAGTAAGCGTACCACTCTCTTCAAGAGCAGAGAGAACCAATGAGCAGAGAGAACCAATGCAGAGAGAACCAATGAGAACCATTATGACCGAGGAAGCAGCCCATAGTTTAACCAGATAAAATTTTTGTATCTTACGGGACGCCGAACTAATAACGTGACCTACCTGTGATCTGATCTCCCTCGTTTTTTTCGAATGGCACAACGACTGGATCGGATATCACGGAGTCGTTGACATCATCCAGCTGAAGAAGATGAGAGCCGTTGGAGAAGATCAAGAGTGGCGAATCACCGAGTACAGAACCTAAACTTTCTTGAGTCCGAACCTGAGATTTCCGATTCTTCTAGCGGCAATAGTTCGGCTCTTGCCGCTCAAACAATCGGAATGTCTTGTTTTCAAATTTTGCTCTGATTATTTATAGAGAAAAACATTCCATTTTATAAAAAATATGGGAACTAGGAGTGAGTTGAGAAATCAATAGCTGGTTTCTTCTCCTCTGGTTCACTTCA
>OZ057406.1:30307418-30729918 GCA_964056735.1 Allodiplogaster pararmata | reverse complement strand
ATCTTCCTTCTTTTATTATAAAGTTATTATTATAGCGTATTAAAATAAACCTGTTTGTGAAGAAATCATTTAATGCTACGAACATCACATTCCGGTCCACTTTTTTTTTTCGATACTTACTCTCTGCATATCTTATTTTATATCTTTCACTTTGATCTCTGTCTCTTTTCTCTCTCTTCCTACCACTACATTTCCTTCTCTTTCTGCTTTTCTCTAACTCTCTTTTTTCCAGCCCTCTTTCTTGTTTCAATCCTTTTATTATAGCTTCTCTTTCTTCTCCATCATCCTTTTTTCTATCTCCATCATATTTTTTTTAACTTCACCTTCTTTCTTGATGAATGTTTCTCGCCTTTTTTCTCGAACTCTCTTCTTATCCATCTATTTGCATCTCACCTTCTCTTTTGAGAACTCTTCTGCCTCTTTTGAGACCTCTTCTGTCTACTAGAGATCTGTTAACTACTCTCTTTTTTCTCCTTTTCCCGCTCTTCGTTTTTTCGGCCCGCTCTATCTTCACTTCATATCAAAAACAGTTGTTTCATCAATCTGGATCAAACCTTAATACTATCTATCCCTTCTTATTTCTTACCTCCTTTCTTCTTTATTCTTGCAGTCGTCCTCCGGAAATCAAAAACTACATAGCTTGCTGTTCTTTCTACATGTTTGTTTCTGTGAGCTTTTTCTTAACTTATAATTTAGTGGCTCACCTTTATTTACTAATCTGTAGTTAGAAGTGATTTCAGAACTTTCAGGAACATTACATCACAGGTGCGAAGAATTTTTTTAATCAAGTGTAAAAAGTTCAAGTTCAAGTTTTTTTTAAAGTTCAAGTTTACTCAAGAAATAAATTCTTTCAAAAAATTCCTTCCGGGTCGACCGTCAAGGTCAAAGAGAAATTCGATCCGGGTCTGTTTTCTTTGTAACTCTCTTTATTTCGGAAACTCGATACAAGCTTATGTAGAGGAAAAGTTCAGGGCAGTGGAACTTTCCAATTTTTTCACGAGAAAACTAGCGCGTGTTAAATGTTGTTTTTTGGTGAAATACAAGTTCTTCCTTACAGTAATAAGATATTAGTCCAACCACACGTTTGTTGAAATTTCAGGAAGGATTACGTTTATGACCGTGCTTTTTTTGCATTAACCTTCTTGAGAACCTTCGTAAACAGTGTTAATACTATTTCTAGATGATTGAATTCTTATTTTATTGGTTTTTTTATTATTATAGATTTCATAGTTACCAATTTTTTCAAAACCGCTAATATAGTTATACAAAAAGATGTTAGACCTCTTAAAAACATAATGAGCTATGCATGGGATTTCCCTTCCAAACTGTCATTTTTGAAGAGCCACGGGCGTTGAGAGAGTCAAACGTAAAGAGGTAAACAACTCATTTTGAGTTTTTCGTTTTTAATTAGAGGTATATCGTTAGTGATTCACATGAAAGTTTTCTTGGAAATTGTGAATACATAGACTCTACATTAGATTGAGCCAGGGCTCAAAAGAAGCTCATGGTCTGATTTTGATGACTAAAAAGAAAAAAAAAAGAATTCATTGAAAATGGAAAAAAATTAAGGTTGTTTCCAATGATTAGCTAATATGATTGTTTCATATGTATTGTTTTTGTTAGGTGAAATATTAAACGTCCGCCAAATAAAATGCTCAGGTCCACCAAATAAAAAGCTCACGTCCCTCAAATAAAATGCACACTTTCACCAAAAAAAACTTATGTTCACAAAATAAATAAAAACTCACGTCCACTAAATATTGGGGACGCGTCCACCAAATATTGGGGACGCGTCCACCAAATAATGGGGACGCGTCTACCAAATATTGGGGACGCGTCCACCAAATATCGGGGACGCGTCAACCAAATAATGGGGACGTGTCCACCAAATATTGGGGACGCGTCCACCAAATATTGGGGATGCGTCCACCAAACTTGGTCAACGAAATTAAAGGGGCAACGAAATAAACTTTTTAAACATTGAAAAAAACTTTTTTTAAATCTCGTTTCGGTTCTTCGGCCTGGATATGCATCAGAGTGTAGGGAGTGAATTGTCGTAGGAGTGAATTTTCGGAAATGAATTGTCAGGAGTGAATTTTCGTGATACCTTCACAATGGCTTCCTGTCGACGAGTCGTAAATCGCGGAAAAAAATTTGCTGGGTGTGAGCATTTTATTTGGTGGACGTCAGCGTTTTATTTGGTGAACGCGAGCGTTTTATTTGGTGGTGTTCCTTTTTTTTTAAGGAGGTCCGATTCATGCCCTATATGTTTTTAAATTTGTTTTCTTCTTAAAACTCATTTTCTCGAAGTCTCTTGTTCAAAGTTAGAATAGCCTTGTATAAGGCCGCGGTACTGAAATCATATATCTCTAAAAATATATGTTTTTTTATACATCAGTTTTCTTGTTTTGGCCTGCTCTATCTAATTATAGGAATTTTATTCTACTTACGATGAAACAACAAAAACGTCGAAACTGCATGTAAAGCTTTAATTACAGAAAAGCTTCTGAAAAACCGCCAGAGATGAGGAAAGATAAAGAGAGGAAAAAAGTTGTAGCAGAAAAAAATACGAGAAGAAAAGTAGAGAAAAGATAGATGAAGGAAGAAAGAGAGTAAAATTATAGTAGGTTGAAGAGAGATAGAGAAAAAAGAGAAAGAGAGAGAAAAGAAATATGAAGAAAAAAGAGAGAAATAGTGAGAGAAAGAAAGTGGTCATACTATTTGAGCTCAAAATTTTATCAGATACATAATTATGTCTATATAAGTATGAACCTATCCAGCATCATTATAAGGAGCGAATTGGAATACGTTGCAGAAAAAGACGATGACGAGAGCGTGCAAATTAGAAACTGTCCGTTTTTCCATTACTTATTGTGTTGTTTCAGATACAATCACACTTTTCTACCTTTCTGAACATAAAACCATGCAACTTTTTAAACGAAGCACAATACGATTCATTTGAACCTTAAATCACGCGAACTTTTTTCTAAAAATAAACTATGAAATTTTTCCATTTAATGATCTTGCTGCTTTCATAAACATATATGTTATATATATATTACATATATATTACAAACATAATATATATATTACATAGTTTCAAACCGAATGCTGCTGAAATAGTACATGATACATCATAGTTAAGTGGACGTTCGAGATTGTTAGTCGAACTTCACAGTTGCTGATTCGTCTGGCCAAGCTTCTCAGTATCTAATTTCATCTCTGTCTTCGATTTTGATAAGAACTCAAAATCTTCTCTGAAGAGTCATATTGAGTGATCAAGCTCTGAATCGATCACTCAATATGACTCTAACCCGTAATTGTATACACCTACTTTATCTCAAAAATCCAATGGGCTCTTATCATTCCAGTCGAAAGATAGTAGTAAGAACTAACTCGTTACCTCTCACTAGAAAATGTTGACGATTTTAAAAGGCAATGTGGCATTCCTGCTATGTTTGTTTTTGAATCGCATTGTAATTGTACCCGCGACAGTGTCGCATGTTAGCGAATTGGTCAACAATTCTCACTCGAATGAATGAATAAATAAAGGCAGAAATTTTTCGTAGTTCAGGGTTTCTTGGTTTCAGAGAGCACTTCCGAGAGGACTGTAAATCCAAGCATCGTCGTGTAGTAAGGCTGATTCTCGTTTAACAAACATCGGCGGAGGAATGGGATGAGAGTTCTCTCTCCATGGGATCCTCTTCTCTACTACTCGAAAGGCATCTCGAGCGGGTGAAAAGTAAGCAGCACAAAGGACTCGCGTTTTCCCTCTTTTTTCTCGTTGCCACATTGTCACTCGCCGATGCTCAACACTGCTACTCGTGTGCAGGCAAATGTCACAATGAGCACTGTAACTGTCAGGTTAGATCATCAAGTTGTTACTTCTGCTGTATACAAGGTGACCAAAAAGCACTCGGACAAATGTGAATGAACTGTCCGGGTTAAACTGTCCGGACTTGATGGTTATTTAAGTATTGTGCGGAGACTCTCGAGTTTGATCCTTACTTCAAGCGGATATAAATTTATGAGTAGACCCCCAAGTTTCTGAACACGGGTCATAAAAAACAGACCAATCGAAAACATTATAAAAAAAGTTCTGAATACACCTCTTATAGCAATCATTTCAAAGCTAACTGGATAATGATCTAGAGTGGATAAAATCAACAGATGTAATGCAGAAAGGAATATTCAACCCACACAACGTTTATCTAGCTCTAATTGACGTGGTTCACCAATAATAATACGAATAACTGATTCTAAACCTAAATAGAATGCTTAAGATAGTGTAGCGTTGCTTCTACTAGTCTTACTATTCATCTTGCTATACTTGATAGTAGATACCCAGAGAAAAAGTTACTGCTTCAAGCAGGTTAGTTTGTATCTTTCACCCTAGGTTAGCTCTCATTCAGCTTCTATTCCACATACGAAGTTTAAGTTATGAGATGAGTAATCGATTTCGTTGAAGGAGGGAACAAAATCGAAAAAAATTTACTGCTTCAAGCAGGTTAGGTTTGTATCTCATCTCAGGGAATCAATACGCATAAGTGAGTTTATAAATTACAAATGATGGTCTAAACAAAAAAACCTATCAACTGACTAGATGTTGATAATGAGTCTTTGAGACACATTCCAACTGCCACCTTGTAGAATACTGCTGATAGAGTGATCTTGGACTGGTTTTAGGTTCACAATGATAGATTGATATTGGACTGGTTTTAGGTTCACAATGATAGAGTGATCTTGGACTGGTTTGAGGTTCACAAGAAATTTATTTTTTGTTAGAAAACAGAAAAATTTTGAAAACACTACGAAAGCTTAATCTCTACAACTACGGTTCGTGAGCCACGGCGGTACTAATGCATGATTTCAATTGGACTATGTGGGGCTCCCCACTCCACTTACTTTCATCATCGTTCCCTTCATTAATAACTTTTTTATAAATTTAGAATTTTATAATTTCTTCAAAATATGTAATTGTGATTAATACAATTCAAAGAATAAGAAATTTCAGATGGGTTCTTGTCATGCCCAGCACTGCTTCATTGAGAGAGCTCCAACTGATGTGCAGGGTGTCTACCGTATAACAAAGGTACTTTTATGAGAGGTTAAGTCGGCGTTAATAAATGTATTCTTAACACACGAAAGAGCTCCCAAAAAAAAAACCATTTAATAAACCTTTATTCACCACAAAGCTACACACTTCATATTTCTACTTTTATTTCCCTCATTCTCTATCCCTTTCTTTTTCTCTCTCTAAATTTTTTTTATTTTTCCTCACTGATTGTTTCTTCTCAATTCTCGCTCTAACTTCGTATCTGTGTCATTTTCCTGTTCCGACAAACTCTTTATTGAGAAAGACAAAGATAAACAAGACAAACAAACTCTTTACAAACTCACTTTTATCATCAGAGGTGTTCATTACAGGGTTGTCTGAGACGTCCATCTCGAACTATACTGGGATGCGACCAAGAACACTTTAGGGATCACATCCTCTGTGTTTGTAAAGGTGAACAATTTTTAACATTGTTATCAACTCGTTGACTATTCCGCAATCTTTGCACGAAAGCGGCGTTTCTATTGATTAATTAAACGTTTAATTTTTTTAAAAAAAGTTAAAGATAAGTGAAGCGCCGATTTCGTACCTTGTTTAGTCTCACCACGAATTGTCGTGAAATAGCAATGGATTACGATGTTTTCTTATTGCTTTTTCTTGTTTAAAATTGATTGCTCCGTTCAAAAAGTAGCATCATAAAAAACCGTATTCCGTAACGATTTCACGGCAAATCGTGGTGAGACTAAAACAGGTACGAAATCGGTGCTCCGCTTATTTTACATTTTTATAACTTTTAACGCTCCATTTTTCAATTTTTCTTCCTACAAGAACTTCTTTCATACAGAATGTTTCACTTGTACAGATGATAACAAATAAGGAGAAAAACTTAAAAGATAAAACAGAAGATATAACAAAATAACATGTTTGGGTTATAAAATACACCTAAATAAAAAAACTAATTTAATTATGAGATTAACAATTGAGTGAGCAAATGAATGTAGTGGTACGATTAGTTGAACTGGCTGAATATAATTATCGATTAAGGCGACTTCTGCAACGATCACATCTTCATCAGATCCGTGCTTCGACGGAATGTCACCTGCAGGAAGTGTTCCGAGAGGAACCCTGATTGTGATGATACTTGCCAGGGGCAGTGGTCAGTCAATGCACATAGCAGGCAACACGCTGACTCGATATCCTTACTTTTGGTAGTACTTTTTCGAGCTTCCAGAGAACCAATAATAGGTATGGGAAAAACCTAAGTGTTTCGGACAAAAAACCTTAGTGTTTTTGACCCTTCCTGGTTTTCATATTTCATTGAACATATAGTGAAGTGGATTTGAAAGTCCGCTCTGGGCACAGAACGAGTGAAACTATTTTTACATAAATTGCCTACTTTTTGCTCCCACCAGTTAACGAGTTAAGGAAAAAGAAGAAAAAGGGGGGCTAGAATTTGAAAATTTACCGCAGTGACGTCAGAAATATATGTTATCTGATCTTATTTGTGGTACATATGTAGTCGGTTGATCCTAGGTTGGTCTCCCAGCTGTGTTCTCCACAGAAAAAGTTATGTTCTTTTTTATCATGCGCTCATGATTTTTTTATCTCAACTTGATAAAGCTGATAATTTAAACCTGTCCTACTCATTCCAAAAGCGCATCCAACGGGGTTTCGAGTTCACAAACATAAAAACGTTCCATTCTAGGTGTCATGAAGATTCGACGACGGGTAATGCGGGATGCGGGTTCGGTCCGCCTTCTCTTCCCTTCTACTACAAGGGACCCGAGCTGTTGTACTACCGGAACAAGCTGTGCATCACCATGACTAGGTTCGTTTGGAACGGAGACCACACTGAGTTTCCCGACGAGAAGTTTGCAAATACAAATGATACTGACTCAAGCTCCTCGAGTTTTTCGAGAGGTCATATCTTCTCCGACGCTTTAAAAAAATAAAATGACTAATCGAAAAATCTTCTTGATTTGAGGTGAACTACAGGGTGCAGCGAAAGTTCACGTGGACAGTATTTTTTCCGATAAAAAACTCACCGGATTGAGCAAATCAAACAAAATTTTCTTCAAAGTTTATTCAAATAGTTTGGGAAATAACTGCACTTTCAAATTTCCAACAGCCCTCCCTTCTCCTTGACACAGGTGCGGAGTCGCTTGTGCTTCAGACTTTCCAGTAGGGCTAGCTTCACACTTTCCAAATTCTTGTGGGGAGAAGCACAGGCCTTGCTCTCAAGGAGTGACCATACAGAAAAGTCTAGGGCATTCAGATCAGGCTAGTACGGAGGCCATTCGGCGGAGGTGATCAAGGAGGGGGAACCAGTCTTGCACCAGTCTTGCACCACTTTAGCCTTGTGGGCGGGCGCAGAGTCCTGCTGGAACGTCCAGTTGCATCCCACGAAGTAAGCCTGGCTCACGCAAAGTACTTCTTTAACGAGAATGTCATTCAGGTAGTTATTGGCATTCACTCTAACTTCATGCTCGACGAAAACGATTGGAATCTTGCCAATCGCGCAAATCCCGGCCCAGAACATGACAGAAGCGGTATGGCCCTTTATCGAGACATAACGGCCACTCTTATTGGCCTCATTGACCAATTTAGACCAAACCATATCGTTTTGGTGGTTGTAGGACTGCTCAATATAGAACAACTTCTCATCGGTGAAGAGAATATCTAAACAGTCCACCAGCTTGAACCGCTTAGACAGTTAACGACATCTCCGAAGAAGGGTCGCCTTCATCTGGTCCGTCAATGCGTGAGTCTTCTGCAACTTGATGGGGCGAAGTCCCATGCGGGAATTGACGATCGTCTGAACAGAACTAGCCGAGATATTCAGCTCCTTCGCGAGTGTTCTGAGACTCCGCTTAAGGTTATAACGAATATTGTCTCGGATGCTTCTTACGTTGACGGAAGTGGTCGCGGTCACTGGTCTGCCGCTCCTGGGACGGTCATTCGTCGTACCAGTATCACGAAAGCGACGTTTTGTGTTTTCAATGGTCCTGCGGGAAAATCCATAGATTCTTGTGGCGTGCTTCTGTGTGTGCCTGGACTGGCTCAAGCGCAGAATAAGCCTCCCTTGGTCAAAGTCAGAGATCATATAAACAAAACCTAAAAATGTTTTTTTGTTTTCAGGGTGTGTTTTTAACGTTTTGACAAGCAAAAAATCACACGAGCGCTACACCAAACAAAAAAGATACAAAGTGACAAAGTCGTCCGCGTGATCTTTTGCCACACCCTGTTCTAACTGCCTATAAAATATGTTTGGGATAAGAAGACACAATTTAATTATACGCTTTGTTCCTGGAAGTAAGAGCGAAAACATAGAACGTTAGGACGATATGTCGAGATAGGTTGAGATATTCTGGTCTGAAAATTTCCAAATCAAGAGAATGGTTGAGATGTTCTGGTCTCGAAATTTCTAAATCCAGCTCAGAAGTGGATTGGATTGTGCTCAAAATTGATAGAATGAAGGTGAAAAGTGAAGAAAAAACGGCCGTTTACATGCCTACAACCGAAATCGTGACCGCAAAGCTACCAAAGTGAGAATTTGACAAATGATCTTTTTTGACGCACAATGATGACAATGAAATTGAAAAGTTTTGAGACGGTCACTATCCAAGTTTTCATTGCAGAGGAGCGAGTCCACCTCGTAAACACTGCATCTGCAACACAAATCATTGCAATCAAATCCTGAAGTTTCGACAGAGCTCGGACGGGGCACTGCGTTCTCGCTCTTTGATATCTCACACGTATGAAACTGTTTGATGACTCTGTTAATTTAACTTCAGTAACTTATTGATTTATATCATTCATTCATACATATAGTGATTGCATTAGTGACTCATTATCGAAAAATAGGTAACATAGTCCAGGCGTTGGTGTGCGCGACTATTGGACAAAAGGTCACAAGGTCGACTCGAAGCCCTGACAGACCATGTCCCGCCAAGAAGGTTGTGGTAAATTGTTAGCACTCCTTCTAATCTAACTCTCTCCTGTGCTAATTATCACACTAGCAATGAACAAGCGCACAGACTTTCGTTCTACCAGGTTTGGTCTGTCCTGAATCTCAAAAGAGCGTGCACCCTGCCACGAGGCGAGAATAAGCGCATGAAAGAATATTTACATTTCATGCCCTTACTCTTTTAACTGAAGCTGAAAAGCAGTCCGGGCGTGGCATAATGGTAGTGTGTTCGACTATTGTGCGAAGAGTCCTGAGTTCGACTCCCACCCCGGACAGATCCACCCAAACCAATTAAGAAATTTTGGTAGTGCTCATGCACGAATCTGACTCTCCCCGCTGCTGCTATTCACACTAGCAGTGATATAGCGGGCAGACACTGGTTCTACCAGGATAGGCCTGTCCTGCATTTCAGGGGAGCGCGTACCCTGCCGCGAGGCGGGAACATGCGCGAGGAATATTATTACTCTTTTAACTGGAGCGTATCTGAAGCGTATTTAGATAGATATGATAGTTCCACTTTTGTCGTACAGGTGCGGAAAATATAAGAAAAAATTTCTTCGTAGCTGTTCTAGATCATCTGAACAACACTTCTAGTACACAATAAAACACAGAAAAACTTCTCAGTGGAACAGGCCCTAGAGTCTAGCGAATAGCAGTGTGAAATGGATCAATACTTGGTCTTCGGTAGTTTGATGGTTAAGCGTTCGCCTTGATAAGAAAAAAAAACGAAAGAGATGGCTAGGTTCGATCAAAGCTGGTTGAACTGGGTTTTGCCGGTGTGATTTTTTGAAGAGAGGAACGTTGCGTTTTAGGATTGTCGATCCTGTCCTCCCTTTGTTTGAATGTGTCAACTGTGACGTATCAGCCACACAAGACGCGGCCATCACACCGTCTTGTATGGTTAGTACTTAATATGCTGCTTTTTTCTACTTTTTTTTTGCCTTTGTCCCATCATAAAGCGCGGTCTACTTCGGACAAAACAGAAACTTGCAGGGTAAAAATTACAAGAGTGATCCTGAGTCATCGGTTATTCCCAAATGATTCTCCTCCTAAATAAACTGGGGAAAAGTTGGATTTTCAAGCCAAAGTGCGTAATTTTTCAGAAAAGAGAGCTTTGGTAAGAGTTAAAGTTATGCTCTATTGATTCGATCATTCATTCGTTCATTCATTAAGTTATTTATTCTAGAGTAGCCGGTGTGTAGGCCATTTCTGCACGCTGACGGCTCAGCGGATCTGGCCCTCGGGTGGACTGCAGCTGGGAGGAGGAGTCTCTATGAGCGGCAGACCCGTCCAGCCTTTCCCCTCAGTCACCGAGAGACAGGGTTGTCTTAATGTGACGGATAGCACCCAGGTTTGTCCATCGATTTCGGGCAAAGGAGAAATAATTTTCCGTGTGATGTCTGACCACTCTGTAATGCTTAATTTCAACCATACTCGTAGAGCGAAGGAATATAAAGAAGAGAGACGAAAACCTTAATCCTTTTGAAAAGTAAATTGAATCGATGTAAATGTTTTGTGTGATAATGCGTTCCCTCGAATGTTGATTAACTGATTCGATTGATTGTGTTATTAATTTCTCTCAAAGATATTTTGATTTATAAATGAATTTTCTCTTAAACTTCAAGTATTTTGAAAATTATTATTTAAGTTTTTTGAGTTTTTTTGAGGGTACAATCCATTGATCCATGGTGTTTCGGGACTTTTCCAAAAAATTAGTAATTTTTTGTAGAATTATGTTTTTCAACTCACTGGAAAAAGTTGAGTTACCGATTTATTGTACTGCTTGCTTTTTCGAGAATATTTGAAGACCAATCGTGTAATATTTGAAGACCAATCGTGTAATATTTGAAGACCAATAGTGTAATATTTGAAGACCAATCGTGTAATATTTGTTACGCGATTGGTCTTCATGGAATGGCTTGGAGTTTCAGTGCTTCCGTTCCTGGGCTGATTTAAAAGCTGGTTGATTGACTTTATAACTGTGGGCTACTTCTAGGGTTTATTAAATATTACTGCTCATCGAATAGCTTGAAGTTTCATTGCTCATAATTCGCGTTTGAACTTGTTATGGATGGTTGGTTGATTGTAGATCCAGTTAGGCTGCTCTCACAAATGGATGAATGGAGAGTTTGAGGAGCTGCAGTGTGCGTGTCGGGGTCATCTTTGCAACAGAGATCTTACGACTGCTTCAGCCACCGCCCTCTTTCCTCTCTTCAGTCTTGCATTCATTCTCTTGCAGGCAACTTTATAGTGGGTTTTGTTTTAGTTTGATGGAATTTTTTCAAAATGACTACAAAGTTTTTGAAGGTTTTCGTCCAAGACTTTAGAACTAATTTTTATCTTTCGAAGACCAAATAAAAGATGACTTCGTCACGACCAAATGCTATTCTATAACATAAAGTCATCAACGCTAATTTTTGAGAACTTCAGAATTGTCGTCAATGAAATTCATTTGAAGCTCCAATTACTGTTGTAATTTCCGTTTGTGTTGATATAGATAATTACACTACAGATACTTTAATGACTATCTTAATAGCCTATTTCCCACACAGCTTTTGATTTTGACTCATTTTTCTCTGTATTCATTAGGTATAACTCACCAAGGGGTTTTCAACTTCAAATGACTTTCTGTGACTACAGTGAAGCTCAAAAGTTCCATTCTCTCAAACGAAAACTGTTAACATACATATGTAAACAGTTGCCTGTTGGGAACCGTTTCATTTCGGGTGTCAAATTTGGGTTCGGGTAATAAAAGCTTTCTTGTTATTTTCGTTTTGTATTCATCTATTTATCAGTCAACTGGAAGTTATTTAAATATTATATATTGTTCATGTGTGCCATTTGGAAAAATATTCGTTGTTCAATAAAAGCTCAGATGTCATTAGAATCACAAACAAAACAAAAAGTTCAATGATATAATGTTCATTCAGAAAATTCAAAGTTTAGATTAACGACTGGTTGATACGATATATTAGTGAAGTAATACACAAGTGAATCAAGTTCACGGAGCGGGATAGAACCCGGTCAATCATCTTTCTGTAGACAGAAGGGCTAGAAAGGTTCAAGTATCACACTCGAGAAACCTTCAAAATATGAGCTAGACAGGTTTGGAACGCAATTTTTTTTCTCGTGATCTCGCGCTTCTAGAACGCTTGGCGTCAACATCCCATTTAGCCAAGCTTGAAACTACTAACAAATTCAACCCACTCTCTCGAAATTAAATCAAACCTTACTTGCTATATCACGTGTGCTGCAATATTCTAGTCTGCTGATCTCAACAGATCTGAAAGACGAAATTGTGTGCATTGGCAGCTTGATAGTTGAGAGCATTGTCTCGGGAGCGGATAAGCAGGTACAGTTCTTCACTCGTTACGCTCGGTTCTTCTGTATTGACTCAACCCTCTTGAGCTGATATAAGGTCTTCAGCGTCGGTGAGCTACATATCCACCGAAGGGCCGAGGAAGCTGAAGATTGGCTCGGACATGCATCATGCCCGCGTTTCTTGCCTCGTCCTTTACTAACTTCTCCCCTCCCATTCACATACTACAAGTGGTTTCCTGGTACGGAAAGATACAGGAAAGAGGAGCGATGCCTCTGAAAAAACCATCTCATCCCGAATGATTCACTCCGAGAGGATCCGAGACTAATAGAAACTTTCCACTTTTTTTGCTCTTTCTCCTCTCATTCTCTTTATTTTTCTGCCTCTCTCTATCTTTCCGTCTCTTTTCCACCCTTCTCTCGCGCTCTTCTCTCTCTCTCTCTCTCTCTCTCTCTCTCTCTCTCTCTCTCTCTCTCTCTCTCTCTCTCTCTCTCTCTCTCTCTCTCTCTCTCTCTCTCGCTCTCTCTCTCTCTCTTTCTCTCTCGCTCTCTCCATCCTCGCTAGCTCTCTGGCTCTCTACGGCGTTAAACAAATGAAACGTACAGCAAAACTAATGTTTTCTGCAGACGCTTGATGGGTCCGCCAGAATTGGAAATATTTGCATATACCCCGAACGACCATAGTTTATTTTGTAATTTGAGTAAGTTGACAATCTAGTTTACTTTTCCTATCAGCGAAATGCGTCACATCGCTTCTCTCCAATGCCTTTTCCTCTGCTTTTGCTCTTTACTACTCACAGAAACCGAGGCCGGTTTTTTTAAACCATTATAATTATTTTTGTTACCCTAACGTTTTGCTTTCCTCACCAAGCCAAAAAAAATTACCATGCAGATTGGTTTCAACCAAACTTTTTGCTGAGTTGTAGTAACTCAGCACTACTACCTTGTAGCGGAGCATAGTGTTGTTTGGTTATGTTAGAAATTGGTAAGAAAAATGAGCTACTGCCGCGCTCCATGGTAGAGCCTTTTTTAGCGTTCTGACCTCAAAATTAAGAAATTTACGCCATGTCAGAGCGTCATTAGGACGAGTAATCTAATGAGGGAGCGACCGACTGATGAATAAGAATATGTAGTGCATGATGAGCGAAAAATTGTTTCAAGAATCTATTGAAGTATGTACAGGGCGTGGCACAAATATGGTAAGACGTTCTTCAGTAGTTTTTTTTGGGAATGAGAACAATTGATATCGAGAACATTAAGTAATAACATTGTGACACTTTTGTTCTATGTTGCGCCCTTTTGATGCGTTGAAGACATTGTGACGTGTTGAAATATAAAATATATTTATTTCCACACGTCAACATTGTGACGTGTTGAAATATCATTCGATTCTGCCTCTTTGTTGGCGAATGACCTCACGGAAACGTTTAGGCTACTTAGTGACGACAGACCACAGGTGTTGAGGTGATTAATCGTTCCAGTTTTCTACAAGGGCTTTAACCAACAAATCCAAACTTCGGTGGTGAGTAGCACACACTTCACTCTCTAGTCTCAACTTAATTACGAAGTTAAAAGGAATAGTCAGGCGAGGAAGCAGGTCATTTTCTTCGAAAAAAAACGCAGTCTGAGCCGTTTTGGACCAGTCTTGTACCGATTTCGTTGTATCCGATGGGGCGTCGTCTTGCTGAAAGGTATAATGACATCCATCGAAGTGAGCATTGGCCCACGGTTTCAAAGCCTCTTTTAGCCTTGTTTGAAGGTAGACGTGCCAACGTTCTGCTCGATGAAGACCAGCCGATTCTTTCTGCTCGATGAAGACCAGCCGATTCTTTCTGCTCGATGAAGACCAGCCGATTCTTTCTGCTCGATGAAGACCAGCCGATTCTTTCTGCTCGATGAAGACCAGCCGATTCTTTCTGCTCGATGAAGACCAGCCGATTCTTTCTGCTCGATGAAGACCAGCCGATTCTTTCTGCTCGATGAAGACCAGCCGATTCTTTCTGCTCGATGAAGACCAGCCGATTCTTTCTGCTCGATGAAGACCAGCCGATTCTTTCTGCTCGATGAAGACCAGCCGATTCTTTCTGCTCGATGAAGACCAGCCGATTCTTTCTGCTCGATGAAGACCAGCCGATTCTTTCTGCTCGATGAAGACCAGCCGATTCTTTCTGCTCGATGAAGACCAGCCGATTCTTTCTGCTCGATGAAGACCAGCCGATTCTTTCTGCTCGATGAAGACCAGCCGATTCTTTCTGCTCGATGAAGACCAGCCGATTCTTTCTGCTCGATGAAGACCAGCCGATTCTTTCTGCTCGATGAAGACCAGCCGATTCTTTCTGCTCGATGGAGACCAGCCGATTCTTTCTGCTCGATGAAGACCAGCCGATTCTTTCTGCTCGATGAAGACCAGCCGATTCTTTCTGCTCGATGAAGACCAGCCGATTCTTTCTGCTCGATGAAGACCAGCCGATTCTTTCTGCTCGATGAAGACCAGCCGATTCTTTCTGCTCGATGAAGACCAGCCGATTCTTTCTGCTCGATGAAGACCAGCCGATTCTTTCTGCTCGATGAAGACCAGCCGATTCTTTCTGCTCGATGAAGACCAGCCGATTCTTTCTGCTCGATGAAGACCAGCCGATTCTTTCTGCTCGATGAAGACCAGCCGATTCTTTCTGCTCGATGAAGACCAGCTGATTCTTTCTGCTCGATGGAGACCAGCCGATTCTTTCTGCTCGATGAAGACCAGCCGATTCTTTCTGCTCGATGAAGACCAGCCGATTCTTTCTGCTCGATGAAGACCAGCTGATTCTTTCTGCTCGATGGAGACCAGCCGATTCTTTCTGCTCGATGAAGACCAGCCGATTCTTTCTGCTCGATGAAGACCAGCCGATTCTTTCTGCTCGATGAAGACCAGCCGATTCTTTCTGCTCGATGAAGACCAGCCGATTCTTTCTGCTCGATGAAGACCAGCCGATTCTTTCTGCTCGATGAAGACCAGCCGATTCTTTCTGCTCGATGAAGACCAGCCGATTCTTTCTGCTCGATGAAGACCAGCCGATTCTTTCTGCTCGATGAAGACCAGCCGATTCTTTCTGCTCGATGAAGACCAGCCGATTCTTTCTGCTCGATGAAGACCAGCCGATTCTTTCTGCTCGATGAAGACCAGCCGATTCTTTCTGCTCGATGAAGACCAGCCGATTCTTTCTGCTCGATGAAGACCAGCCGATTCTTTCTGCTCGATGAAGACCAGCCGATTCTTTCTGCTCGATGAAGACCAGCCGATTCTTTCTGCTCGATGAAGACCAGCCGATTCTTTCTGCTCGATGAAGACCAGCCGATTCTTTCTGCTCGATGAAGACCAGCCGATTCTTTCTGCTCGATGAAGACCAGCTGATTCTTTCTGCTCGATGAAGACCAGCCGATTCTTTCTGCTCGATGAAGACCAGCCGATTCTTTCTGCTCGATGAAGACCAGCCGATTCTTTCTGCTCGATGAAGACCAGCCGATTCTTTCTGCTCGATGAAGACCAGCCGATTCTTTCTGCTCGATGAAGACCAGCTGATTCTTTCTGCTCGATGGAGACCAGCCGATTCTTTCTGCTCGATGAAGACCAGCCGATTCTTTCTGCTCGATGAAGACCAGCCGATTCTTTCTGCTCGATGAAGACCAGCCGATTCTTTCTGCTCGATGAAGACCAGCCGATTCTTTCTGCTCGATGAAGACCAGCCGATTCTTTCTGCTCGATGAAGACCAGCCGATTCTTTCTGCTCGATGAAGACCAGCCGATTCTTTCTGCTCGATGAAGACCAGCCGATTCTTTCTGCTCGATGAAGACCAGCCGATTCTTTCTGCTCGATGAAGACCAGCCGATTCTTTCTGCTCGATGAAGACCAGCCGATTCTTTCTGCTCGATGAAGACCAGCCGATTCTTTCTGCTCGATGAAGACCAGCCGATTCTTTCTGCTCGATGAAGACCAGCCGATTCTTTCTGCTCGATGAAGACCAGCCGATTCTTTCTGCTCGATGAAGACCAGCCGATTCTTTCTGCTCGATGAAGACCAGCCGATTCTTTCTGCTCGATGAAGACCAGCCGATTCTTTCTGCTCGATGAAGACCAGCCGATTCTTTCTGCTCGATGAAGACCAGCCGATTCTTTCTGCTCGATGAAGACCAGCCGATTCTTTCTGCTCGATGAAGACCAGCTGATTCTTTCTGCTCGATGGAGACCAGCCGATTCTTTCTGCTCGATGAAGACCAGCCGATTCTTTCTGCTCGATGAAGACCAGCCGATTCTTTCTGCTCGATGAAGACCAGCTGATTCTTTCTGCTCGATGGAGACCAGCCGATTCTTTCTGCTCGATGAAGACCAGCCGATTCTTTCTGCTCGATGAAGACCAGCCGATTCTTTCTGCTCGATGAAGACCAGCCGATTCTTTCCATTAGCACAGATCGCGCTTCAGGCCATAACACAGTTTTATTAACAATTTTATCTCCATTTTCTACCTTTGTCGGTGATTCTGCCGTTACGCGTGTGTTTTGTCGGTTGGACGCATGTTTGACACTGGAACTCTTTTGTCGCTGAAGATTAGGCAATGCAGCTCGCCGTAGAGGGATCGTCAAAACAAATGGCTAGCTTTTTTTCTTGCTTCACTTTTTTTTTGTCCGTGAGCCTCCCTTGCTTGCGAATCCATTACGATTTTTTGAAGCTTGTTATGCAATTCGATGTCATAACATTTCCGGTCAAGAATCAATTTTTGCATACTTCTCTTCGGGTTCCGTTTTATCCTTTTCAAACCTTATTGTCAGATTTTGTCGATGCTGAAGTGGGCGGTCGTCTCGTGTGAGCACGGTCCTTGGTTTCTTCGGATCGTTTGATAATTCGGTAAACAACTGAAGTCGTCATTTCAAACGTTCGCAGGTTGTTCATTGGGCGGCATTTCTGACCGTGCTGCGCTGCGTGCTGCGCTGCGTTATTCACTGACAGCCATCTTTACAAGGAGAGAATATATACATATAATGAAATTATGGAATGTTGTTCGAAAGCAATTGCAAAAACCAGGGAGACACAGCATATGTCTTTAATTCTCATAAAATATGTTTCAAGTGGAACATTTTCGAGCTAAATTTTGTTGTGCCATATTTGTGCCGCACCTTTTATGTACCTCTTCCAGTAGTTTATTTAGTATACATATAATCCGTGGAAGAGTTATTCGATCAACGCTGACGGCCCTTTCCCTGGAACACCGATTCATCTTGATTAGAGTCGTACTGGAACTTCGCTTTCTTTGCAGGCACTCTCTATGATTGGCCGATTCTGGGAGCGCATAACAAGTGGCTCATCAGTTAAAGTCTGGAGTCATTCGTTCATTCATTCCTTATTTCATTTAATATATCATTTCCATGATATTATGAATTCACTAATCTTCACTTCTGTGCAAATAGCAACTAGGTTCAAAGTTAACTCGTAATTTAGTTACGATTCGAGTTTATACTGCACATTAAACTGGATAAATACGGTAATTTCATCAGAAGCCTTCAGTCTGAAAGAATAGGAGGTATTTACATCAGTGTGTTTCTCTAACCCGCACTACGCATGAATTCCATGCGCAAATCTGTGAGCTATCAAAAAAGGTTACGGATACAAATGCTCTGATCGTCTGCATCCTTTCTTTACATCACATGCTCTCACACTCTCTTCTCCGCTCTTGAGGCCTGTCGTTTCCTCATTATCAGAGATATTTACATACATATATAAATCTGCGGGTAGGAAGAAACAGCCTGATGTACATCAGTTTTTTCTTGAAAGTTCTAAAATACATCTCTAAATTTTTGGTGTTTTGCATGAAGTTTCTTGTTCAAATATATCTTGAAGCATTAATTTAAAAAAAAAGAAAACTGTTTTTGAACGATGGCAGGTTGGAACACAGCTTTCAAAAACGTTTTCAGCCGTAAAACAAAAGAACTTTTATTAAACCCATGATTTGACAGAAAGCTTCATTATCTTCTTAAAGAATAACGTTTGGCAAACAGAACACCGAAAAGGCCGAAACCGTGGACAAACCACTGGAGGAAGTCGTTCAGAGCACCTTCTCGCACACTATAACTCAGGTATATCGGAAAACGCGATAATGACGGTTCGAGATGTAAGATTAATTGTTTTTAAGGTATTAGCCGAAGAGATCTCTCGTGAACTCACTCCATTTGTTCAGTCGATCTTCCTCCGAGGCACTATCATCATTTCCGTGACTATCGCCCTTCTCTTCCTTTTAGTATGTGCCCGCAGGGGTTTTTTAGTGTTAAAGAAAAAGGGACAGACGCCCGCAAAATTTTTTTTTACATAAGGGTCCCCCCTTACGATTTTTCAAACAGAGACCCGCCGAGTTTTGGCACAGTGCCAGTAGTTTTTTTAAAACCTCAAGGTCAAAAGGTTCGAATGACAAAGCGCTGTAATACTCAATCCTTGATAAGGAGTATTTTTCACACTTTCAAACACAATGAGGACCTAGTTCTCTGTTTAGATTCAAGTTTTTTATTGTTTAGATTCGAGTTCTTAGACTCGAGTTCTGTTTAGATTCGAGTTCCTAACGCGAAAACCATTGAAGCTGTTCACTTCCAGGTGATGGGCCTCGTCTGTTGTTTTGTATGGCCAGGGTGTTGGAACAGGCGCGGCTCTTTTCGTTATCAACTTGATACAGAGAACTATCATTTACCCAATTGTCCGGCTGAACGGAAACAACTCATCAGAAGGATTTGACGTAATTGTAGATTGCTTGCGAAAGTTTTACTCTTGTCCCCGCTGCTATGTACTATATCAACTTAATCAGCTCCTGGTTGTACCAGAATCTCGAGAACGAACTATTTGGACGCTTCTTTTCTTCAAAGCGCAACATTTCGTATGATCGGGTACAATTTTTTTTTTCAAATTACAATTCATCAAATATTTTCATGAACAAAAAAAAATTTATCTTGATTTTTTATGACTGAAATGTGCTAAACAATAAAGTTGAGAGTTTTCTCATTCGACCAATTCGATTTGTTGAGTGAAGAGAATGAACAATAGAAAAAAATTTCGGAAGAACACTGCGATTTTTTTGAAATAATTGATAAAACAATGGTCGAAAAAAATTTGAGTTCTACACGAATTTAACGGAGAGCAGCACCCGAATTTCCATTCAGAGAAAAGTGGTTTTCATTGCTGATTCAGAGACCCCAAAGTTCCAGGAAATTATATCCTAACATGATCAGTTTAGTGAGAAAAAAAAAACTTGAAACCTAAACAAAACTTTTTCTGAAATTCGATTTGGTTTTGTGAAAAGTTATAGGCAGGCAGCAATTCTCTAGAATTCTATTTTCTCTCAATATCAAGAGCTCAGAAAATTTTCTAAAGTTTTTGTATCCTAAAAACTTCGGAGACGAGTCTCTTTGCGTTGAAAAGCTTCTTATACTAGAAGATTGCCTTGTGGTTAACGCTCATATATCACAGATCCGCGGATAAATTAGTTTTAAATGCTCTCCATACATATACTTTTTATCATACATAGATGTGAACTTACTACTTGAGCTCAAAATTTGAGACTAGGATATGTTCAACCAGATCGGACAGCTGATGTAACCAATATGGTCACCGTACTGATAATAAGACTGAACACGTGGCAGTTCTTATAATACCAATTTTCTCAGATCTTAGAACGAAATTTCCAGAATGAATTCGATTATGGTCTCACGAGAACAGTAGATCGGTAAAAAAACAATCGATTCGAACAGTAGCAACACTTGAAACAGTGAGGCTTAGAGAATTATATATATATATATATACGAATGCGTATTCGAATGGAACATCATGAATGAAGTTTTGTGAGAACGAAAAACGATTGAAAAAAGTAGTTTTATAGTCTGAAAAGAAGATGACGGTTATTTCATACGTACATTTGTCTCAACACGAATGAAGTACGGTGTTTTTTGTTGCTAGTTTTTGAACGAAGCACTCCCTTTACAATGATAAGCAATCCCTTTCCAAGAAAAAGTAGCAATGAAAAAGAGAGTAATTAATTTGCATCACTGAAAAATTCGTGACGAGGCAAATTAACGTATGAAATTACCGTTTTTTTTTCATCTTAGACTGGAAAAGTTTTTTTTTTAATTCAAACGCTTCATAAAGAATGCGAAACTCACACGAATGAAATTAAATCATAAGTCATAGAAACAAACTCAGTCCCAGCCAATGGTCTTCTGTCATGCCAATTGTTTTTATCCAACACCGACCGGCCTTCTCAAATTCACACCGACCTTTTTTTCCAGGTAAAATTAGATTTTTGTTCAAATACCGACCAGTTTTATCAGATACTGGCCGGTTTTTTCAGATACCAGCCGGTCTCTGGTCAGTTTTCCTTCTGAAGTCGCCACAAGCCCTGATGACTCCCTCCTTGACTTCGATGCCCTGCATGATTCCTTCGAATCCGGTTGTGTTCCGAAACTTCTGGCCGTATTTCGTCTCGAGTATAGCTTTCAACTCCTGAACAGGAACAAATTCAGTTTGATAAAATTTTACGTCTATATGAAAATGGATTCCCCTTTTTTGTAAATTTTCTAAGGATCGTATGTAATTGTAGCGTGATTTCACAATGTTCATATCCGCATATGTGGGAACTTCTATGAACATGTCAAAAGATGAAAAATTAATGCCTAATCAAACTTTTCATACAAAGATTCCTCATTGATCTTGATTTTCTCAAAACATATACAAAACTTTGATTGATTCTATGCCTCGTAGATGTCAGGCAGTCATTGACTCGAAAGGATATGATACCAAATACTAGAATATTTGTTTTATTACTTCGAAAAAACTGAACATCTCTATAAGCACTTTTTACTATTTCCATTTTTTTACGAATAAACCTAATAAAGCATTTTCCAAACTTGTTCTATTACTCGAAACATGTGAATTTGGCTTGTAAAAAATATCTGAAAATTTGATCTTCATTCGTTTTTTTAAAAAAAAGTTATGTTCAATAACCCTATATATTATAACATTTTGGGCGGTACTGTATGTAGACTAGTGCTTACGAATATACCACAAATTTTCGGTTTGAAGAAATTTTCGTAATGATACGAATGACTAACCAAAGGAAAATCATCGGTGATCTGAGTGATATCTGGCGTGAACTGATTGTGCAGCATCGGAGAGTCTATGGCTTTTTTTATCGATTCTCCGAAGATCAGAGATCTTATGATGGCTTTGGAGAGGGCGGAGATGATTTTAGAGCCTCCGGAAGCACCCGCTACCATTTTGATCTGCAATGACAACAACTAAAAGAGAGAGAGAGAGAGAGAGAGAGATAGAAAGAGAAAGAGAAAGAGAGAGAGAGAGAGAGAGAGAGAGAGAAAAAGTTAACGATAGATTGAGAGAAAGCTCAATAGAGAGCTACAGGTCTGAATGAAAGGAGGAGAGAAAGAAAAAAAGTTCATACAAGCCTTCTCACAGACACATCGCACAACTTCAAAAATTTGTATAGGATCTTTTTCAATTCTAGTTTCATCTTTAGATTTTTCTCATTGAGATCATCTCGCAGATGACACTGAGACATGAAGAAGTTTTTAATTGCTTACTTGGTTTCTCTTTCTGAGGTGTGGTTTTAAAAAAATAGTTTGACTCAAGTCTTCTAACCTCTTTGGTGTTCTTGTCATAAATGACCAGAGGGCTCATGCTACTCATCGGTCTTTTTTCGGGCGCGATGAAATTGGTTGGAGATGGAGCGAAACCGAACCTTAAACATTGGATGTAGAGTGACGAATCTTGAACGGTAATTACACTTTTCAAACACAAAATCTTGCCGGAAGGGCCATGTACTTACAACTATTATATCATTTAACTGAAACTGCTCTCGACACCTAAAACAGTCCTGCAAGACCCCATTCAGAAAATGTGTGTATTTCAATCTATCATAATCCAGTCAAATTCAGAACATCATAATCCAGTCATTTCAATCTATCATAATCCAGTCATTTCAATCTATCATAATCCAGTCAAATTCAGAACATCATAATCCAGTCATTTCAATCTATCATAATCCAGTCATTTCAATCTATCATAATCCAGTCAAATTCAGAACTATCATAATCCAGTCATTTCAATCTATCATAATCCAGTCAAATTCAGAACATCCCAATAATACAGGAGTAAAGAAAAAAAAAACCCTTTGTAAAGTGTTTCGTGAAATCTGCAAATTTCTGACACACCTTAAAGTAAAAATACTCCCACACATTTCTTCATGAACTTTATAATATTATCGTAACTAATACCGTTCTTATTATGTATGCAAATCTCACCCATTATTTTGTCCTGGCGTAGAAAAATCGTCCATCTCGTCATTGTATAATATGCCCAGTTCGTCACTCTCGACGGCCGCACCGAACCAACGGTTAATGGTCGTTGTAGCTGCGACTCCGTTACCCTCAGCGTCCAGCACGGACACGTGTGATGTGCCATGATCCGGTTTCTGAAAATGGGTAACCCAAATTTTTTTTTGCTTTCAGCAATGTTAACACTGTACAAGATAGAACTTGTACCTCCACAGAACAGTATCGAACACAGCCACTTCTCTATCTGACACTGATAGTGCGAGTGCGTTACAAATTAATAAGGTGAACGTTATTCACTTCAAGAAATATTTTTTCCTCTCGTCTCACGATCGTTTTTAGACCTACCTAAGGCAACAGCCAATCGAATTTACTTTTGGCTCTGGCTTTACACGGTTTTTCAAATAAGAACTAATGATATTACTGCTTTCGACTATCACTACTCTCGACTATCGTTATCACTTCTTCCGAGCTGAAGTCGTGAAATAATTACTGCACGCCTAAGGTGATTTGATGAAAACTTCATCGCTCAACGATTTAATTTATTGATCCCTACTCTAACCAGATTCCTACTCTAACCAGATTCCTACTCTAACCAGATTCCTACTCTAACCAGATTCCTACTCTAACCAGATTCTGTTTTATTAATCGTCAGATCAAGCAAAAGTTTCACCTTCAGAAAACTTTTTCGTAGTTAATTGATGCCTCAATCTCGATACGAATCGGAACCACACCCTTTATTTACAACACTAAGGATAAAGTAAAGTGAAGCTATTATAAATAATAATATACCCTACTCCTCGCTGTTTATAAACAACAGCTATTTCATAACAAACAGAGAAGTTAACTGTTCACAGAAACACGTGCAAAAATCGTATGATGTAAATTCGCTACCTTTGCTTTCCGGGCGATGCTTTTACTCACTGAGCTACAAACTCATACAATATAATGAACCTTTTAAGGCTATACAGCAGAATTTTTTAAGGCTATACAGCAGAAAAAAAGCTATAAAACAGAAACAGAAGACAACACCTGCATTGACCCATCGCCGCCATAGTACTCAGACGGCTGTGCTGATTCACGCACTTTACGGAGGACTTCCTCGGCGAACTTTTTCGTCATCAGCTTCTTCGCCAATTCACGGCTGACGGAACGAAGTCCGGGTCTCCCAGGAGAGTTCTTAATCAGGTTACTTTACTCTTTGCTCATTGACGTTCATTGATTCTCGATCATAAGACACTTTAGCGAACAGAGCTGAGGGATTTGTTTGTGTAGCATTGAAAGTAAGAAAACCTTTTTTTTTAAACTACATAATCATTAAAGCCAGGAGCTTCACTTCTAGTAATTTTTTTCAAATAAGATTATCATTCATAACATTTTTTTCGTAGTTAAACTCAAGCAGAGAATGAGAGCTACGGTTTTTTAGTATGATCATCGTTTTCTAAAAATGAGCGGTTCGGTGGTAAAAAATGAGAAGTAAAATGGTTCAATTCATTCTAAAACTCCATATCAATGAGTTTTTTTTACAATTAGTTTTTCTTCGATTCTTCAGTTTTGTAAAGAAAACACTCAGAACTGCCATATAAATTTACCTCTGAGCATAAGCAAACTTCTGGGCTTCGATCTGGTGATGGTAGACTTTGGGATCAGAGCGGAGGGCTTCGATAGAAGCATTCGGGTACAACTCTGTAAAACCTTACGGTACTTGGATGTTTTATGGGTAAGAACTTTCACCTTGCCGAATAAAAATTGGTTGACGTTTGGGGATTAAACGTATGACATATCGCGCACCAGTCAAGATTTTTTGCGGTTCAACCTCAAGTTGTATCATTCCAAAAAAAGATTTCAAAGCAGCTTATCAAAAGTATGACCCCAGGCTTTCCAGGCTCAAATTTATCAAGAACTCACACCTTTTTTCTATCGACTCAAGAAGTGGGAGCAAAATCGGTTAATGAGTTTTCCCCTAGCTGTAATGTTCACGGGAATTTTTCTAATTATCGGAGTTCTGTTCGGTCACGGTAATACTCCCAATCGTTGGGATTCTGTCTTACGGAGAAAGTTTTTCTAGAAAAAAAAACCGCCCTTTTTTCAGGGGACCAAGAAAATCCGTCCCTTCGGACCAAGAAAAATTTCCAGGTTCAGCGCTCAATCAGACCCAATTTTAACTCCTGTACTGGTCTGGTCACGTATTGAAAGAAGCTTATCTTATTTCTTTACGGAGGCCGAATTCAATGATCAAGCATCAGCTTCATTGACTGATATTCTTCATATATCTTCTCACTCATTCAATTCAAACTTTCGTTATTTATTTCTTTATTCTTTCGATTCTTTTCAGTACATATAGCAAAAATTCCTTTTCATCAGACTCAGAGTTTGTACATAATATAGTGATTACTTTCCTTCCTTGTTAATGTGATGAGGGGCTAACGGAAGGTCGATTTTTCTGCGAGAGGAGGAAAAACATACGACTGATAGTGTTGATGATGAGCTGAGTTACGGCGAATCCCGATGGCGGTGGTCCACCGCAGATCACAAGGTCATCCCTGGAATTGTCTTACTGTTTTCGGTGTCTTCAAATTTTCATTAGTTGTCCTTCTTCCACTAGAGTGAGTCCGAGAACAAATTAAATCCTTTTTTAATCTTTAATAGCGTCGGCATGCGCTCGTTGTTTTTGTACCTTGTTGCAGATGTTTTTGTGCCTATTCCGACCGCTTGAACAACCTTCCGTCTGCCTATTGCGGAACAAGTCTGTATCCAAATTTAAACTCTAGGGCCACTTTGTTTTAATAATTCTGACACTTTTTTCGACGACTTACGGTGTTAAAGAACAATTACCGGAAATGATCGTTGGAGAGTGCCGTTTCATATACGCGTACTTTGTATCGAGCGAGGTCTTCTTTGGTTATGATACCACCTGCAGCAATTTTTCACTTCTGTTCGAAAGTTTTCGTATGATGATTTTACTGAGAATAATCATTTTCGAATTTTTTTCCGAACACAAAACGTCTCGCAAATTTTTTCACCATTCGCCGCCATTTCCTTGTGGATGATCTCGGCGAAGTCTCCTCGGTAGAAAAGTTCAGCTGGGTCGCTCGACAAAGCGATCTTCTCTAGAGTCTGAAAAGTTGCATTTTTGAAAGATAATTTGATCACTAGTTAGTGTATGGAAAATGGCTCTATGACGCTACGATGGGAAAAAATTGGGGTGAAACAGACTTTAACCATGTCACTCCTAGTGTTTCCACGAAAATTTGTTCTAAAAATTAGATAGTTTCTTCTTAACTATTTTTATTAAGAATGGGTTTTTTTTTACTTGGGGGGGGGCATTTTTTTTACATTTTACAAACCCGAAATGAGCCCCCCCCCCCCGAAGTAAACTTGTGCCTAAGAATGTAAAAAAAATAAAAAAATAAACAGACTGTACTCGCGAATTACAATTAAATAAGTTAATGATCTCTTCAGAAGTATGTTCAGATCTTCTAAACTTCTTATGTACAAAGGATAGTCTCAAGGTAAAAGAAAATCTTAAACACAAGATACTCGAACGAGTTTTGTGCGCGGCAGACGATCGCCTGTTTTGTAGGTGTCGTTCGTGGAAGGATTCAGCCACGCTCTGTGAAAAAAAAACTCAGCCAACTGTGTTTGCAACGTGCGAAATCAGATAATCTTAATTAGGAAACAGTACAGTCGAAGTTATTATCATTCTTGAGTTTCAAATGACGGGAATTGAGAGTTTAGTCATCATCCTCAGTGATAAAAAATAACGGTTATTTCTTCTGTCTCGATCAATTTACTAAGGTTTTGATTGTTTTCTGTTGTATATTTTTGCCAAGAGGTTCCTGAAATCTAGTCATGTGATGTAAAAAAAATGATAGTTATTCAGTCAAGCAACATGTATTAGTAAAAAATTTCATTACAGGAAGAATTCCTAGTGAGAACTTAATTACACAGTTTGCAATTAGTTATATGTGTGTGATTCGAGCTATAGTTAGGTAAATGCAAAAAAAAAACTTTTAACGAAGCAAAATCGGTCTGCTCTTCGAAAGTGGCAGAGAGTTTGTTAATCACTACTTCATAAAAACCTTGATGCTATATCACGCAACTTCTTTGTGAAAGGTGCGATGGTTTATCTCAACGACAAACACACGAAGCACCAAAAATCAAACATCTCCAAGTGTTGGGAGTTGAATAATGAATAAAACGGCTCCGAGGTGTCCCATTCCTGCTAAAAGCTGAGTTCTATCTTGTCAAACAGATCGAATGAGAAAAGCGGAGAAAAAATAGATAGTGAACCACTCGGAACATTGTGAAAAAGGAAAAATGATCATATGGAGTCTTGTCTTCGTTTTAGAACCTGCCTAAAAAATTTCCGAATGAGGTAGAGCTAACTTCATGCTAGGGAAGAGTCGGAAATGTCTCTCTTTGACTTTCATGACTTCCTCCAGATAACGAGACACCGGGACGCCCGATCTCAGTAGACGAATAGTTGGTCTGTAAGAATGGAAATGCTATTTCAATCCAGCTTTTCGATTTTCAAGATTTCGTCTCGAGAAAAAGAAAGTTTAGGTTTTAAAAAATGTTTATACGCAATGAAAAAATTACGCTTCTCTGAATTCGAGACCCGTGCTAGTTCTTTTTTGACAAATGAAGCTCCAAAATTTAAAATTAAATATTGCTATCTACTTGAAGATAACGAACAAGCACCTTCATGATGGACACTATTTTTTCGAAACAAACTTCAAAGCTTATGGGAAAAGTTAACTACGACAAGTTTTGTCTCAAAAAAAGGTTTTTTGAAGTGATAACTTTAACAGAAGGTAAAATTCACCGAAAAACATTCAGTCGTCTTTCGAATCAATGGCTGCATAGCTTGGTCATAGCGTGAAACTTATATTTACTGATTGTATAGGCTGGTAATAACCTGACGAGTTCGGCCCAGGGCAAACGACCGGAGCCAAACCTCTGGTAGACAAGCCAATACCCGGCTAGCTCACCCGGGACTCCAACGGCACGAAAGCCTGCAAAAGTCAATGCTCCCGTCATCATGTGTACTAGTATGAATACGTTGTGTACCGGATTGTGACAGTTCCTTACTGCATGTTATGTATAGACTTCACTATTTTCAAACATGTTATGTATAGACTTCACTATTTTCAAACATGTTATGTATAGACTTCACTATTTTCAAACAGTGTTCACCGCTTTTTTTCCTTCATGAAGAAGAAAAGTTTTGATTTCATTGTGTTCTCCATTCTCGAAGCACGGAATGGAGGGTTCCTTTGTATGTATGTATGTTCTCTTTTCTCGCGTTGTATGCTCCTTTAAAGCCCGAAAATCTTGAACGGCAAGCTCTGCCATGTATTTAAAATGTTTTGAACATATATATTCCCGAAAATCTCCAAGTTTTTTTGTTAATTTTAACAAGTCAATATTTGAAAAACACGCATTTCAATGGTTAGATGTTCTATCTAGATGTATGTGGTCGTTTGACCGCCTTTCTGGTTCAAACATCAATTTAGAGTATAAGGATGAAGAGTTTGAGGAGCAAAAAAATAAGAAAACAGAGTAGAGAGATAAACGAGTCACTCAAGTTAGAGAGAAATGAAGAGATCAGAAGAAGCAAGATAGACAGGAGGAAAGTGAAAGAGATAATTAGCTCACATCAGCTTAGAAAATGTTGAATTAGGGCACTTTTCCAATCACCGAAAACTCATTCTGAGAAAAAAAACCCTTTATTTGAGCTATTTACTGTTCTCCGCTCTCAATTTTACGTTAACACAGCAGATTTGCTGATTTTTTTCATTATGAAAAATGGTGAGTGATTTTTTTTTGTCAATATGCAACTAACTAATAAATAAACTTTTCAAAGACTTTGAATTTTCATGATTTTTCATTTTGAATTAAGAAAAAAATATGGTTTGAAATTTGTTCCTCAATTACCGCAAACGCAAAAAAATTTTTATTGTCAATATATATCGTCGAAAAAGTCAACAAAAAACATTCACATATATTACTTTGTCAAATTACTTTTGAATTATTTTTTAAAAAGTCTTTTTACATTAAAAAACGGTTAGGCAAAAGTTTATCTTTTTTTAATCAATCCTGATCAATTCTAGCCATAACGTATATATATATATATATATATATATATATATATATATATATATATATATATATATATATATATATATATATATATATATATATATATATATATATATATATATATATATAAATCTTCAAATTCTAAGTTACACAGTTTAAAGGCAGTGACGCCTGGTTAAGATGACAAATGATTGAACTATCGCACAGAAAAAAACCTTAATATATATAAACATATAAATATATAATAGGTAAAATATATATAGTTAAACCACCACAAAGACAAAGTCTAGTGAAATCAAACCCAACCATCTCTCATTCTCTAACCGGCTTTGCTAGCGCGTTACCATGTATTTAACCGAGGAAACACTGCGAATTTATGCGGTAGGACTCTGTATATGTAATAACAAAAAAACACCTCGTTCTCTTTGTCATAAATTCTCATAAACAAATAATAAGAATACTTTCTCGCATCTTTCATGAACAAACCTCAAACTCAAAATATAATTGTTCCAATTCTCTGCAACGCCATTCAAAGACATTGAACTCTGCACTTACCCTTGATCCTCCATAAATATTACAACGAACCGAATAACTTAGTTGTCTTCAAGTGGCTTTTCCTGAGAGACTTTAGTTGGCGTTTTCATCCAACTATGTTCAAATAAAATTTTGTGTTATTCATTAGTGTATAAACACTTTCTAAAACGACTTTTTTTCTTCAATGTTTTGCTATAATTTGTTGTTGGTGAACGAAAACCTAACCGTATTTGCTCTCGTCGGGATCTCCCACGAACATGGACACATCAGCGGCCAGGGGTGCAGCCTCTCGAGCGTCAATAGCAACACATTTACCCGTGGTCCTAGAACGCATTTGAGAATGAACTCGCTTTTCTGGCAGTGGATTTACCCTTGGTTCTTCAATAAATTCTACAACAAGCCGAATCAACAAGCAACACCTTCAGTAATTGCATTTCAACAAGTTTGACAGTAAGTCAGCATATCAGTGGTCTCGAAGTTGCTCTCTCAGTAGCAATTATGAATTTGAGAAGAGTGGTGAAAAGTGATCAACATTGAAAGATATTAAATGACGCAAAAATAACCGACGTGAATAATTTTTCGAGGAAAAAAAAGAAATTTTTTCCATTTGTGCAATTAATATCTAATCAGTGAAGGAGAGATTAATAGTAGATAAATAAAAGTAGATAAATGAATACGAAGAGAGAATTAAAAAATTCATTAAAGAACAGGAAAAACTTGATAAATAAGGGTAAAAATAATTGAATGAATGAATAAAGAAATGAAATAATTGGAAGAATTAATGATTAAGTGAATAAATGAATAAACTAATAGAATTCACAAAAAAGAAGTTAATGAATAACTGAACTAGTAAATAATAATATGAATGAATGAATGATTAACTGCGGAGCAAATTCAGATTATATGAAAAAGTTAATAAAATGCATGAATGATTGAATGAACGAATGAATTAGGAATTAGATGAGAAACTACTGATTTAAGAATGAAAAATGATTGAGTATGGAATAAAACAAACTTGTTGTAGAGAGTCATCAAGAAACCGCCGCCAATCCCGCTACTCTGTGGATTTGTCGCGCCCAGACAGAACATCGCAGCTATAGCTGCATCCGCTGCATTACCACCAGATGCTATTATTTCCCTGCGAGTTATAATTTCGATGATACCTCTTTAAAAATGCTTTCCAACATAAGTAAAACAATACAACGGTATATTTATACATCACTGATATGACTTCCAGAAATCGATTAAACCGTACTTAATTCATACATAAATGAAGTTCCATTCATATCACAAACCGAACAACTAGATATTTCGAATATTTTTCGGGCCAGATAAAACGATGCGGTGTAGGTTGTGATGGAATAGACACATTACGGCACGAAGAAGATTCTAAATATCTGGAACTTCTTCACGATGCGCGTCACACAGCACTCTCAATTCAAACCGAACAACTCATACATTTCTACAGACTCGCGATTTTCAAATGCATTTATCTGCATTTCACTCAAACAAGTTCGTTTTAAATGCTCTTGTTTCACTAAAAATATAGTATCTTGCATTACATTTCAAAGTTTAACTTGTTAAACATCACAAACTTTCCAACTAACTTGCCAATATTGGCACATATTGTGTGGTCAGTGGTTATGGCGAATTTATGGAAAGATTCCATAACGGACTCGGAAGGACGCGGCCACTTCCATTGAGTCTTCGACTGCAAACAGTAAGTTTGATTATAACTACATTGTAAGTTTGATTATAACTACATTGTATGTTTGATTATAACTACAATGATGAACAAAGTATACACACATGGAGTTAAACTATAACTATATATACATATAACAAGGATATCAATTCGCCAACAGTAAGTTTAATTAGAACTAAAAGTCTGAAATAGTCTAAAACAAGTAAAACTCATTATAACTCATTACTTAACAGTTTGGTTTAAACAGTTAGATTGTTCAGGTTGTCTTTATCAGTTTCCGATGATACATCAGCTATTGAAGAGAAAAAAACATTGGAGGTTATTCATTTGAACATTCAATCCAATCCTAGTAAGTTGCCGCATTCATCGCCTTTCTCGAAGGTTATAGAGTTCTATCCCATGCAAGTTTATGAATATTTTTTTTGAAAAACCAAAACTAATTGAGTCAATTATTATAAATAAGTTACGTGAATCACAAAATAATTGAAATATTTCGACAGTTTCAATATATTTCATACTTTTCATTAACTAAATTCGGTTCAGAAAACATTAGAGCTATCTGAAAGTGCAAAAACAGTACACACAAAGTCAAAGAGATTCCTCAAATTTCGATTAGTTGTTTTATATTAGTAGCGCGTATAACTAGTTACACATTGAATGAAACGAATGGAGAGTGAACTGACCAGAGAATGAGTTGAGGCGACAACTATCAGCAGAATTACGACGAGAGTCACCATGAGGAACACTACGAGGAGGGATGTGAGAAGACACCTTCAAGGACAGGGACTTAGGATTTGAAAGAACCATCACCCGGAAGAAAGCTAATCTCCTGGTTGGAATCTAACCCTGCCAACCTTTTACGTGTTATCATTTAATCAATTGTCTTTTTAACCTTGCGTCACTGCTTTTGAATGGCAATTGTCAAAGAAGGGACAAATGAAGAAATCGAAAGGCCGTTAGGCCGTTTGTTATTTGTACCAAATAAGTAACACACTCATAACACACTACTAATTTTTAACACTACGGACAACACTTTCAATGTTAATGGAAGCTGTATTGAGAATTTTTGAGTTATATGTGTGTTGCTTGTTTAGTACAATTTTAAAACGGTTTAAAAATAACAAACAGTTTAGTACAATTTTGTTTAATAAAATTTCGGCCTCACGGCTTTCTGACTTATTGACTTGTCCTCCCTTTGGCTATTGCCCTTTTGAACTGTGGAACTGAGCATCTGGCGATTCACAGGTATTGTTTTTTCTTCAAAGCTCTTCATCCAGTTCCCATTAAACATAGAGCCTCCAACATAACGTCATACAATAATTCGAATTTCTTGGTCGCCTCCCAAGATTATTACAGTTATCCAAGATTATTACAGTTACTCACACAAGATTTTTGAAGTGAATAATACTGTGTTATTACACTGAATATTACACATAATAACTGAACTCTTTCAGTTTTATATGTATCAAATAAAAAAGTAATATAATTCTTTTTGAAAATAATCAATATTTCACTTCGAAATTAATCAATATTTCACTTCGAAAATTATCAATATTTCACTTCGAAAATAATCAATATTTCACTTCGAAATTAATGAATATTTCACTTCGAAAATAATCAATATTTCACTTCGACGTATATTGAATGAACATGCGAGCAAAGAATGAATAAACGGTACAGATTATTTATCTACTTTAAGCGTTTTCTTAAACGATATCCTAGATCGTTCGAGGCATAATTTGACTATCGATTTCATTTGTGATTATGATCCCGCTAATTCTCCGGTTACCCAGAGATGAAAAAAATTTTCAACAGACACAAGGCATTGGTCTCTCTCGACTAGTTTTCCATTTTCGCTTGGTAAGTCCGACAAAAACTTGACATCATGGACCTTTAGAATCAGAGTAAAGAAGGATAGTGAAATTCATTCGAGCATACGACAACCACGTTGAACCATCAGGAAAAAATTGAAAAATAATAGTGACCCTCAATTGCAATCAAAACTACAAAGCACCACCTTGTCGCAACCCACTTACATCGGATGTGACGCGTAAAAGAGAGTGCAAGACGATAATGAAATATCATATTGCAGTATCTTTCTCTTCTCTGTGCAGTAATGTACCAACTGATAAGATGACATGATAACAAATCATGCTGCTTGCGACACTAGTTACTATGTAGTTGTACGATGAACATAATGTTGATAGCAACTGATTTGATAATGAGTGCTATCAACGAAAACCATCGATTTACTATGAATGAAGACGATTTGAACTCTTCGCGGGTCGCCTCAAAGTTCTTCCACATTCTTCTAGACCTCTATTGAGTCTTGCAAAAGAATAAGTTCGGGGGGGGGGGGTCCAATTGAGTCTAAAAAAATTCCCTGTTGCTATAGTGAGATTCACACTAGTTTTTATAACAATTGAATCACTTGAAACTTTTTCAAAACAACGCGCTCGTTAGAAAATTCGAAGAATAAACCAATAAGCATATATTCAAACCAAAGGTTTTTTCCTAGCTGAAACGCTTTTAAAACTTCGAAGAAAGCCATGGATAGTGCCAAGAATTCAGCTGAAAAACACTTAGAGTTGAGTGTTTCGAACATTATTTCTACTCTAACAACTCGAACTGGACCTAATTTTCTTCTTGTTTTCTTGAACAATTCTTGTTTTTGTTGAGTCATCAACGATCTGGATGATTTTGGGGCTAACAGCTTTTTGCTTGCATAACTGCTTGATAAGTTCAGTAAACATAAGATCAACTGCCCGATAGCGTTAATTTTCGAATGGGAAATTACTGTTAGAGTGAATACTCGAAGGAGAACCGATCGATATAAAAATGGCTCAAAAGTCTTCGAATTAAGATACAAACCTTTTTTTAGTCTTTTCCCGTTTCTCGAAGCTATGAATGAGCTTTTCGCGTTGAATGAAACTTGTTTGCAGAAAAGGAGAGGAAGAGGAGGAAGTAACCATTCAAAAGGATGCGTAGTTACTGACTAGTCCATTGTAGGAATGGAGGACGGGGAAGAGGTTGTGGGAAGTAAGTCGTAATTGGGTATAATCTGAGGGGGAAGTGAGAATTGGGTACACCGGGAAAGAGGTTATATTCGAAAGAACAGAGTAAGGCAGCCGGAATCAAAATTTTGCATGAAACAAAGTTAGTGTTGAGAGTACCAGTCGTTGCTACATCTTTGCCTAAGATGGGAGACTTTATTTTAAGTTTTAAAGTTATGAAGAGGTTTTTATCATCATTAACCTTGAGAAACGTGTACAATAGCTCGAAATTCTAAACGGAATAATAGTGCTCGAATCACACTCCCTTTCTAGTTTCTATTCTATCATTTAGATTTGTACGCTATCTCGTCTCAAAACAAGTTGTTTTCAGTCGTTAGGCTGCTTCGATGACATTGTCAGCACATTCGAACAGGCTCATAGGGATAACAGTACCATTCAACAATAATAGGATACTCATATACTCATCTTTGAGGAAATTTCATATCTTCCTCAGAGTCTTGGAAATCCTTGAAATTGATTTCACAGTTTAAGATTTTCCTAGATGGAAGAGCCCTTCTGCAAATGTCTGGAGAAAAAACTTTTCTTATCTCTCATCTCATCGTTAAATTATTTCTCGAAACAGTTGTTTGAATACAATCGACGGTAATAATCACAGTTCACATACTATGAATACTATAAAGGTCGCACGTATTGCAATCTCGCCAAAGCACGCTAGCCCACATTTCTGGAAGAGACGTAACGTTCTTTTCAACGCTGTGAATGGAACAAGTCGCCATTATCTGCTGCGAAAATGAAGAAGATTTTTCGGGAGATTGTCGTCAAGACTGCCGTATATCAGATTCCATCAGGAAGAAAACGCAAACCAAACCTTTCGAGTGACGTTACACCACTAATCACTGAACGCTTTCAACACCCACAGACCAACCCAACATCCCCTTATTGGCAACCGAGTAAATGCATCCAAACGGGACAAATTTAAAAAAGAATGTAGAGTCAGCAGATCGGCAGCAAAACCTGAGTTAGGAAGTTGTGGAGCGAGCATAGTTAAAGCCATAGAAGGACGAATACGATCGCAAACAAACTGCTCAGTCGCTTTCGACGGTAAAGACATCTCCGGTAATCGCGACATAGCCAATGAATTCAACAAGATGGTTAGCACGGTCCGCAAAAATGAAGTCGACGATCACTTGCGCAAACTTCTACGCAAATTGCACGAACAATCACTGAGGGACGCATTAACATTCGAAAGGAAGCAAGTCAGGGAGGCTTTTCAACGAGCAAAGAATTCGAAGGCGGCCGGTCCGGATGATATCACAATGCTGCACTTACAACATCTTGGCCCGGTCGCGATCGTCTTCCTCAACCGCAATGGTCAAATCTTCATTAACGCATTGCACCATTCCGGCGATATGAAAAGAATCACGCATTGTACCATAACTCAAACAAGGGAAGGATAACAAATAACGCTCGTTTTTGGCCAAAACACTCGACCACATCAGCCCTACTGAAACTTACAACAGCAGTCGCCACTGGTTTGAACAAACCTAAACCGGCCCAGCGCACCGTTTTAGTAGCAGTTGACTTATCCAAGGCTTCCGACGCAAATGATCCTTATATTCTGTTTTCGCTCCTGCATAAATCCACTCATCCACCAAGCCTTGTGAGAAGACTTACCAGTTGTCTTCTCAGCAGACAGGCTAAGACGGAATTTCGAGATCAAAAATTTAAAAAAGTCGAATCATCCGCACTTGATTGCCACAGGGAGCAGTCCTCTCGCCCTCACTCTCCGACTTCTATGTGCGCGACATCCCCCAGCCTCTCGCCGACATCAATGTCACCAGTTGTGCGGACGATTTCACGGTGCTTGTCATGGGAAGAGGCACGAACGATGCTGAGCTCGACCTCCTTGCAGACCGCCTCAACGCTTACATGTCATCGCTGACTGAGTTTATCACCGCCCATTCTCTATCAGTCTCAACCAGAAAGTCTACCGTCACCCTCTTCACTTCCTGGACGAAACAAGTGAACTAACATCCGGACGTAGCTACCGCTAAATAAGACGCCAAAGATTCTTGAAGTCACTTTCTACCCCATGCTGTCTTTCGGAACACATGCTTGCAGCACCGCCACAAAATTACGATGGCGCATCAATGTGATATGAGGTCTTGTAGGAACTAACTGAGGACAAGATAAAGAGACGGTGGTTATGACATACAAAGCGATCGGCAGAAGTGATATGGATTACGCCTCTCCTGTCTGGACTCCCAACGCGTCTAAGACCAGTATCCAGTTGCTTCATACAACGCAGAACACCGCATTACGAGCCACCACATTATGCCTGAAGATTACGCCCAAAGATAACCTCCACGAAGACACACATGTGCTTCCTGTACAACGCCACTGCAGACTTCTCTGTGGCCAATATCTCGCAGCTTGCTCCTGCCCACTTCGAGCTTAGAAATCTTCTTCCACTGTCCCGCAACATGAAGGCAACCATGACTTCATAGAGTTGCACGTCAGTACAACAGGCCAGAGCTATACTTCTAAACGAGTCTACGCTCAAAGACGTTCAGAATTTACTCCATACAAAAGCTGTAGTTGATGCGTGATCCCTCTACAATCCGAATCGAGTAATTGGAAGAGCCTCTCCACCTATCGATGAAACAGAGACTTCTGTCCCCCGTTATGCACGTGAACGCCTTGCACAGTTTGCACAGGCTACATCAGTAGGAGGGAACCATAATTGAGTGTTTGACCCATGGAAGGAAGGTGACTCTCGAGTGGCTCTCGAGTGGAAAAGCCACGCGACGCGAGCGAGAGTAGGGAGAGAGGATATGAAATTTGGGGAAAATTTCATCATTCTAGACTTAAGGGCGTAGCAGGAAGATTCAACAACTATCTTCACCGATTCTCGCCAGCGATCGCCGGCGCATGCCCTAGCTGTCAAGCCACGCCACACAACACGCAGCACTTGCTCAACTGCCCAGATATATCGGAGCACTGCACCCCAGAGCAGCTATGGAGCAACCCAGTGAGGGTCGCGAGAATCCTCAACCCTTTACTTTAACGGATTTCCTGCGAAAAAATCGAGAAAGACGATTAACAAATTGCTTCATCTGTCAAGGGTAATTGCTTTATGGAAAAAAATTAGAGATTAAAAAAAAGAAATTCAAGATATCGAAGCGTTCGGCAAGGCACAAAAAGACATCAACTTCCTTCACCTCATATTCTTTCGAACTTTCTGTTGTCAACAGAAATAATTGTAAACAGAAATAATCAACAGAAAGAAGATAATTAAATAATTATGTTTTATCCCAAGTCTTCCCTTCTCCATTCTCTTCTCCATTCTTTTGTTCCATGTAAGAGGTGGCCTTACAAGCTATCCTATGGTGATAAAGAAATTTGAATTTAAATACCCCAATTTTTCAGCCCATAAACAGAATAGGAATATGGGAATATTGGGAAAATAAATCTAACTGATTGATCGACTGGATCTAATCGACTCGTTCTCCATTCAATGTGTTAAAAACCCGTGAAAAAAAAAATTTTTGAAAGTGAAACAGATATAAAAAAGAATTTAAGAGCTCCTCTCGTTGAAAAACAAATGCGGAATTTCTATCGTAGTTACTATTATTTTGTTATTTTTGTTCCCTTTATTCTCTCTTTCCCATCTCTATCTCAATTAATTTCACCTTCTCTCTTTGCTTAGTTTTTTCATAGTTTCCTCTTCGTTTTCAACTATTTTCTCTCTTTTTCTCCATTATAAGCGCAAACCAGATGAATGAATGAATGAATGAATGATCCTTAGGATCTCTTATATTTTTCTTGCCCTGCTTGTTCGATACATTGCACGTTTTCAAAAGTTTAACAGGCCATTCACTCCCTAGCTGTTTATGATGTTAAAATTCAAGGATGTACTACTTAGGATGTTATGAGGGTTCACAACATAAATTGGCCTTGTTTCTCAGCTGAAACAGCTTAAACGTAGAAAGCTTTGTAATCCGTCATTGTTCTACTTAAAAATCTCTCTTCCCGCATTCTCACATCGAATAAATAGCAAGGGCAATGATTTCAGCGATAACAACAATGACTGAGTTGTACACTTCGAAGGCAGCGAGACATGTTTAAGAAAAATTATTATTGAAATATCATGGAGACTAACCAGAGTTCAAGAGGCGGGGACAAATTCGTTTTTTTTAAACTTTTGTTTACCGGAAACGGAACTACCAAGTCACCGGTACGTAAGAAGATGGAAAACTGACAATGCTTTACATAACTACATAGGCTGCGCACTGTTTTGCTCACATACCGTTTTTAACCGTAAAAAAGTGAAACTAATTTGCTCACATACAGTCAGATACATACAGGTTTTGTTTGAATTTTCACGTTAGGAAAATTCCTGAATAGCAATAAAATGACCTTTCAAATTGCAACAGTTGCTCCATTTGGACATTTTATTGCTAGTCAGGAAGTTTCCAGATAGGAGAATTTGAATAAAACCTATATGTATCTCAATGTATGTTAGTAAATTAGTTTTACTCTTTTACGGTTAAAAACGGTTTGTGAGCAAAACAGTGCGCAGCCATAAAGTATCTGTCTATCACTTTTCCGAATCGGTGCGTTTACCAAAGAAACCTATATACTTGAGAAATTCATTATTGAACTGTTTTAAGTAAGCGATCGAATAGTGCCAGGAAAAAACATTAAGAAAAATAAACTGAGATTTATGCAGGACTGAGAGAGAGGATTCTTCAAACAAGTTGATTGACACAGCGTATAGTATCTTCCTCAGTATTAGTTACAAAGAGCTTCGACTAAATACCAACACAGTTAAAGTCCAAAAGCTTTCACAGACTCGTTGAATCGATCTATTTATCCTCGCCTTCAACGCATTTTCTCTCCTTGGACATCCAGAGAGCAGCCACGATAAGGGACAAACAAGGAAAGCTCGTCACTGACCCTTTAAAAGTCAGAAAAAGGTGGCGCGAACATTTCGAAGAAATGAGCGGCCAAGAGTTTGAGCACCCTCCCATCCCGACTTCCCACGCCGTACAAGGACCCGTGCCAACCATCACGGCCGAGGAAGTGAAGAAGACACTCTCTAAGATGAAAACTGGGAAAGCGGCTGGACCGGACGACAAAGCCACCGAAGCCTGGAAACTTGCGGTTGATGTTGGACTAGCACATCTCGTGCACCTGTTCAACACCATCGTAAAGCAAGGCCAAATCCCACATAACTGGCGCTACTCCATGACCGTTCCAGTCTTCAAAGGAAAAGGCGATGCCAGAGTGTGCAGCAACTACCGTCCAATACGTCTTCTCAACCACACTATGAAGATATTTGAGAGGATACTGGATTCACGCATACGAGATATCGTCGATATTCCAGCTCAGCAATGCGGGTTCGTGAACGGAAGAGGCACAACAGATGCAATATTTGCACTCCTTTCACTCGTCGAGAATCACGCAGAGAAAAGATCATCTCTCCATCTGACCTACCTCGATTTGGAAAAGGCGTTCGACAGAGTCCCTCATGATCTCATTTCATATGCATTGCGCGATCATCAGGTTCCTGAAGAGTACATTAGATGGACAATGGCGATGTACGATGATTCAAAGAGTATTGTCAGAACTCCGTTCGGCATCACAGAGCCATTCCCAGTAAACGTAGGAGTGCACCAAGTGAGTGCTTTGTCTCTCCTTCTCTTCATTTTGGTTATGGATACCGTCACGCGTCCTCTATTGACTCCGGCTCCGTCAACCATCGCATACGCCGACGACATTCTCCTTGCTGCTCCTACACGTGCCGAAATCGATAAACGCACCCAAGAATGGAATGACGCTCTTAGTAGGCATGGCTTACGCCTCAACATCAAGGAGACCGAGTACCAGGAAATCGGACTGCAAACGACGGGAACTGTTCACATCAGCGGTGCACCGCTCCCGAAGACCTCCGAATTCAAGTACCTTAGTTCTGTCTTCTCCTCAGACACGTCAAAAAATGCAGCGGCACGCCAAAGAGTAAATGCAGCTTGGATGAAATGGAGAGAAGCTACAGGTGTCCTCTGTGATGGGAATATCACAGCTGGCATACGCGTAAAGATGTATAAAACAGCGATCCGTCCCGTGCTTCTCTATTCGACGGAGACCTGGCCTACAACGCGTGTAACCGAGAAAATTATCCACACGAATGAGATGAAAATGTTACGCTGGACACTAGGACTGACTCGCCTAGATTGTGTGCGTAAAACGATTGTGAGAGGGAGACTCGGCGTGGTTCCAATATAAGACAAGATGCGAGAAGGGAGAGTTAGATGGTATGGACACGTGATGCGAAGAGACGCGACCAATATCGCAAGACACGCCCTTGACATGGAAGTACCAGGCAAACGCCCGCGAGGCAAGCCGAAGACAAGATATATGGATACGCTCAACCAAGACCTGCGCCTTGCAAGACTACACTCGGAAGACGCAACGGACAGATGTTTCTGGAGAGCTAGAAGCCGTACAGCGGACCCTACTCCGACCTCGGCCGGCGCGAGACAACGCTAAGAAGAAGAAGAAGAAGCCTTCAACGCATTTTCACTCTCTTCAAAATACAGAGTGTTTAATTATATATTGATCAATGAAAAACGTGAATAACTTTTTTTCGAGTTGACCGATTGAAATAAATTTTCCAGGCTGCTGAAATCTTAGGATAGGAAAGAAGTTGATGAAGTTTCAGAAAATTAGCATAAATTTGAATACCTCTCACAACTTTGCATCGATTTTCGAGATATACAAGTTTTTTTAATTTTTAATGCAGAAAGATGCCTGAAGTATCCAGCTCCTCATTGATATTATTTTTAAAATAAGTTTCATATTCTTTCACATTGTTCAATTCATTTGAAAACAGGCATTTTCGACCATTTTCGACCAGTCGACATGTTCGAATAATGATAAAAATAGAGAAATTGCATTTCAACAGGTGGAAAGTGACACTCTGTTTCTGCATATCCAAATCAGCATGAAATCATTGACAGAAATGGTCGAAAATGCCTGTTTTCAAATGAATTAAACATTACGAAAAATAACGAAAGTAATTAAAAAAGGATATCACTGAAGAGCTGGATACTTCAGGCAACTTTCTGCATAAAAATTTAAAAAAAAATTGTATAATTCGAAAGTCGATGCAAAGTTGAGAGAGGTATTCAAATTTATGCTAATGCTCTGAAATATTATCAACTTCTTTCCTATCCTGAGATTTGATCACCCTGAAAAATTTATGTCAATCGGTCAACTCGAAAAAAAGTTATTCACGTTTTTCATTGGCCAATATATAATTAAATTTTATACCCTGTAGTTCTATGTTTGTGCCCAACCAAAAGAACATATCACCGCATGAAGCAACAATGTTTCCAATAAAATCTACTAATGTCCTGCCTAATAATTCAAATATTAAAAACTCTCTCTCAGCACAAAGAGCACAATGAGATACAATCTCCACGAACAAAAAGCTTCTTCTTTTTTTTTCAATTTCTCTCTCACCTATATCTCTCCGATTTTCTTTCTCTCCTTCTCTTGAGTTTTTTTCTTTCTCTCTTTTTCCTCTTTTTTCCTTTTTCTCCGCTTTTATCTTTCTTCATACACTCATTCACACATTACTTTTTTCTTTTTTTTCTCCCTCTTTCACTCCTTCTCTCATTATTTTTTTAGTTTTTTACTGAATTACTATGTCACTCTCTCTCTCTCTTTCACTCATTTACTTTATAAAGAAATCTTTCAAATTATCACTTAAGATTATGTTTCAATGCAGGAAATTAACAATAATATTAACTGTATATTTAGTTTTTTCTTCAAAAAGGTTTTTTGTACAACAACGAGGTCGGTATTTTCGAAATCGATGAGATAAGATTAATGAGAACAAAAAAATATAGTAGAATCAACCAAAAAATTAATGAGAACAAAAAGATATAGTAGAATCAACCAAAAAAATTAATGAGAAGAAAAAGATATAGTAGAATCAACCAAAAAATAAATGAGAACAAAAATATATAGTAGAATCAACCAAAAAAATTATTTGGAGAGTCAGTGAGACTCACTCACTCTCTATATGGAGCTGGTGAAATTCATTCTTTGTAAGAATGAATGGAAACTGAATGCGAAGAAGATTGCCTAGTCAATGATGAAAATAAATAAAAATACACAAAGGAGAGCAGTTGACAAAAATAAAAGCTGAAAAGGAAAGGATGGGATTAGAGGAGGATTCATAGACAAAAGAAAAGTGAAATGAATACGAATGTTGATAAGAGAATAGAGCGTTGATTGAAATTGATAGGAAATTCAAACAAGAAAACTAAGAGAGAAAATATAAAGGAGAGCGTAAGAGTAAGAAAGGGAAATTGAAAGAAAAGAGACACAGAAAGAGATAGAATAAAAGAGAGATAGAGATAGAGAAAGAGAGAGAGAGAGAGAGAGAGAGAAGAGAGAGAGTTAGAATAATAAGTAAGAGAAAGAGATAGGGAGAATAAAGGTAGGCTTTTCAGAAAGTGAGAATCTCTTTCCGGACCAACTTGTTAAATCCATTGTTCTCCTCTTCTCCAATAATTTCTCGAGGACCTTGGCCTTCAGCATATTTCCGGACTCCTTCTTCCTCCTTTCCGGAGACATCATACACTCTCTGCAACCGATAGTGGACTCATTTTGGTTTCCGGGCGCCTCAACATGGTTTTGGATCGGAGAGGGGGGGAACGGGGGAAGGGTTGGAGAATGGGGAATGGTGAGGGGGGATCAGTTCATCTTTACCCTTTCGTTACAAGCGAGAAAGGTGAAAAAAAGGTTTTTTGAAAGACAAAATGGTTTGAGAGTTTTCAATAGTTCAAAAAGCTAGGTTTGCGACTGTTTTTGAGGCCCAATCAGTCAAACTGATGTAATACATCCCGTAAGATTTGAAAATTTTGAAAAATTGGGACGAATAAAGTTTTTTTCTTCGATTCAGTCTGATTGAAAATTTCTCCTTTTTCCAATCACAGCAAGAATTTTTTCAACTTGCTTTGGATAGCATTGATGAAATTGAAGCAAAAAGCAATAGTTAGAACAAGATTGATTTCAGTCATTTCTTCTCACCAGAACGAGAACGTTGCGACCAAAAAAATATAGCTAATTATTCTACATGTGAGGACTTCGCTTCATGAGCAAGGTAGTTGAGACTTTCATATAGCACGTAACATCAATGTGCTCCCGGTAAGAGAAGAGCTTTTTCTAGTTTTTTTCCCATTTGATGGTTCAATCAATTTCGAGGGCTATATGTAGATATATGTATAAGGGTTCAGTCGTATCTTCCTCTTGGTAACGCAAACTCATAGAGAAATTAAAGAGCCACTTCTCCTGAAGAATTATTCATGAAATATTTTCCTATAAGCTTTTCTTCATTTGTAAAAAGACACAAAAATATCGACGTGAAAAAACCCGAAATAAAGTTTTCAAAACCCACGATAAAGTCATGAAAAGAAAGAATGAATTAATGAATGAAGTCGGGAAGGGATTTAACAAGAGATAAAAATTTGAATAAGATTTATTAGCGACGCCAGAAGTAATCTCGAAGTTTTAACGGTGTCTGAAAGTTTTCGACTGCCTGACCATTTTTTAGAAAAAACATTCAAAACGTGAGCTGTCTTCCGACATATGACTTTCAAGAAACGTAGAGTTGCGTAACTGACATTGCTTCTCATTTCACATCGCTTTGCTGTGTTTGGAGATTTAGAGCGAGTCGTGCTTGAAAGGTAAGAAAACATTGTCAATGCACTTACGAATTTAGCAGAACCATTTTAGTCAAATTGAAGACCCGATTCATCAACGAAAAATACACAGACGAACCAGTCAGAAAACATCCGTTCATCACAAACATATGAACATTTCCGATTGACTTGTAACAAAAATCTTTGAACGAGAAAAAAGTCCAGCGAAAATTAAGATCGAGATGAAAGTTCTGAGTTTTTGAACCTGTTTTCGCCGTTTTTGAGTGCGGCCGTTTTCCAAATTCATCGAAAGAGCTTTCCGAACGAAATATTCAATCAAAATAGTTTTGAACAGGTGTAGTTTGATTTTCTCACACAAGAGTTGTTACATGCGGAACACAATGAGAGAAGTCAACGTTGTCTGACTTGAAGATTTGAAAAAAAATTGAGACTTTATACATCATCATCACAGCGTACAACTTAGGATCGGTTTACATAACAGCACAAACTCGGGAGTCGATGAAATTCTTTAATTATGGAGAGTGAAGCGAGCAAAAAATTGTGCAACATAGTATAAGATCGTCAAATTAGTTGAAATCGTATACTAGGAAGTTGCGACTTCTTGAGACCGCACATTCTAATAAAGTCCAAGCTTGAGCACTACGTTCTCGTTCGAACAAGAAGATCACGAAAATACATTTCACTTACAAAATTATAAGCCAGTCTCATGATTTCGGTCAAGGACCATTTTGAAGGGCAGGAAAAAAACATCACCCAAAAACCTTGCAAAGGTTTTGTTTCAACCTTTGTACATTTGAAGAACTTCAACACGTTGATGGAAAAACAAGAACTCGCTCTATCGACGAATGAAGCAGAACTGGAAATGAATCAAGCAGAACTGAAAATGAATGAAGCAGAACTGGAAATGAATGAAGCAGAACTGAAAATGAATGAAGCAGAACTGAAAATGAATGAAGCAGAACTGAAAATGAATGAAGCAGAACTGAAAATGAATGAAGCAGAACTGGAAATGAATGAAGCAGAACAGAAAATGTATGAAGCAGAACTGAAAATGAATGAAGCAGAACTGGAAATGAATGAAGCAGAACTGAAAATGAATGAAGCAGAACTGAAAATGAATGAAGCAGAACTGAAAATGAATGAAGCAGAACTGGAAATGAATGAAGCAGAACTGGAAATGAATGAAGCAGAACTCAAAATGAATGAAGCAGAACTGAAAATGAATGAAGCAGAACTGAAAATGAATGAAGCAGAACTGAAAATGAAATAATTATTCTCATTGGGCTTAACGAGGATATACATAAATAGTATAGAAGATCAGCGAAAGTGATAAACTAATTTAAGTTCAGTGAGAAATAGCACAGCTCACGAGCTTACCAAACACTACTGGAAGCATTTTAGAATGACTGCAGAATTAATCTATGCCAGCTAACTATGTACATAGGTAAAAACCAAATAACGTACGCAATTTTTTCCGATGGTTTTAAGCAACTATTAAACGGTACCCGTTTTTATACATTTTAAACTTTTCGACGTGTAACAACAAAAAGCTATAAAATTGGGAAAATTTTTCGTAGCGAACAACGTTTGCCACCCAAATTACAAAATTTCAATTCATTTTTTTTTCAATTTTTAATATAACATATCAAGCATATTAACACATATCAAGCTCATATATCGACTCAATTCACTCTTCTCTCTATCTTCTTGTTTCTCTTTACCGTTTTACCCTATTTTTGTAATTTGTGTACTGGGAAACTGATTTGCCTCTTGAAAAATCAAACAGTTTCCAAACGGCCCTGTAGTTTATCGCACTGTGCTGTAAAAATAAATTTAAACCGATTGCGTCAATCGACCCAAAGTAGCAAGAAATGTAAGCTTAAGCTAGGAAAAAAAGGATTGGGGAAGGGGGAGGTTTAGATAGAGCTAGGACGAACACCCGAACACGTCCTCATGAAACACTATTTGATGATCTAAGCAGAGAAACGTAAAAACATGCATAGATAGAAGCAAAGGTCAAGTGACTGATGCTCCATAAAGCGGAACTGAAAATGTTAAAACAACCTTGTGATTTGACGACTGAGAGATAAAAAAATAACAAAAGAAAAAGTTATTTTTATGACGCATAAAAAAGGTTAGCGATCTGAATATATGTAGCGAATTGTTTGGAAAAAGGTGGATGAGTATTGAAATGAATGTCAAGAAGCACATCCAACCAAAAAAACCCTATTCCATGACTCTTCTCTTCTCTTCTCAAACCCAATCTCACGGTTCTATTGGATACAGTACGGTTCTACTCTCTCTCCTCTTTTCCTGTGTCAGAATGGAAAAAAAAAAACAACAGCCATTTCATAGCTTTGACAAGTCACTTGACTCCCTTTAAATAGTGGAAAGATAGAATATACAGGGTGGGGCGAAAGTTCATGTGGATAGTATTTTCTGGGAAAGTAATGGGAAAGAGGGTTTCACAGAGAGTGGAGTGCAAAAGTTTAACTGACAAAGGAGAGTAAGAAAATGCTACAAGAGAGAAATAGAGAGAAAGATAGAGAGAAAGATAGAGAGAGAAATAGGTAAGAAGAGAGAGGAGGAGAGAAGAAACGTGACAGATATAAAATAGATGGAAGAGAGAAAGCGAGGTAGTAGATGGGAATTTCCCTCTATGTTTCTAATGAAAGCAATTATTGTTTTGTTTCTCAAAAAAAAAAAAATTCGGAGGAGTTAAAGAGATACCGAAAGGAGCTTTTTGTAAAAAGTTGCAAAGAGGTGAACAAAGAGTTAAAGAGATGTCACTTTTTTGTTCCTTTTATATCTTGTCTACAAAAAATACTGATACATGTTTTGCTCCTACCAAAAAATCTTTGATACTTTCCTCTATACCAAAAAATCTTTGATACTTTCCTCTATACCAAAAAATCTTTGATACTTTCCTCTATATCTATACCATTTGATCTCTCTCTCTCTCTTTTTTTCCTCTTTTTCCCTCTTTTTCCATGTTCTTCTAACTCTTGTTCCCTCTTTCGACCTTTTTCATCTTCATCTTTCCCTATCTCTTCATCCGACTCCCTCTTTCTCTTTTTTTTCGATGGACTTTTTACTCACTCTCTTCCGTGCCAATCTCACGCAGTACACCATCAGCCGGAATGATCTGCCCTTTTCACCTTTCACTTTGCAAAATTGAAATGATCGCCACACAGGAGAACATCTTTCGACATTCTCCATGCAACCTTTTGTCTTTCGCCATATTCTCCTGGGAAGATGACAAACACACACAGAGACACGTTTTCCGTGTCAACAAAGATACACGAGGTTCAGTAGAAGTGATGTGCGCTGCTTATTGCTGTGGGGCTTCTCATGTGCATCTATTGTAGGCTTAGCAGTACTTGAACTCTTCCTCGCTTCGAGAAGAAGAAGAAGGAGAGCTAAAAAAAATTAAGAGGGAGAGAGAGAAAGAGCGATAAAAAGAGATAGAAAGAGAGAAAGAGATAGAGAGAGAGAGAGAGAGAGAGAGAGAGAGAGAGAGAGAGAGAGAGAGAGAGAGAGAGAGAGAGAGAGAGAGGGTGGTGGAAGTGTGAGTGAGAAATGAAGAGAGGTAGGAAAAAACAAATTAAGCCAGAAAAAGAAAGAGGAAGATTGTTTATCTGTCTAAACAGTGAGTTCATGTTATGCCTATGATCTTCAAAGCAAGTTTTCAGGTAATATCGAATATCATCGGAGTGCCAACCAGTTGAACAAATCGTCAAACATCAGAGGCACCGATACGCTCGGGGCTCAATTTTGTGAAGTACTTACTGTGTGAACCAGATGCCTCGTTGTGACGTCATGAAATTTTAAAGCATGAAAGAAGAGGCTTGCAACCACTCGACATAGTAACAAATTGCATTGAAAGAGAGAGAGAAAGGGAGAGAGAGAAAGAGAGAGAGAGAAAGAGAGAGAGAGAGAAAGAGAAAGAGAAAATAAGAAAGAAAGAGAGAGAGAGAGGTAGAAAGATTGAAAAAGAAAGAGAAAGATAAAAAGAGAAAGAGAGAGAGAGAAAATAAAAAAATAGAGAGAGAGAAAGAGAGAGAGAGAGAAAGAGAGAGAGAGAGAGAGAAAGAGAAAGAGAGAGTGAGCGAGAGAGAGAGAGAGAGAGAGAGAGAGAGAGAGAGAGAGTGAGAGAGAGAGAGAGAGAGAGAGAGAAAAGTAATCACAATTCACACGTGCCAAAAGCTCAAAAGAACCAGATTGCGATATATGACCCGCGGGCTGTGAACAATGAATTAGAGATCCACTGCTACAGCCTTGACGTTGTATGTAGCCAACCTCAAACATAAAGCGCCATCATAGCTAGGAAAATGAGCATTTTGAGCTATAAGGTTGGGTACAGGTTTTTGACAGGAATGGACTCCTTTTCAAAACTCACCTCGAGATACGTGCTCCATTGATTCCAAAAACAAATCTAAGCTAGTACAAGCTAGTAAAAAAACACAGTATCAGTGCCTTTCCCCGGGGTCATTGTTAGTACAATGCTCGGTATATTTGTATTTGTAGCTATGGAAAAGTGCAATTTCAATCGATCACAGCTGTTTAAGATAAACAGTGTATGAATACTTACTTTGTATTACTTTGATAAACAATACTTTGAATGTATGAATAATACAGATGTGGTCCACGATAGATGTTGACCCCTTCTTTTCGGAATAGGCGATTAGCGAAGAAAGACAGTCAAGTGAAACGAAAGTATAATACATACACTGTTATCACATGGATTTGGGTATGAAATTTGGTTTCACTGCTTCATGGAATTTAAAAAATTTTTTTCTTCATTGATATTCTCATTCAATCAGCCTCAAAACTGATCGAGTTGTAAATAACATCAATATGTTCATTGGACACCCATTGATGGCTCATAGTAGTGATGTGGTACGACATTTTATTTATATCTACACATTTGTTACAACTTATTCATTTATCTACACATTTGTTACATATTGATTCAAAGTTTCGAGAGTAAAGTTTCTACAGCTATTGAGTGATCAATTGTTCTGTTTCACTTATTTAGTATTCACGGACCATAAATGAAGTTTGTCTTAATCATTTCACTTTCATAAGGAATACACAAAGTTGCCAATCTGTCCAAAAAATTCTTCGTATTTATCAGCACTTTTGTTATGTGAAGAAGAATGCTAAGAAATAAAGAAAAAAAGAAGAAATAATTCAATACTACATTTCGGACATTTGAGAATTCGCGAGGACTTCTCGAAATTAGACTTGCTTATAGTTATATAGTTGCGAATATACATATCTTCTAAGGATTTGAAGATGCTTAAAAATGTGTCATCTTATTCTTTCAATACTCGTAAACCACATGTTTTTCAATAGTCGTAAACCACATACTAGTTAACGCTTACAAAATATGTATACAAATCTATTTTAGAACACTGTACAACTGTTTACTCTCCGCATTTCGCTAGTGATATAGCTGTTTTAGAGAAGGTTTGAAGTTATTTCACGCGTCGCGTTTTTCGCCGGTGCTTTGGTTGTTCCTTTAAAAATATGCAAAGTAGTCAGTCGAGAAACAACTAATTACATAGGCCTAGTTTCTCTTCTCTCTATTAGAGAGTCTAACGAACTCAAACTACTTCTGAAACTGGTATTTGGGAATAAGGTACTCTCGAACAGGACGCACACCAACTTCAAATCAAGAGCATCCAAAACTAGAGGCGCACTTTTAAAAATCATCTACCCTGCTCCGAGAACTATTTGCAGTAGAAATGCTTTATCGATCAGCTCATGTATTCACCGAAAATAATAGCATTTGATAAATAATATATTTATGCCTGAACTTAAGACGTTTTTTAACCTATTTATGTAAATTAAACAATTGAATTGTTTAATCTCTCGTACCACGTGATAAATTTATGCGTTGCCGCATGTAATGTTTTCACGTAATAAAATTAAATTGAACTCGTTTTTTTTCCGTTAAATCTCACATCTCATTTCCTGCTGACAACCTAAAAGGTTATCTTTTGTTGAACAAATTGAATTCGAATTTGAATGGCTTTATTGCATGTTTATGACGTGATTGTGATTGGTAGACAACAGTGATTGGTAGACAACAGTGATTGGTAGACAACAGTGATTGGTAGACAACAGTGATTGGTAGACAACAGTGATTGGTAGACAACAGTGATTGGTAGACAACATTGTATCAGCTGTTCTTCTTGTTTGTATACATAGCTGTCCAGAAATGTTTTCAAAACATTTTTTTTTATTTTTACACAATTAACTCAGAAGCTTTTAAACTAATATCATTCTATTTTTTCTGCTGGTGTGTCTGTCCATCTTTACTAAGTCTCTCGCCATTCAATCGATATAAGAAGCGCGTTTAAGAACATCTAGCAGTAAAAACGTGAAGGCATATTCAAAAAAATTGAGAAAAAATAATTCCTTTTTTTTGTTGAACTTTCATCGAACAATTTGTTAGTGATCTGGAGTTTTTCTGATTCTTCCAAACCTCGAACTTCTTAAGTTTGTTTCTCAAGTCCATGTGTTTGTCTTCTACATGTATTCCGAGCCCTACATTGGATTCGCCCAGAGAACAAAGTTTCCATTAATGAAATGATAGGTGTTTCATTGCAAGGTTGTGCAAAAAACAAGGTTCAGATACGCCTTTCAAGCTGTTCACTAAAACCAACTGGCCCGCTATTGAATTTTCTACGATGGACGTAGAATCCGCTAATCATTATCTTGTTTCTTTCATTCGCTCTCTTATTGAGAAGTATGTGCCGAACATTAACTGCGGAGACCAAAAGTTTCGTTATCCCAGTTTTCTCCGTAAAATGCACCGCAAGCTACAATTTCTATATCAGAATTCCCAATATTCTGATTACTGTATTAGAAAAACGGTTGAATTTGATAGATTATTACATGAGTTATAACTTAAACAGGAAGTTAAGTTGATATTGCGGGGCAATCAAAAGTCCTTTTTTGCTGCTTGCAGAAATCGTTTGAGTAATTATGTAAATCAAGCCATGCCCACTTCAATAGACGACCAGGGACATGAAATAACTTCGTCATTAGAAAAGGCGGACGCTTTCTCCCATTATTTTTCTTCTGTTTTTTCAAAGCTCTTGCAAGGTCCCTTTCCATCTCCAACCTATCCTGAAGTAAATGAACCATATAGTCTTGACAGTATAACTGAGGAGATGGTTTTACGCGCTCTCTCTTCTCTTGAATCTAAATTTAACACTTCCCCCGATGATATTCCTAACATTTTATTGAAGAAATGTCGTTTTGCTCTTGTAAAGCCGTTATGTATAATATTCAATAACAGTCTTCTCTCAGGCATTGTGCCGACTATATGGAGAAGTTCTATAGTTAAACCAGTATATAAGACTGGTTCACGTAACTCTGTATGTAACTATAGACCAATTTCTTTATGTTGCTCTTTGTCTAAAGTCATGGAAAAATTTGTTTTAGTGAAGTCTATTCGTATTTAGAAAATGAACAGTTGTTGTCCCCTCACCAAGCAGGTTTTAGAGCAAAAAGATCGACTACCACATCTTTGGTAGAATCTCATGCTTTCATTGTTGATTCTCTTGCTCAAGGTTTCTCCGTTGATATTGTTTTTCTATATATAAGCAAAGCTTTCGTCTCAGTTGACCACAGACTGCTTTTGCACACACTTCATTGTTATGGTTTTCCGTCTAATATTGTTAGATGGCTTAGTAGTTACCTGAATCAACGTACCCAGTCAGTGAACATCGATAATTTGATTTCCAACCCTAGTTCCGTTATATCAGAAGTCCCTCAAGGCTCCTCGCTGGGTCCACTTTTATTTTTAATGTACATTGACTCTGTTAAACATGTATTTTATCCCAATAATCAGTTCTCCTTATATGCTGACGACATCAAAATAATATGACGCGTCCCTCTTTCTTTAAATTAGATACAGTTCGCTCTCAACTGTGTTTCAGCATGGTGCTCAGAGTGGAACTTGTGTTTATCGCTATCTAAATGTAGTGTTTTACACCTTGGTTCATCTAATTCTCGTAATGTTTGTCATATGAGAAATATACCCATTCTAGCTAGTAAATCAGCCAAAGACCTTGGAGTAATAACATCCGATGGTTTTTTTTCGTAAACATATAAATGAGAAATGTAAGAAGGCCCCTTCTGTTGTGAATATATTATTAAAAGCGTTCAAATCGCCATCCCTTCCTCTTCTGACTTCTCCCTTTAAAATCTATGTACGACCATTATTAGAATATGCTAGCGAGCTCTGGAACCCTACTTCCTCGGGACTAGTGAAACTTATCGAGAAAGTACAACGCTCTTTTACGAGACGAATTCTAGCTAGAGCCGGTCACCCTTTAATTCCGTACTCAGAGCGGCTATTATTGTTGTTAAAACTTGAAACTCTTGAATACCGTCCAGCCATTGCTGACCTTACTTTCATTCACAAATGTATCCATGAGAAATGTGACATAGATACTATTCATTTATATACATACAATGTCAGCTGTTGAACGTTTTCTCGCCATTCTCAAAGGATGAGCCCAATAATATTAATCAGTCTTTCATATCAACATGTGTTTCTCGTCAGTTATCAGTATGGAATTCATTTGATTTTGAAATCGTAAACGATCCTAATTGCAAGGTATTTAAGAACAATTTACTTAAGTTGCCTGTCAACCTAGTTTTACCAAATACTTTTGTTTCTGATAACTAAAGGCTCGTTTCTTTATTAATAGCATTTTCTATCTCCCCCCCCCTTCCCCTAGTTAAGCAACCTTTTGCTTACACACACCGCCACTAGAAAGACAGTCCATGTATAGTCGCTATTGTTATTGTTCATTGTGAACCGATTTCAATAGATATCGGAGTGACATATGACACTTTCCAGAGAGAAGGAAAAATTTATAGCTGAAGTGACAAGTTATAAATATAACTAAGAGGCTCTGAAAGAGAATAAGCGCAATACTTATACACGATTTGAAAAATACCATCAACACTTCTTGAAGTAGTTGATTTCAACTTTCGCATCTGGCGGGCGACTTCTTGAGGCATGATGAGGATATCAGTGAGAGAGTCTCAAATCACATTATCAACAGATCACATTATCAACATTTCTTCAAGTTATGGGCTTCCAATACCCAAGGAAGCTAGTTATAGTTTTTTTCCCTCTAGGACTATACATATGCCGTATGAAATCTTTTTCTGACCGCTCAGTCCGTTTATTCCCACCATGAGAACGATTTCTTCTTATGTACTTCATATTACAAAACACATAAGAAGCGAGCACTCTTTTCGTTTATACCCATTCAGTTTCACGTGACACACGTTTTTGCTGTATGCCTGAATGTTTTCACGTAATAATTCAATCAATATCCATTCACTGTGATTGGTCTCCTATTATAAAGTAGGTCATGAGTCATTTTTCAACGCATGAGCCTAGTTGTGTTATGTTGTGGCCATTACTAATCCACGCCCCTCAAGCCCTTCACGCCCTTCCCGCCCGTTCATTACTAATCCACGCCACTGCGCGGGAAAGAGAAAAAGACTGTTTGTGTATATTGTATATACATATAATATTATGTATATACTATTATGTAAATTTTTTGATACGGTTTCGTAAGCCTAAGCCGTACGGCCTCGTTAGCGGAAACCTTTACCTAAGCCTTATCGGAAAAACTTGAAAAACTAAATAAAGCGCATGAGGCGAAGTGAAGAATTTTCCGGCGCAGTGGCGTGGAAACTCCCCATTTTTTTTGAAGGAATTTTGTGTTATCTACTTTTTTGCAGGAAGTTATGATCAACTTTTCATTTTTTTCTTTATTTCCATTAAAGTTTTTTGTTATTCAGTAAAGCTTTTTTTCCAAAACGATTACCGGTGAAAATGTCTTTATCAAAACAGTTTGTTCTAACTTTGATCAGTTCCTTAAATGTTTACGAAACATCAAAGCTATAAAGCAGTTTATGCGAAGAATACCGGTGAAAAAAAAAATTTCATAAGTTAAAAACTTATGAAAAATTCTTATAAGACGGAAAAGATCTTCGGTAGGTCTCATAAAACGGGGTAGACCATTTTATCATTGAATGGTCTTTCTCATCCAAGGGCTGCACAATCTCCCTTGCAAATGGCACCATTGCGCTGTTTCATCACAGGTACCAGAGAGTCGGGAACTTCGTATGAAACGCTGCCAATCCCATCCAGCACCACCTCAAAATCACTGTGTAACTCATTACCACTGGAACATTTTACTGTCCTGAATGTAGAACCGGCGACTATGATTCTAGCCTTATTGAACCTGAAATTTTGTTGATTCACATCCAGAAAACCCTTAATGCTATAAATACACGTACACATTCACACTATAAATACACACCATAATTACAATACACACTATAAATGAACTATAAATACACGTACACATGTAGTTCTCACCACATTGCTATACTTTCAATTGGACAACGGTAATTTGGGAAAAAACTAATGTAAATTTGTAGCAGTGAAATCTAAAGATCCTCCATAAAAACTTTGAAAAATCCAATGTGATAAATTCAGATTTGCATTCAACATGGTTTATGTTTCTCTCTGTTTCGTCTCTATCACTCACTTTTTATCATCTCTCTCTTCTTTCCCTTCATCTATAACTTTTTCTTTCTCTTTTTTCTCTCTCTTTTCTCTCTCTCTTGCTCGAACGTTTCTAAAAGTTTAAAGAGCTGACCTTAACATTGGCCACCTCCTTGCCCTCCTTCCAAGTCTTCACGGACCAGTCATGCAGGCCGCATTCGGTGGCCTTCTGCTGGAAGGTGAGGCGAGTTTTCTTCTTGTCAAAATGCAGCCTTAAAGTAATTCATTTATGAAGCGCCTCTAGAACCTATGTAATTCTAGGAAAGCTTCAATGAGATGAGGTTTTTGTATAAAAAAAATGATCTAATAAAAATATATGAAAGAATTAATCAATTTTTCAATAAAACATTTTCGAACGAAAGTTCTTTCTCAAACTCTCTTTTTCTCCATTCCCTCACTCCCTTGCGCAAACTATCTCTGCCTCTCTTTCTCTTTCTCTCTGTCTTTTCTTTCTCTCTACCTTTCAATGTCTCTTTCTTTTTGTACTTCTATATTTTTGTATATCTCTCTTCAACCTCTCTGTTTCTCTTCTTTTCTTTTTCTCTATTCCCTAGACTTACTTCTCGCTCTCTTCTCTCTCTTTTTTTTATATCTTTCTTCAACCTCTCTGTTTCTCTTCTTTTCTTTTTCTCTCTTTCTTTTTCTCTCTTCCCTAGACTTACTTCTCGCTCTCTTCTCTCTCTCTATTTTTGTATATCTCTCTTCAACCTCTCTGTTTCTCTTCTTTTCTTTTTCTCTCTTTCTTTTTCTCTCTTTCCTAGACTTACTTCTCGCTCTCTTCTCTCTCTCTATTTTTGTATATCTCTCTTCAACCTCTCTGTTTCTCTTCTTTTCTTTTTCTCTCTTTCTTTTTCTCTCTTCCCTAGACTTACTTCTCGCTCTCTTCTCTCTCTCTATTTTTGTATATCTCTCTTCAACCTCTCTGTTTCTCTTCTTTTCTTTTTCTCTCTTTCTTTTTCTCTCTTTCCTAGACTTACTTCTCGCTCTCTTCTCTCTCTCTATTTTTGTATATCTCTCTTCAACCTCTCTGTTTCTCTTCTTTTCTTTTTCTCTCTTTCTTTTTCTCTCTTTCCTAGACTTACTTCTCGCTCTCTTCTCTCTCTCTATTTTTGTATATCTCTCTTCAACCTCTCTGTTTCTCTTCTTTTCTTTTTCTCTCTTTCTTTTTCTCTCTTCCCTAGACTTACTTCTCGCTCTCTTCTCTCTCTCTATTTTTGTATATCTCTCTTCAACCTCTCTGTTTCTCTTCTTTTCTTTTTCTCTCTTTCTTTTTCTCTCTTTCCTAGACTTACTTCTCGCTCTGTTTGCCATTAGACGCCGTGATTTGTCCTTCGAACTTGGTATCCGTTTCTGACTTGAGATGGACAATGATGTCACAAGCCATTGCAGCCACCAGAAGGCAAGCAAGAATAGTGAGGGAGCGCATCTTCAACTCTGATATTAATATACTTTGTAAAAATTGATCAAGTTTCATTTCATTTCATTTCATTTATTGTTCCATGCAACATTATAAACAATATCACGAAGTCAATAAGACAAATTAGAGTATGGACTACGATATATAATCGAACAGAAGGGAACATCATCTAAGTTGTTCATTTATTCAATTATTCATTTCTTTCGAAACTTCATCCCGATTCGATATGGGTGCCCTTAACTCAATATCAGACAAGGCCTTCACTAAACACCCGCAAAAGAGCGTGTATATTTAGATCCTAAGCATTAGGCAAATACAGGTCTCTGAGAGAGCCTTAGTGTGATTTGCAAGAGAGGATGCAGAAGATCAGATCATTCGTATCACTAACATTCTTGGATAGTGAATAGATTTGCGCATAGATTTTGCCCGCACTGCGGGTTAGAGAAGCTCATTGTTTCAGACGCTTTCTCTTAAAAATCAAAGTAAGAAAAGCACCAATGTTTCTAGCGATCTCTTACTCTCCGATATTTGGTGTTTGTTATGAAAACTTAAAACAATACATTTTAGTCTTTTCTATGAGAGGTCGACATCCTCCTCGCTCTTCAATTCTATTGCCAAAAAGGAGGATCTTGGTTTCTAGCAGAAGTTGCACATTCTTGGACTATTGTCCATATAATCAAAAACATATTTTAGTGATAAAACGTTTTTAAATATGAAGTCGCAGTGTATTACATTATTCGGCACTGTTTCCGTTTATGGACTCCCCCCTACAGGAGGTTCAATGGGTCAGATGAGAGTGGCATTATTTTTAATACTTTCTCCTTAGCCTAAGCCATAGTGTTAACTTTTTCTAAGCCTAAGCGTTTTTAATTTAAAAATGTTTTTTATGTAAAAATTATTTTTAGTAAATATAAATAAGTCAGACGTATGACAAATGGAACCTCTGGTAGGGAGGGGTCTACAAACACAAACAGTGCCCAGCCCATTATTCTATCAAAGTATGCAATCAAACTACATATCCATACTACCACGCATTTTCAGACTTAAGAAGATGTACTTACTTGAAGTTTGAATGAGAAACCGAGTTATGAGAGAGTTATTCCATTTGAAAATGTCAAACAACAGTGACCATCATCTTGCAAATGTCAAACAACAGTGACCATCATCTTGCAATAGAGGGTATTTACCATCATCTTGCAACAAATTTTTTTAGTTAAAGATGATTGGATAGAGCGGTTGAGAAAAGAAGTGAACTCCAAAACAAGCTGATTCAAAGGAACGCTCGGTACGGGTAAACAAGCGAGAGAATAGAGGGGGAATTATCGAGGATAAGGAAATGAATGCTGAAGTGTTTAGAGAAAGCTCATCGGAAATAATAGTTGAAATAATAACGAAATAATAGTAGAAATCGAAAGGATATAATGGGGAAAAAACACAATTTGTTCTCCAAATAATCTTGGAAAGTGATCGGATTTGTTTCAACAACAAAAGAGATACTAGTTCAAAGAATCGATGTTCAACACAGAAGAGTTGATCAGAGAACGAAAAGAAGAGATGAGCGGGAGTGAGGATGGTGCGTATGAAAAGAAACACAGCAGAAAGAGAAGGGAGAGTGCATAGAGAGAGAAAGATAGAGATGAAGATGTTATACATAGATAGAAAAAGAGACAGAAAAGAGAGAGAGAGAGAGAGAGAGAGAGAGAGAGAGAGAGAGAGAGAGAGAGAGAGAGAGAGAGAAGAATAGAAAGAAAAAATATAATTTAGAGGGTGAGAAAAATTTAGAAAAAGGGAAGGGAGGGGGAGGATGATTGAATGAAAAAAGTACTATGAGAACAACAGAGAAATAGTGCAAGGAAGGAGAAATAACATGGAGGGTGTGTGTGTGTGCGTGAGAGAGAGAGAGAGAGAGAGAGAGAGAGAGAGAGAGAGAGAGAGAGAGAGAGAGAGAGAGAGAGAGAGAGAGGGGGGGGGAGAGAGAGAGAGAGAGGGAGAGAGAGACAGCGGAGATAGAGCGAGTGTGAGAGGAAGAAAGAAAAAAGCCATTATTTCAATGAAATATAGTTTCTCGTTGTTCTAGGGCTAGCTCTTCCTCGAATGTCCTCATTTCTTCAAGCAACTTCTCCTCTTCTTCGCCTAGCAAGTAAAATTTCACTTTATCCATTCGATCACGGGATTCGATCAGATATGAATGAGAAAACTTCTACATTGTGTAAAAGAGAGCCAATGTTATTTTTCTTCAAAGAAGAAGGTCTGAAAACTTTGTTTGAATCTAGTCTGATAAGTTTCAGAGTTATCCATCACGTTTCGGTGTATCCGATCGACAAGACAACATTTTTTTCTCCAGTTTTTAGCGAGAAAAGGAATCTCATTTCAACTCCGCCATACTACGTCTCAGACCTTTTTTCAGTCTACTTGTAGTATGTGTCTAGAATTACCTGATGCCGTCTAGAATTTCTCTTGATCATTCTCTTTGCAGCTGATGTCGTCTACAATTTCTCTTTATCATTCTCTTTGCAGCTGATGCCGTCTACAATTTCTCCGGATACGGTTTCAACGGTTACGATCCCGAAACTGGAGAAGCTAATTGGGATCTAGTCAAGAACGTGGACGCCTGGAAAGTCGAAGTTAGACGGGCAAGGAGCGGGAAATGGGAAAGGGGGGAATGAGACTGGGAAAATCAATGTAATGGTTCTGAAAAAGAATGAGCTCTTAAGATTTAGTTGCTAGGAAAGGATTTTCGATCAATACACATAGTTGGTAACAGCTCCTGATTTGAACTGAGTTCCTTGGTTTCCTAGCACCAATCGTTCGATTAAATCTTCCTCGCGCTTCATTCCGCCTCACGGCAGGGTACGCGCTCTCCTGAGAGGCAGGACAATCCTATCTTCGTAGAGCCAGTGGCTGGCTGCCTGCTGGTTCACAGCTATTGTGTGTAGCAGCAGTGGGGAGACTCATTTATTGTTCGTTCGATTTATGAATGTATTATCGACGTAAAACAAGGGTTGGAGAATATCGTTGCAGTCGGCATGTTCGTTCAAAGACACGCTGGATGGGTGGAACTGCATGACGATGGGTTGGCTACGGCGGGTCGCCTTTGATCGGGCGCCCCTTAAATACCGTACCATTTCGACGTACGTGCTCTCCTCGTGGTGGCACGGCCTGTACGAGGGATACTATCTGTGCTTCTCCGTCGGCGCACTCTTCACGATCGCAGGCAAAAATGTAAGTCAAAATGTCTCGATTGGCCCAAACAAAAATCGAGCTCTCTTTTTTATGCTTTTTGGGAAAATTTTCTCGGTTGATTTTATTAGAAGAAACTCAGAGGTGCAAGACGCAGAGTGTAGGGAAGAGAGACTGAGAAACAAAGAGAGAGAGAGAGGAAGGGAGAGAAGGAAAGAGGAAAAGGAAGAAGCGAGAGACAGAGTCCAAAATTAACAATTTATTGTGTTATTAAAAAATCCACTTTCTCAATCTACCACTTTATATTGAATTGAATTGAATTAAGCTTTATCATCAAAGGATAGCTTGTTATGGCTATCGCTGACATGGATGATTGAAAGGGAATTTCGGAACTGTGGTTTTCTTGGACGCTTTCTCGAAATGTCAAGTCGATCATGAAGGAAGGCTTATGTATTGGGTCAGCGGGAAGTCTTCTAGGATCTTGACGAAGGCTTCGACTTCTTTGATATCAGAATTATCATCTGTAATTCTGTACCAGAGAGCAACGACGCGGTAGAAGAAGGATTGATTTTGTCTGTAGTTCTCTTCATTTACAGTGAGCTCGATCTGGCAGAGGTTCTGATATTAGCGCATTTCCTGAATGATACTTGACCCCTGCATACTTCACAATCTAAAGCACCAAGAATTAATCGGAACAAGAAATATAGATCATACCTTGCTCTTCTTACAAGAAAGGATTCTAAATCAAAAAGTCTTAGCCTTTCTGCCGCACGTTCAATCTCTGTTTTAATTAGGTGACCGGTCGTGGACCGGCCACTTAGCTCGTTGTCTGACACATGAATTTTTGTTTTTATCAGTGTTAAAAACACAGAAAAAATTGAAAGGTTACACAAGAGAACGTGAGCTCATTGTTTCGTTTATGAACTTTCTCTAAAACTACGACGTAAACTTTCTCTAAAACTCCGATAGGACTTCCCGGTTAACTTTAGTGCAGACAAATCATTATAAGCACTCTAATTTCTATTTTAGAAGAGCTATCGGTTTGTGGAACAGAATCGCAGATACTCAGAACCACAACACTGAGCTTCGAGAGAGGCCGAGAACATAATCTGCCTTGGTATCCCAGAACAAGACAACGACGAGGCAACAGATGCGGCTGATTAAGTATTTCTTTCAGCGCTTTCCCGGGATGTCGGAATACCGCAGATTGGAACTGCTCGTTTTAGACGGTTTGGTGACTCAGCAAAAAAGCGGCGCATTCTCAAAGTCTTCCTTGAGTCTGCTCCCCTTAGAAACGAAGCTCTGATGAAGATCAGAAAAAGCCGCCCTCCTTGCCTCTCCAAGTTCGCGCACAGTTACATTCGGGAAGACCTAACTCGCAAAGGACTCCAACTTGAGCGTGAAGTCAAAAGAATCGTCAAGGAAAGAAATCAGACTCCCGATGGGCAGAAATGGAAAGTCGTCGGAACGTGTCTGCTGCCGGTCCGAACAACTTCGTATTCACAGCCAAGGCCATCCTCCACGCCTAGAAATGCGGAAACTCCCTGTCCGTCAGTTTCCAAGGTCCTTTCTCCGTCAGTAAATCGTCCTCAGGTGGTCTTGACTTCACCTGCGAATCCTGCGACTGTCTCTTCTTCGCCAAATATTCGCCGATCTTCTCGGAATGTAACGATGAGACGTTAGGTGAGTGGCGGTGTTCTTTCTAGTCCTGACCCTCCTAGTCCCCCACATTTTTCACAGAGTTTAAGTATCAAATGCATCTTTTTTAATGCTCGATCACTTCGTAATAAGCTGTCTAGTCTATCTTTTCTGCTGAGTTCTCTTTCATATGATGTAATAGCTATATGTGAGACCTGGCTTACGAGCCAAGATAATGATTCCTTGTTACTCAACAATTCTGATTATCATATTTTTCGTTGTGATAGAGATCGTTCAATGAAAGGAAATGGCGCAGCTATCCTTGTTTCGAACCGTATTCCTTGCTCATTCGTTTCCACTTGCTCTGATGACGGCTTCGAAGCTGTCACCATAGACCTTTTTCCGTCTGTGTCTTCCACAGTATCGACTCGACTGAGATATATTTGTGCGTATCGATCTCCTTCTTGCCCTGACTCTTCCCTCTCAAAGCTATTGTCTTATTTCTCAGAGCTAGTTTGTTGTGACACATTGAGTCCTAAGCCCGCATTAATCGTTGGTGACTTCAATTTCCCTTTCATAGATTGAGCCACTCTTATATCGCACAGAAGTGGACATGATGAAATGTTTCTCGAATTCATGAGCGATAACTTCTTTACGCAGTATGTTGATACCCCCACTCGAAACGACAATACTCTTGACCTGTTATTCTCGAATGTACCTATTATTTCCGATTGTAAAGTTATAGGTCGTTTCCATAGTAGCGACCACAATGCAGTTACTTTTGAGCTGTCATTTACAGTCAATACCAGATCGGTTCCATCAGCTTTCAAACTGTTCACTAAAGCCAACTGGCTGTCTATTGAAAGTGAACTAGTCTTTCATGATTGGACTCTAATGCTTTCTTTGATGAATGTTGAGTCTGCAAACAATTATCTTGTTTCTTTCATAAGCTCGCTTATTGAGAGCTACGTTCCCTTGGTAGACCGTAAAGACCCATCATTTCGCTACCCAAAGGTTCTTCGTGAAATGTACTCTAAGCTGCAACGTATCTCTAAGAAATCCCCTTATTCTCATTTTTGTATAAGGAAATCTGCTGAATTCGATAAGATGTTGCATAGCTTTGAATATGATCAGGAAGCTAAACTTATACTGCGAGGAAATCAAAAGTCCTTTTTCGCTGCCTGTAGAAATCGTTTAAGTATGAATGTCAACCTAGCCATTCCTACTCTGTTAGATAATCAGAGGCAAGAGATAATATTGTCATCGGATAAGGCGAATGCCTTTTCTGAATACTTCGCTTCCGTGTTTTCCGAACCTATCCATGGTCCATAAAGAAATCCATCCCGCACTAGAGTAATTGAGAGGATGAGTGTTGATTGTATTACTGAGAAAATGGTTTTGAAAGCCCTTTCATCTCTTTCAGCCAAATGCAATACCTCTCCCGACGGGATACCAAATATCCTTTTGAAGAAATGTGGATTCGCTCTTGTGAAACCTTTATGCATGAGAGAAACAGAAGAACTTCACATATAATATGAAAGCATATAAAGTAATTTATACACTGGTAACTTCACAAACGAATCATATAAAAAAATAATACAGAAGTGATATGTACACATAACAAAATAGCGATAGAATCCATCATATTTACATAGATTATGTGCAAGAAAGTTTGAGACTTCATGGAATCAAACCCACAAAGTTTGAGACTGCATGGAATCAAACCCACAAAGTTTGAGACTTCATGGAATCAAACCCACAAAGTTTGAGACTTCATGGAATCAAACCAACAAAGTTCAAGACTTCATGGAATCAAACCCACAAAGTTTGAGACTTCATGGAATCAAACCCACAAAACTTGAGACTGCATGGAATCAAACCCACAAAGTTTGAGACTTCATGGAATCAAACCCACAAAGTTTGAGACTTGATGGAATCAAACCAACAAAGTTCGATACTTCATGGAATCAAACCCACAAAGTTTGAGACTTCATGGAATCAAACCCACAAAGTTTGAGACTTCATGGAATCAAACCCACAAACTATCAAATTTGCACTAGAATAATTTGAAGAAAAACACAGTATTGCTATAAAAAAAACATGATGGAGTGCCATGTACACAGAAAACGATACTGATGGAATCGAAAATGGGCAAAAGTTTGACTTTTGGTCAATTATGATTCACCGAGATCCTATGCAGTCAAGTCAAGATAACACACACTTCTCGGCATGTCTATAAGAACAATCTCGTTGATTTTATAAACAGAATGTTAGTATTTTTTGGAGCAATTTCGTTCAATACGTCAAGAGTGGGACCTGATTTTTTTGTTGACTACGTAGAAAAAAAATTTATGCAAATATAACTTTTAAAGTCAGAGTTTCTTAATTATGTAGTTCTAGCGATGGGAACTGTGAGTTATGCTTTTTTTAAGAATTGAAAGTGGTTGAGAGAAGTTCTTTTGAAAATTAATTTTTTTTCACGATAAGTTTTTCACTATTTCACTTTTCACTTTTCACTATTTTCACATTTCATTTTTCACTTTCACACCTCTTATGATAAAGAAACAGAGGCCCGCGGAATGTTTTTTGTTTAACATAAGGGTGCCCCTTATGATTTGAAAAAAAACAGAGACCCGCCGACAGAAAGTCTGACATGACTATTTAACCCCTGCTCGTGATCGCAGGTGAAGTTCTGCTTTTATACATCGGAAATTCTTTTTCATGCTGGTCACCAGTCGACTCTCCTTTTTTGTACTTGCCCACGGAATTTCATCACAATTTTTTTCATCATGGTGGATCATATTTTGTTGGTTAAATTTATTGTTTGACTTGAAAAATTTACAATACAAGTTTTTTTGAACCGCGGTTTTTTTACGCACCCAAAAGATCCGTATAAACGTTCTTGACTGTCGATTCTGAAACTTCTTCGATTCCGACAAACCTCCCTTCAACGAAATCCTTGTGAACCTTTTAAATTTTTTGTGACAGATTATCACTACCATTGAAGATTATCACTACCATTGAAGATTATCACTACCATTGAAGATTATCACTACCATTGAAGATTATCACTACCATTGAAGATTATCACTACCATTGAAGATTATCACTACCATTGAAGATTATCACTACCATTGAAGATTATCACTACCATTGAAGATTATCACTACCATTGAAGATTATCACTACCATTGAAGATTATCACTACCATTGAAGATTATCACTACCATTGAAGATTATCACTACCATTGAAGATGAAATTTTTTTCGCGAAGTTTTTTAAGGTTCTATGAACAGTTAAACTGTTCATAAAACAGTTAAACTAAAACAGTTAAACTGTTTTAAATTTTGATTTTTTAGGCTACTTAAAAGTAGCAAAAACTTCACCAAGACGGATTCGAACTTTCAACCTTTCGGCTTCAATCCTCCGCCTTACCCCACTGCGACGCGCTGTCACTTGGAAGCAGTGACAATAGTTTTCCGCCAAATATACATTTTTGTCTGGTTTGCCAAGTGTATTCCTTTGGAGTGTATACCGTATTTGGGGTGTATTTGAGGCCTTTTGGGTGTATTTGGAGCCTTTGAGGTGTATTTGGGGCCTTTTGGGTGTATTTGGAGCCTTTGAGGTGTATTTCTATACACCTCAAAGGTATATAGAAATACACCTCAAAGAGCCCTTGGAGCCTTTGGGGTGTATTTGGAGCCAAGTGTATTCCGTTCTATAAGCGAAGGCTTTTCGATATTAGGAGAAGTTCGATAAAAAAATTTTTTTGCTCGGTTTCAAAGATTTTTAGTATAGATATTACTTTTCAAAAACAGTAGTTATGTGACTTAATATACCTGACGATTTAGTTTCTAAGCCTCACAGCCTTAAAAATTTTTTTTAGCAAAAACTTTCCTCACGAGCAGAGATGTTTTTACAGGGCGCGGCGGTTATATGGAAGCACGGATTGAACCGTTCATCTTAGTCAAAACGGGAGAAAACAAATTTATATTGATCATGCAGTTTATTCAACAGCTTTTCAACAAGATAGGATCGAAGAGTGGGGATTTGATCTCCTTTTGCCTTGACAACAGCCTTCAGACGCTTGGGGTATGATTCCACCACGGCGCGCAGGTAGTCGTTGTTCATGTAGGCCCTCGCTTACTGGAGGGCAGCCCTGAGTGAGTCCAGACTTGAGCTGTCGAGCAGGCCTTCTTTTCCAGTTCGGTCCATATGGAATAGTCAAGAGGAATTGGATCCGGGCAGTAGGGCGCCATTCCAAGGTCGAAATGAAGTCGGGAACTTTGTTTCGAACCCAGTCCTGGGTAGTGTTCGCTTTGTGAGCCACTGCGGAATCCTGTTCAAAAACTCAATGGTTGTTTCCAAAGTGTGTCTTGGCAAAGCTTCTCTCAAGAATTATCTCCGTGTAGTACTTGGCGTTCAACTTGACGCTGGGCTCGACGAAAACGAGCTTGGTCTTCCCAGTTGTACACATCCCCGCCAAAACCATCACCGTTGACGGGTGTCCAGACCGATATATGATCAGACCACGCTGGACAGTCAATCGAATGTCTGGAGCAACAATACGGTCATTCTGACCGTTAACGGCTTGTTAGATAGTCAAGAGTTTCTCATCCGTGAACAGTGTCCTATGGTCCGAGCCAGTGCGTGTCCTTTCCAGCAGTACTTGACATATATCCCTTTTGGTTTTTTTAAAAGTTGCATCCTTGAGTTGATGTCTGATGGATAATGTATGACGATAGGTTTAGTTCATCATGTACTATTCGGCGGAGCGATTTCTCACTTATACCCAGATCTCGGACCCTTTCTCATACTCCTCTTTTGAATGCACCTTATTCGATCGCGGACTTTCTTGACGAGGGACGGAGAAGCTCGGGTACGTGGACGTACTGGTCTTTGCCTGTCATATGTACTTTCAACCTCCTCTTTTTTTCTGTTGAGTTAGGGGTTCACAATGAGGAAAAAAGCTCTATCGCACAGTAGAGTAATGATTGCATAAAGATGCTCCCATATTTCCGCCGTGCCCTGTAGAACAAATTTATGGTGATATTGCGTATTTTGTCAAAAAACATATTCCGGAAAAATCATAGGTACAAAATTTGATATTCTTAACACTCTGCCAACCACTTATAACAAAGTTTAATTAGAGAAATGTTTATTATACATACGAAATGTCATGAAGTTTCGAAGGATGTAGTGAAAAGTGTCGCGAAAACAAAATATCGTTGATTCGAAAATTCTCGAAGCAAATCATCAGGAATTGCAAAAACTGGCACTAATACATAATGTAAACCTCCAAAGAAACCGCCATTTATGTTTAAAAAATCCTTCTTCAATAACCAAGTTTGCACATAACGGGCCAAATCAATGCGATTCCTCGAGTGCTGCCCTTTTTGTGTAATAAAATTCACCCTACATAGTTCTAGCTTTGTGCTAGGATATTGTAGTGTGCTAGGATATTGTAGTGTGCTAGGATATTGTAGTCCTACAATTCATTTCTGCATATAACAATGGTAACAATGAGTTGAACAAGAATTTACAATATGTATGTATGTATATATTAGAGTAAAATTTACCTCTGGGCCATCTGTATAGAAAACATTATAAACTAAGTTATAGAGTAATTTTTACTCAGTTTTAGGTTCGCCAAACAGTTTCATTTTTCCATGTGGACCGAATGTTCTCAATTTATTCAGTCAAAATAAAAGACAAGAATGAAAAAAACAAGAATCATGATTTCCTCACTAGTTGAAAAAAAGCTCGTTCTCATTGAACGACCCATCATTTTTCACAGCTGTAGCCCCGATAGTTGGTCGTTGTAACTGTTGTGAGAGAAAAAAACTCTTGACTCTTTGAAGATATTGATGACGTCGTTCACGAGGTAACGTCGATTTTCCGATGATATTTTACTTGTTTGCTTTGAAAAAGAGACCATTATCCTAAAATTTCCGAAGAAGCATTATTTAGATTTTTTCTCGGAAAACTATGACAAAGACTTTAAAGAAAAATCCAAAAGAACGTTCATAACGCCTTCGTTCAACCTAAATTGGGAACTTGACAAAGCTGCCTTCTTTTTTCAGATCCGTTGAAACAGCGGATAGTAGCTCAACTCTCTCGAACAAGAGCAACTTACGGTAAGAATTTACACTTCGAAAGTGTTACGGTAAGAATTTACACTTCGAAAGTGTTACGGTAAGAATTTACACTTCGAAAGTGTTACGGTAAGAATTTACACTTCGAAAGTGTGTACTCAATCGAGCTCGATTTCGTCTGGTGACGGAAAAAATCCCCCCCCCCCACCTTCACTTGAAATACGGACCCAATATTTTTAGAACTGGAACCCTTCTAAGGTCTGTGCTAGTAGTCATATCAGTAAAAGGTGGATGAAGATTCGTGAAAGCTCCACGAATGTATCTTAATTGCTTCAAATTGAATGGATCTGTCCAGGTTGGGTTGACCTTTCGCCTACACTACCGTAATACCGCTCTCAAAAACACACTACCATAATATTGCTTCCAAGAACAGGAGTTTTTGAAATTCTTTCTTCAAATTCTTGATTTAGTTGAGTGCGTTAAACACTATTTCTCTCTTTCCCGCGCTGTGGCGTGGATAAGTATCAAACGGGCGTGAAGGGCGTGAAGGGCGTAAGTGGCATGAGGGGCGTGGTTTAGTAATGGCCAATTTCTTCTTCTTCGAGTTGTGATGCTCTGTTGTAAAATTACAGTAATGATTCTTCTCAGATATGTTTTGTACAACATAGATAAATCCAATCTTCAAAGAATCTGGTTTACACTGGTCTCCTGTTCGTCACTAAATTGTGGTGATGTTTGAGGTCAATAGATAATCAAGAACTTCAGTTAATTTCCGGAAAGCGTGAATATTTCTGCTTTCACTTTTTTGACTTTGTTCATAGAATCCTCTTACCATCTCCCTAGCCCCCGATTTTTAGAATCGGGCTTTTCGGCGATTGTCAAAACTTCGATACTTTTGCAGAAAAAAAAGTGTTCGAGGCTGGTTGTTATACGTAGCTGTTAAATAACGCGATTCTCGAAAAAAAGTGATAGGCTGTTCTTTAATTATGTTGCTGCATAACCTGATCCGTGCTGAACGTGTCTTTCCAACGAACTTGATCGATCACCTGTGAGAAAAAAAGCTGGAATGGTATCGGAGAAAGAGGAAGCATAGGCTCCAGAAAATGCCAAATTCACTACCATTTCTCTTATTTTTAGCTAGCTCAAGCTATTATCTTTAATTCTCAGCTCTCTTGTTGGAAATCAAACCAAATTTTCTAATAGTCGAGCCGCTCCCTGGCTCATTCGAGACTTACCAAAACTTGACAATGAATGCAAACTTTCTTTATTGATCCAACTTGCGAGTGGATTCCCACCTAAACGTTTATTAGCACAAGTTTAGCTCTTTTCCACTATTTTGAGGATTCGGGCAACTTTGATTTTTGGTTTTTGGTAAATAGGTGTTAAAATAGATTTTTGGTAAATAGGTGTTAATTTTAGGCAGAGGGGCATTGTTGTTCTCGTTCTGCTCGACTACATTTCGTTTCAAAAAGTCTATTCTCGAAAGGTTTAGATGAAAACAAAGCGCCTTTGTTTGCCCTCCACGACGTAAACAAATTTTTTCATGAATCAACAAATACTTTCATCATCTGAGTTTTTCTCAATCGTCTGTCTGTCTTCAACGTGAATTACGTGGATAAATCGAAAAAAATTGAAAAAAAATTCAGTTGTTTGATCTTTCTTCGCAAATGTTTCTTGTGAACATAGCGCTCAGCCACTCCAAACAACTTTGGGCGCCTTTGGATCTCAAACCAATACTTTTCCATTATTTCCTTTTCAGTGTTTTCTTCTCTGAATTATGATCCTGCTGTTTGTCTTCTACCTGGACTTTTGAAAATTTAAGGTGATTTAAGAACCCATCTTAGCCGTAACTCTGGTACTTTTTTACTTCGTCTGGTACTCGCGTCGCGGTCGCGTCGTGGCCCTCGGCCTAATCGGGTCCTAGATAACTCCGCGTGCATTTCTGCAAGTGTGTTATGGATCTTGCCTGGTTATGACTTGAGAAAATATGGTATAGAATGAAGCATCATGAGCGATAAATTGAGTAATAAGAGAAAGATTAACAATTTTATCTCATCAATGCAAAAGAAATCTGGAGCACTGCTATTTCAGTGTTTGAGAAGAAAGGGTATTTACAAAGATAAAATGCTACTGACAGAAAAGCAAAAATTTTCAACAGAAGTACATCGGCAAGGCCTCTATGAGCCGAGCCTCAATTTATAATCAATTGATTGTTAATACAATCTTTTTTGGTATCTATACTTAGCGTCCTTGAAGAGCGAGGAAAATGACGATTATGGAACTTTTGATGGGAGATCGTTCCAGAAGTCATGTACAATTTTTATAAAAGTTTTTTGAGAAGTTAATATGTAATTATCTTGAAACTGGGGAGCTTAGTTGTTCCCTCCCTACAACGAACATGCCTGTGATTGATTGAAAATTTTCATAATTTCTCAATGTTAAATGTATGGCTATAACCCACAGAGCAATAATGTTTCATCATCACGGCTGTAGAAGGACTCTTTTAAGAGAGTATGGTGGGGGTTAAACTGTTGAGAGATGTGAGGCATTTTGTGAGGATTTTATCAACAATTGATTTGTAAGCGAATAAAAGATTTTTTATGATGCAATTATATTACGATGCCTGAAAATCGATGATTAAGAATTAAAGAACAAATTATTTGATCCTTGGCAGTCCAGCTGGAGCAAACGATTGCCGTGGCGTGAGTGGCGTGAGGGGCGTGCTTTAGTAATGATCATTTCTTCGTAAAACTTCTTTTCACATATTCCATGTCAATGATAGGGTCAATGACCGTCAGCTTCAGAGACCATGACTGCGATGTGATTAGAAAATGATAGGATCAATGACCGTCAGCTTCAGAGACCATGACTGCGATGTGATTAGAAAATGATAGGATCAATGACCGTCAGCTTCAGAGACCATGACTGCGATGTTATTAGAAAATGATAGGATCAATGACCGTCAGCTTCAGAGACCATGACTGCGATGGATTAGAAAATGATAGTATCAATGACCGTCAGCTTCAGAGACCATGACTGCGATGTGATTAGAAAATGATAGGATCAATGACCATCAGCTTCAGAGACCATGACTGCGATGTGATTAGAAAATCAGAGTGAACAAAGAATACAATTTTTCTGAAAAAAATTAAGTTCTTGTCAATCTCAGAAAACAGTTTTCCAAACTAACGAACAGTCGAGAAGAAAAATTCAGTGTGAACTGTTTGTTATGAAGTTCTGTAAAAGTAATACTATACCATTTGTGACTTTTTTTTATCAATGGTTCAAATATGCTTACATGCCAAAACTATTTTAGCAGACATTTTCCGATGAAAGTTTGTTATTTCACAAGTTTTAGCCTAAAAGTTTCATGTGACTAAGTGTCGCAACAACATTCACATCGTCTATCAATGACAATTATCGGGCCTAGAATCGGTCCTCCTCCGTGTCCAGACGGCTCTCAGTCTCGCGTCACATGGCTGATGGTGCTTGTTGTGACGGAGTTGCTCGCCGGCTTCACTCTGTTTGTCTACGCTCTGACTGGTATTTCTATGGGCGAATCCACCGCGTCTCTTCTCTTCATGACGCTCATTCAGGTGGTGGAACGGATGATTGTTTACACAGTTGTTTTTGGGGTCGAATGGAAAGTTTTTTTTCTTCTCAAATAGAACTCGATAGAACGGCCGCATCAACGGTAGGAAACATCTGACTGTGACATCTAAAACCGGCAGTTGGGAACAATGTTTATGACCATTAAAACACTTTTTTTGTACAGATCCTACGTGGTTTCTCACTTGAAACTCGTCGCTTTGATATTTACTTAGAATGCGCTTTTCCGGGCGTCACCTGTAAATTCTTTTTTTTCTGAAACTGAGGAGATATTTCGAGCAAGGCAGTTGTTGATATGGAAAATGAAACTAGAACGTAGTTGCATGAAAAAAGCTGACAGTTTAAAAGTGAAGTAGGCAATGAAGAGCGTGAGGAATGAGTATACACAAAAAAAATAGGTGTGGACAATTACAGATACATTTGAAAGTATGACTATTCAAACTTATTAACTTTTACCATTCATACTTATATAATAGTTTTTTGTGTCCGTGTGTGACATAATGGTAGTGTGTTCAACTATTGTGCGGAGAGTCTCGAATTCGACTCCCACCCCAGACAGTTCCATCCAAACCAAGGGGTTATGAAATGTTGGTAGTGCTCATGCACGATCTGAATCTCCCCACGGCTGCTATTCACACTAGCAGGGATCTAGGTTCTACCAACCACTGGTTCTACCAGGTTAGGTCTTTCCTGCATCTCAGGGGAGCGCGGACCCTGCCGCGAGGCGGGAACAAGCGCGAGGAAAATTATTATTCATACAATTTACTTATATCATAGTTTTAACGTTTCTAAGTATGAATAGTCATACTTTAAAATGTATATGTGTCATTTTCCTTTTTTTGTTTGTTCATCCCGCATAAATTACAGTTATGAATAATAACTATGTATTTAAGTTTTTGGACTCGGAAAATTCGAATGAGTAATACTGAGCTTTTCAGGAATTAAATAAGGAAATATCAAATCTAAAAGTTCCTTTATACCGCGTGACTGGCTAGAACATATTTACATCTGACATTCGTAAATGTTCATATTTGGTGCAAGAAGACATTAATGAGTTGGAAATAGAAGCAGAAATTTCTGGTTAAAGAAACTGAACCACCAGTCAAAGGAGCTGTTTTGTTGCAAAACAAAACAATTTCGCTACGAAGACAATCCTATCTCATTTTCAGTTTGGTATTGCACTTCCCGGCCTACTCTACTTGAACAAGAAGCGACCGGGTGAGCCACTAGGTCAAATAATCATGCAGTTAGCCAATCGTCAACCTTCCCCCGTGAGTGTGACGCTGCGAATATAATTTGAGTCAGAAAGAAAACTTTCCCACTCTTACCCTCGAAGCGACGTTGCAGAAAATTACTAGTGGTGTGGAGATACCGTGAGGAACTCTAGTGGTGTGGAGATACCGTGAGGAATTCCGACGATTACTAGTGGTGTGGAGATACCGTGAGGAACTCTAGTGGTGTGGAGATACCGTGAGGAACTCCGACGATTACTAGTGGTGTGGAGATACCGTGAGGAACTCCGACGATTACTAGTGGTGTGGAGATACCGTGAGGAACTCCGACGATTACTAGTGGTGTGGAGATACCGTGAGGAACTCCGACGATTACTAGTGGTGTGGAGATACCGTGAGGAACTCCGACGATTACTAGTGGTGTGGAGATACCGTGAGGAACTCCGACGATTACTAGTGGTGTGGAGATACCGTGAGGAACTCCGACGATTACTAGTGGTGTGGAGATACCGTGAGGAACTCCGACGATTACTAGTGGTGTGGAGATACCGTGAGGAACTCCGACGATTACTAGTGGTGTGGAGATACCGTGAGGAACTCCGACGATTAGTTAATGCTGCACATGTAAAACGCGCCTAAGCCGAGCCAATAGCTCAACAATAAAAAAGCGGGGGGAGAGCTAAAAATATCCGAGATCAGCGCAATAAAAAACAGCAAGCAAGCGGGAAACTGGAGTAGTGGAGTGGGAGTTTTTATGCTTTCGTAATGGAGTGAACAATTTTTTTTACATTCACAAAGTCTAATTTTTTCCTATGCGTTGGTTGAATCAGTTTGAAACTTTATGCACTAAAGAAGCGGGAATCAGCCGTGAACATATTAATACGAGTATTAAACTTTTTGAAAATTCAAAATTGACTACGTTTTCTGGAAAAAAACAAATAATCTTCGTCCTAAAAGGCTGTTAAAAGAAGACACATACATACATTACCTTCAAAAAAACAACAACAGCAACAACAACAACAACAACAACAACAACAACAACAACAACAACAACAAAAACAGGAACTGGAGAAACCACCTTGAGCTCGTGGAGAGTTAAAGAATGAACCCGGTTTCTTTTCAGTGTTTCTTCTATACTTTATCGTGTTACAAGTGATTGTTTGTGGCTGCGAGATTGTTTGGGCCGTACTGATTGGAACGAAAGCGGATGGAACCATGAAGTGTGTGCTGCTGGTTTTCTTGGCTCTTCTACAGGTTCATTCAGTTGGAGGATTCGTTTATAGGGTGGAAACTACCTGGGTAAAAACTTCAAAAAAGGGTAAAAACTAGCCCATTTTTCAGAGGAGACACATAAAATGCTTTATCATATATATAGAGTGCTGAGTGCGCTTATAAAATATCGTTGACATATAAATCTGAAAAGATGAAGGAAAAATGGTGAGCTGAAAGCGGTTGAAACATAATGTTTTTAAAAGTTGGCATTTGGTAGAGAAGAGAACGATATAAAGTAAGAACAAGCGAGTAAAAGATGTGAAGTACCGGCACGGGGCTTGAAAAAAAACTGCAAGGCCCAGTTCAGACCTATTTTTTCTGTTAGTTAAAAAACGTTAAATCAAACTTTATAATCTTCAGGTGTCTAATGCCGTTGTGGCTGCTTTCCTCCGCGACCGCTTTGTGCCGCATAACCTATGGTTGTTGTGTAAAAAAAGGAGTAAGGAGTCTGAAGAAGGCATTCGAGAGAGCGGGGAAAGTATTCAAAAGTCACGTTAGTTATTCATACCAGTCCGCTTTCGTTGTACACGAACTGAGTGATGTGTAGCTTTGTTTGGAAATTTTTATTGCACGAAGTGTTTTAGAACATCACGCAAAAATGATTCATAAAAAGTCTTGCAGATGGCAAAGAACTTCATGACACAGTGAGAGATTAAATGTGTAAGTGTAGATCAAAGAAAGTAAATCAATAAAAAGTAATTCAATAAAAGTTACTTCAGAGCGGCTCGTGAAGACGAAAAAAAAGAATAATATAAAAAGGCTTCCAGAAGTTCGATAAATTATTCGTTTTGATAGCTCACTGTGTACGCACATTGATTGAGTGAAGTCGAAGATACGAAGTGGTTTCCGTCCAATCATCGGCGTATAAAGGAGTTTCGGCGTGCATATTTCATTCTTCTGCTTACTAGGAAAAATCTAGGGAAGTTTTGGCATATGTAAATGAAATCGAGTTAATTAGTTAGAATTTAAAAAAAATCTGATACAGTAATGAAAAAAACTTGGAATAAATGTTTAAAGAGTTCAGAAATGCAATCTCCTCTGGAAAAGAATCTTTTCAAGAACTGTAAGGGAAAGAAAACGCCAACAACTCTGACCGAGGTCAGTAGTCTGAAACTAGGGGAAACCAAGAAGTTAGCTGAGGCAGAACATCTTCTCAGATAAAAAAGAGTTCACGACACATTCCATCACTTGAAAAAGCGTCATACCACAGACAATAAGACCCTTGAAATCATTCTTACTGATATGAAGAGTTTTGTTTTCCAATCAGATTCGGTTCATAGCAGAACAGCCAATTGAAAAAGCTTTATCGCGACTTCATAACGATGAAGCTCTCTTAGTGATAAGGTTAAAATGTTTCGAATAATGGAATGACACAGCTTCAATGTGCTGAATCTTTTCTTCTTTTCTCATTCTTGAAACCGTATTCTATCTGATCGTACATGATTCGAGTATAGAACAAAAGAAAAAATCACTTTGAAGATTGCGAAAAACAAAAATTTTCGGTGAGTTAAACTAATTTCGGATCACGATTACTGTCTTCTTTGCAGATGCCACCAGTGTCTTAGCAGTCGAATCTATTTGTTGCCTATAACGACATCGACTATTTCTAGAATTCACTTCAAAGCCAGCTTAATAATTTCATTCTACCTGATTTCAAGGCAAATTTCGAACGCTTTAGAGCATTCCATCAGCTCTTAGTTCGTAGCTTTGTTTTTTGCATGTTCTTGTATAGGAAATTCCAGCATTAAACGACTTAAACTGGAAAAAAGTTTTTAAAAAGTGCTTCTTTTCAGACGAACAAAAGAAGCAAAAGAAAACTCTGATAAGTTACAGAGAAAAAAACGGCAATCGAAGTTATGGCTGGGAAAAAAGCTAGATTGAACCCAGGCTTGCAAGGAAACTGCTCATGTATTAGGTTGCTGCATATGTCTTGTGCCCTTTTCAACATTGACGTGTAAATAATCACAACTCAAAGAGTTCATCAATTAAAATAAGAATTACTTCACACTTTTACCAAATGTTTGAATGTTTTTTTTTAATGCTGGTATCATAAAAATCCGGAAACCTGGAGATGATGAACTCGGAGAATGCCGTTTCTACCTGATCTTGAGTTTGAAAGGATTCTTCTCGCAAAAAGATGTCAAGTTGTTGAAAAATGACATCTTGTTGGCAAGACGTCGGGTGAGTAGGGTGGATGATCGTGAGCATCATATCCCAGCCCAGCTTTTGTTTAGCCTTGATTGCGACATAAAAAAGAGTTGCTCCTTTTCTGTGGTTGTTTTGTAAAAGTTCCTGCTGCATTTCAACAAATTGGCAGTAATTACCAGATGTTATGGTCCTCCGGAATTGGACTCAGGAACTGATGATGGATGAGACCGGCCGAACACCATCAAATAGTCCACATAACCTTATTTCATCGGAAAAGGTTTTTTGGGAAAGTGTTCGGGTCTTCATCTCAATCAGGGCTGCTCGAAAAAAACGAAAAAAAGAAACTTTTTACCTCACTAATCCAGGTTCGTTTAATGTTTTTTAGAGAGAAGAGAAGGCCTCTATCAAAATTTTAAGACAGACATGAATAAAACAAGACAGACATGAATAAACTTTTTTTTACTATTTTTCTTCACATATTGCCTATTGCATTGAAACAAAATGGCTTCAAGAATCAAAAAAAGATGCGAAGCTTCTCCAACAGAAAACTCTGGAAACTATTATCGGGTAGAAGTCGGACTAAGCCGTCTCAACTTCGCAGCAGAAGTAGAAATTTTCCAGGAAAGAGCTTAACCGAGATTACCAGAAATTATGTAATACAGGCCTTTCTCTCCGAGCGTTTATTTGTAGCTCGTCTGCGTCTGCGAACGCCGTTAAGCGCCTGATGAATAGATTTGGTATTTTAGCTCCTACAAAACTTGACGTAAATGAAACTGAGAAGCGTATCCGATAAGAAAAAGCTCGTGAAGTTTTGATTGGGTCAAGCTTTATACAACAAATTCCATCTCATGAAGAGTCCGAGAGTTTATCGCGCGAAGATTCTTTTTTCCAGCATCTCGGGATTCAAAGGAATGATCGACCGCAAAAAACTTGCACTCGTGACAAAGATGACGACCAGATTCTCAGCTTCCATTTGATGTATAACACAACAATATTTTGAAATGTTTTCACTAAGAAGAAGAAAATGACGCATGCAGCAACATTATATTTTTTAAGTGGCGCACTACTTCTTCCTATATTCTCCCTTTTTCTCTTTTTCAATTCTTCATCATCATAATTCTGGATTCGTCCTACAAATAGCTTGAGAAGTTCCACAACAACTCTAACAAATAAAGCGCGAAACGATCAATTGTGACAACTTGTCATATCTGCCACATGGTGAGCTCACTTTGTGATCAACAGTCACGCCTTAATATTTAAATCATAGAATTCTTGGGATGTGGAATCGCCAAGGAGAATCAGATATTTTTCAACAGACTTAAAGGTGGTTGCGAATGACAAATTCGTCGTATTTGAACAATGAGACTTACAATGAGAACAATGAGACACTTTGTGCTGCCCAGAAAAAGGTCTTCAGTGTTTTTGCAGTTATTCCTGACAACGACGTCGCAAATGTTTTGATGAAAACAATTTCGAATAAGTAATGGTTGAATCAGTTGATGGAAAAGGAAAAAAAAGAATACATTGAACATCTAAACAAACTGTGGATAGAAACCGAAGTTTGGATGTGACAGAATGAATGTACTGAGAGAGGAAAGCAAACAAAAGTTAGAGAAAAACAAGACAACAAAAAAAGCGATAAAGATAGGTTGAGAGATCAATAAAGAAAGAAAGAGAAGAAAGAAAGAAAGAAAGAAGAAAGAAGAAGAAAGAAAGAAAGAAAGAAAGAAAGAAAGAAAGAAAGAAAGAAAGAAAGAAAGAAAGAAAGAAAGAAAGAAAGAAAGAAAGAAAGAAAGAAAGAAAGAAAGAAAGAAAGAAGAAAGAAAGAAAGAAAGAAAGAAAGAAAGAAAGAAAGAAAGAAAGAAAGAAAGAAAGAAAGAAAGAAAGAAAGAAAGAAAGAAAGAAAGAAAGAAAGAAAGAAAGAAAGAAAGAAAGAAAGAAAGAAAGAAAGAAAGAAGAAAGAAAGAAAGAAAGAAAGAAAGAAAGAAAGAAAGAAAGAAAGAAAAAAAGAAAAAAAGAAAAAAAGAAAGAAAGAAAGAAAGAAAGAAAGAAAGAAAGAAAGAAAGAAAGAAAGAAAGAAAGAAAGAAAGAAAGAAAGAAAGAAAGAAAGAAAGAAAGAAAGAAAGAAAGAAAGAAAGGAAAGAAAGAAAGAAAGAAAGAAAGAAAGAATGAAAGAATGAAAGAAAGAAAGAAAGAAAGAAAGAAAGAAGAGGGTGAGAGAGAGGGTGAGAGAGGGTGAGAGAGTGGGTGAGAGAGAGGGTGAGAGAGAGGGTGAAAGAGGATGAGAAAGAGTGTAGAAAGACGTTTAAGCAAAACGAAATAGAGTGAAATAGCTCTGAACCCATGTTAGCGGAAATTGTTGTTGATCCGATTAGATTCATGAATATTTGCAGTGAAACTTATCCTATTTCTATTTTGTTTTATTGAAATTTGATAAGAGATAAAGGAATGTCAAAGTTCGTATTTGCACGGTTTAACACGTCAGAACTGCTTTTGCCTCTCACCCTTTTCTCTCTTCTTTTTCAGTTTATCACTAACTTCTACGCTTTTCACTCTCTTTCTCTCTTCTCTCTAAGTTTTTTTCTCTCACTCAATAATTTTTTGCTTTTTGTTTTCTCTCAATCTTCCTCTCTCTATTTCTCTTTCTCGCACGCTCTCTCACTCTCCCTGTCTCCCTCTCTCCCTCTCTCTAAATATTTCTTTTCCACCTCACATCAAAGCTGCTCAAACCATTTGAATAGGCTTTATAAACTCATTTGAAAAGATAGCGAACGTTGAATTTTCGCGTTCGAAGAATTCACAGCTCTATTTGCTTCCCACATTGGATGTTATGTACAGGAGGGCAAAAGCTGTGGACCCCGTCATTTCAACTCTCGCTGGAGCTAATGTTGAGAACTCAACGTTTTTAGCCCAAGGACTAAGAAGGCGGGGAGGAGAAGATGAGTACTGCAAAGGAATTGAAGGCGCTAGGACGGATGGAACGAGTTGGTGAAAAGATTCAAATGGAGGAGCGATGAGTCGATGAAAAAGTTCAGAGCCGAACGACGATTTAAAAATAAAAACGATTTGAAAAGCCAGGAGAGTGAGGCGGAGCATGCGGAATGAAAAGGAGATCGATGTATTATTGCGTTCAGATCAATGGGTGTCGAACGCTGGAAATGATTTCTATACCCAATTACTCAAGCGATGGTATGAAGAAGCGAGTACGACTTGTAGGATCGGTGTTGGATCGGTGTCATCAGGAAGGAGCTTCGAACGGAGGAAAGATCACTAAAAATGTTCTCAGCGGATGGACTGGTCTGGTATAGTTCCCAACTCAACAATGGAGGAGAAAAATGGAAGACAGAATCGATCATCGCTTTGAGTTCATCGAAGTATGGAAAGACTGAATTGAGACGAAGAACATTTTAACGACTAATGAACACACAATATAGTTCTATCAGCGAGGAAGGAGAAGTGATCGTTGTCGTTTGAGTGTGAATCCCTTTCTTCTTCTGAAAGTTATCAACAAACCTTCAGTCTATTTTTCCGAAAGATGTGAGCTCGAACCAGAGCTTTACTTGGACTAATCTGCAAAGACAAAAGGAGACAGGCTAGCGAGTAACAAACAAAACTAGAAAACCCTTGCAGTATTGTCGGAACTCTTTATCTTAATGAAGATGTTTGAGTGTAGTTTTATGAATAATTTCTAAGATAGTAAGCATGGAATGAGGGACAGAAATCGAACATTTTACGCTTCAGGCACCAGCTCGTCAACGACAACTACATCGAGTAGCAGCACAAGTTTGTTTCCTTACTCGCTCTTTCCTAGGAACAAAATTTGCTTTGTAAAATTACAGAACTCAAAAAGATATGCAGTTCTCAACTTACTACGTACAAAATATACGACTTTTAACCGTCCTTTTCTATTTCGTAAATAATGGAAAGAGAAAGAAGTTTTTTGCGGCAGGTACCTCGACTTCAAGTAGCACATCGATTAGCACTTCGAGCAGTTCGACTTCGACGTCCACGTCGAGCAGCAGCACATCGACCAGCACCTCGAGCAGTTCGTCTTCGACATCCACATCGAGCAGCAGCACATCGACGTCAACATCGAGCAGTTCGACTTCGACATCCACATCGAGCAGCAGCACATCGACTAGCACCTCGAGCAGTTCGTCTTCGACGTCTACATCGAGCAGCAGCACATCGACTAGCACATCGAGCAGTTCGTCTTCGACGTCTACATCGAGCAGCAGCACATCGACGTCAACATCGAGCAGTTCGTCTTCGACGTCTACGTCGAGCAGCAGTACGTCAACTAGCACCTCTAGCAGTTCGACTTCGACATCTACATCGAGCAGCAGCACATCGACTAGCACCTCGAGCAGTTCGTCTTCGACGTCTACATCGAGCAGCAGCACATCGACTAGCACATCGAGCAGTTCGACTTCGACATCCACATCGAGCAGCAGCACATCGACGTCCACATCGAGCAGTTCGTCTTCGACGTCTACATCGAGCAGCAGCACGTCGACTAGCACCTCGAGCAGTTCGACTTCGACGTCTACATCGAGCAGCAGCACGTCGACTAGCACCTCGAGCAGTTCGACTTCGACATCCACATCGAGCAGCAGCACATCGACGTCAACATCGAGCAGTTCGTCTTCGACGTCTACATCGAGCAGCAGCACGTCGACTAGCACCTCGAGCAGTTCGACTTCGACATCCACATCGAGCAGCAGCACTTCGACTAGCACCTCTAGCAGTTCGTCTTCGACGTCTACATCGAGCAGCAGCACGTCGACTAGCACCTCGAGCAGTTCGACTTCGACATCCACATCGAGCAGCAGCACATCGACGTCAACATCGAGCAGTTTGTCTTCGACGTCTACGTCGAGCAGCAGTACGTCAACTAGCACCTCGAGCAGTTCGACTTCGACATCTACATCGAGCAGCAGCACATCGACTAGCACCTCGAGCAGTTCGTCTTCGACGTCTACATCGAGCAGCAGCACATCGACTAGCACATCGAGCAGTTCGACTTCGACATCCACATCGAGCAGCAGCACATCGACGTCCACATCGAGCAGTTCGTCTTCGACGTCTACATCGAGCAGCAGCACGTCGACTAGCACCTCGAGCAGTTCGACTTCGACGTCTACATCGAGCAGCAGCACGTCGACTAGCACCTCGAGCAGTTCGACTTCGACATCCACATCGAGCAGCAGCACATCGACGTCAACATCGAGCAGTTCGTCTTCGACGTCTACATCGAGCAGCAGCACGTCGACTAGCACCTCGAGCAGTTCGACTTCGACATCCACATCGAGCAGCAGCACTTCGACTAGCACCTCTAGCAGTTCGTCTTCGACGTCTACATCGAGCAGCAGCACGTCGACTAGCACCTCGAGCAGTTCGACTTCGACATCCACATCGAGCAGCAGCACATCGACGTCAACATCGAGCAGTTTGTCTTCGACGTCTACGTCGAGCAGCAGTACGTCAACTAGCACCTCGAGCAGTTCGACTTCGACATCCACATCGAGCAGCAGCACTTCGACTAGCACCTCTAGCAGTTCGTCGTCGACGTCTACATCGAGCAGCAGCACATCGACCAGCACCTCGAGCAGTTCGTCTTCGACATCCACATCGAGCAGCAGCACATCGACGTCAACATCGAGCAGTTCGTCTTCGACGTCTACGTCGAGCAGCAGTACGTCAACTAGCACCTCTAGCAGTTCGACTTCGACATCTACATCGAGCAGCAGCACTTCGACTAGCACCTCTAGCAGTTCGTCGTCGACGTCTACATCGAGCAGCAGCACATCGACCAGCACCTCGAGCAGTTCGTCTTCGACATCCACATCGAGCAGCAGCACATCGACGTCAACATCGAGCAGTTCGTCTTCGACGTCTACGTCGAGCAGCAGTACGTCAACTAGCACCTCTAGCAGTTCGTCTTCGACGTCTACATCGAGCAGCAGCACGTCGACTAGCACCTCGAGCAGTTCGACTTCGACATCCACATCGAGCAGCAGCACATCGACGTCCACATCGAGCAGTTCGTCTTCGACGTCTACATCGAGCAGCAGCACGTCGACTAGCACCTCGAGCAGTTCGACTTCGACATCCACATCGAGCAGCAGCACTTCGACTAGCACCTCTAGCAGTTCGTCTTCGACGTCTACATCGAGCAGCAGCACGTCGACTAGCACCTCGAGCAGTTCGACTTCGACATCCACATCGAGCAGCAGCACTTCGACTAGTTCCTCTAGCAGTTCGTCTTCGACGTCTACATCGAGCAGCAGCACGTCGACTAGCACCTCGAGCAGTTCGACTTCGACATCCACATCGAGCAGCAGCACATCGACGTCCACATCGAGCAGTTCGTCTTCGACGTCTACATCGAGCAGCAGCACGTCGACTAGCACCTCGAGCAGTTCGTCTTCGACATCCACATCGAGCAGCAGCACATCGACGTCAACATCGAGCAGTTCGTCTTCGACGTCTACGTCGAGCAGCAGTACGTCAACTAGCACCTCTAGCAGTTCGACTTCGACATCTACATCGAGCAGCAGCACATCGACCAGCACCTCGAGCAGTTCGTCTTCGACATCCACATCGAGCAGCAGCACATCGACGTCAACATCGAGCAGTTCGACTTCGACATCCACATCGAGCAGCAGCACATCGACTAGCACCTCGAGCAGTTCGTCTTCGACGTCTACATCGAGCAGCAGCACATCGACTAGCACATCGAGCAGTTCGTCTTCGACGTCTACATCGAGCAGCAGCACATCGACCAGCACCTCGAGCAGTTCGACTTCGACATCCACATCGAGCAGCAGCACATCGACGTCCACATCGAGCAGTTCGTCTTCGACGTCTACATCGAGCAGCAGCACGTCGACTAGCACCTCGAGCAGTTCGACTTCGACATCCACATCGAGCAGCAGCACATCGACGTCAACATCGAGCAGTTCGTCTTCGACGTCTACATCGAGCAGCAGCACGTCGACTAGCACCTCGAGCAGTTCGACTTCGACATCCACATCGAGCAGCAGCACTTCGACTAGCACCTCTAGCAGTTCGTCTTCGACGTCTACATCGAGCAGCAGCACGTCGACTAGCACCTCGAGCAGTTCGACTTCGACATCCACATCGAGCAGCAGCACATCGACGTCAACATCGAGCAGTTTGTCTTCGACGTCTACGTCGAGCAGCAGTACGTCAACTAGCACCTCGAGCAGTTCGACTTCGACATCCACATCGAGCAGCAGCACTTCGACTAGCACCTCTAGCAGTTCGTCGTCGACGTCTACATCGAGCAGCAGCACATCGACCAGCACCTCGAGCAGTTCGTCTTCGACATCCACATCGAGCAGCAGCACATCGACGTCAACATCGAGCAGTTCGTCTTCGACGTCTACGTCGAGCAGCAGTACGTCAACTAGCACCTCTAGCAGTTCGACTTCGACATCTACATCGAGCAGCAGCACTTCGACTAGCACCTCTAGCAGTTCGTCGTCGACGTCTACATCGAGCAGCAGCACATCGACCAGCACCTCGAGCAGTTCGTCTTCGACATCCACATCGAGCAGCAGCACATCGACGTCAACATCGAGCAGTTCGTCTTCGACGTCTACGTCGAGCAGCAGTACGTCAACTAGCACCTCTAGCAGTTCGTCTTCGACGTCTACATCGAGCAGCAGCACGTCGACTAGCACCTCGAGCAGTTCGACTTCGACATCCACGTCGAGCAGCAGCACATCGACGTCCACATCGAGCAGTTCGTCTTCGACGTCTACATCGAGCAGCAGCACGTCGACTAGCACCTCGAGCAGTTCGACTTCGACATCCACATCGAGCAGCAGCACTTCGACTAGCACCTCTAGCAGTTCGTCTTCGACGTCTACATCGAGCAGCAGCACGTCGACTAGCACCTCGAGCAGTTCGACTTCGACATCCACATCGAGCAGCAGCACTTCGACTAGTTCCTCTAGCAGTTCGTCTTCGACGTCTACATCGAGCAGCAGCACGTCGACTAGCACCTCGAGCAGTTCGACTTCGACATCCACATCGAGCAGCAGCACATCGACGTCCACATCGAGCAGTTCGTCTTCGACGTCTACATCGAGCAGCAGCACGTCGACTAGCACCTCGAGCAGTTCGTCTTCGACATCCACATCGAGCAGCAGCACATCGACGTCAACATCGAGCAGTTCGTCTTCGACGTCTACGTCGAGCAGCAGTACGTCAACTAGCACCTCTAGCAGTTCGACTTCGACATCTACATCGAGCAGCAGCACATCGACCAGCACCTCGAGCAGTTCGTCTTCGACATCCACATCGAGCAGCAGCACATCGACGTCAACATCGAGCAGTTCGACTTCGACATCCACATCGAGCAGCAGCACATCGACTAGCACCTCGAGCAGTTCGTCTTCGACGTCTACATCGAGCAGCAGCACATCGACTAGCACATCGAGCAGTTCGTCTTCGACGTCTACATCGAGCAGCAGCACATCGACCAGCACCTCGAGCAGTTCGTCTTCGACATCCACATCGAGCAGCAGCACATCGACGTCAACATCGAGCAGTTCGTCTTCGACGTCTACGTCGAGCAGCAGTACGTCAACTAGCACCTCTAGCAGTTCGTCTTCGACGTCTACATCGAGCAGCAGCACGTCGACTAGCACCTCGAGCAGTTCGACTTCGACATCCACATCGAGCAGCAGCACATCGACGTCCACATCGAGCAGTTCGTCTTCGACGTCTACATCGAGCAGCAGCACGTCGACTAGCACCTCGAGCAGTTCGACTTCGACATCCACATCGAGCAGCAGCACATCGACGTCAACATCGAGCAGTTCGTCTTCGACGTCTACATCGAGCAGCAGCACGTCGACTAGCACCTCGAGCAGTTCGACTTCGACATCCACATCGAGCAGCAGCACTTCGACTAGCACCTCTAGCAGTTCGTCTTCGACGTCTACATCGAGCAGCAGCACGTCGACTAGCACCTCGAGCAGTTCGACTTCGACATCCACATCGAGCAGCAGCACATCGACGTCAACATCGAGCAGTTTGTCTTCGACGTCTACGTCGAGCAGCAGTACGTCAACTAGCACCTCGAGCAGTTCGACTTCGACATCCACATCGAGCAGCAGCACTTCGACTAGCACCTCTAGCAGTTCGTCGTCGACGTCTACATCGAGCAGCAGCACATCGACCAGCACCTCGAGCAGTTCGTCTTCGACATCCACATCGAGCAGCAGCACATCGACGTCAACATCGAGCAGTTCGTCTTCGACGTCTACGTCGAGCAGCAGTACGTCAACTAGCACCTCTAGCAGTTCGACTTCGACATCTACATCGAGCAGCAGCACTTCGACTAACACCTCTAGCAGTTCGTCGTCGACGTCTACATCGAGCAGCAGCACATCGACCAGCACCTCGAGCAGTTCGTCTTCGACATCCACATCGAGCAGCAGCACATCGACGTCAACATCGAGCAGTTCGTCTTCGACGTCTACGTCGAGCAGCAGTACGTCAACTAGCACCTCTAGCAGTTCGTCTTCGACGTCTACATCGAGCAGCAGCACGTCGACTAGCACCTCGAGCAGTTCGACTTCAACATCCACGTCGAGCAGCAGCACATCGACGTCCACATCGAGCAGTTCGTCTTCGACGTCTACATCGAGCAGCAGCACGTCGACTAGCACCTCGAGCAGTTCGACTTCGACATCCACATCGAGCAGCAGCACTTCGACTAGCACCTCTAGCAGTTCGTCTTCGACGTCTACATCGAGCAGCAGCACGTCGACTAGCACCTCGAGCAGTTCGACTTCGACATCCACATCGAGCAGCAGCACTTCGACTAGTTCCTCTAGCAGTTCGTCTTCGACGTCTACATCGAGCAGCAGCACGTCGACTAGCACCTCGAGCAGTTCGACTTCGACATCCACATCGAGCAGCAGCACATCGACGTCCACATCGAGCAGTTCGTCTTCGACGTCTACATCGAGCAGCAGCACGTCGACTAGCACTTCGAGCAGTTCGTCTTCGACATCCACATCGAGCAGCAGCACATCGACGTCAACATCGAGCAGTTCGTCTTCGACGTCTACGTCGAGCAGCAGTACGTCAACTAGCACCTCTAGCAGTTCGACTTCGACATCTACATCGAGCAGCAGCACATCGACCAGCACCTCGAGCAGTTCGTCTTCGACATCCACATCGAGCAGCAGCACATCGACGTCAACATCGAGCAGTTCGACTTCGACATCCACATCGAGCAGCAGCACATCGACTAGCACCTCGAGCAGTTCGTCTTCGACGTCTACATCGAGCAGCAGCACATCGACTAGCACATCGAGCAGTTCGTCTTCGACGTCTACATCGAGCAGCAGCACATCGACCAGCACCTCGAGCAGTTCGTCTTCGACATCCACATCGAGCAGCAGCACATCGACGTCAACATCGAGCAGTTCGTCTTCGACGTCTACGTCGAGCAGCAGTACGTCAACTAGCACCTCTAGCAGTTCGTCTTCGACGTCTACATCGAGCAGCAGCACGTCGACTAGCACCTCGAGCAGTTCGACTTCGACATCCACATCGAGCAGCAGCACATCGACGTCCACATCGAGCAGTTCGTCTTCGACGTCTACATCGAGCAGCAGCACGTCGACTAGCACCTCGAGCAGTTCGACTTCGACATCCACATCGAGCAGCAGCACTTCGACTAGTTCCTCTAGCAGTTCGTCTTCGACGTCTACATCGAGCAGCAGCACGTCGACTAGCACCTCGAGCAGTTCGACTTCGACATCCACATCGAGCAGCAGCACATCGACGTCCACATCGAGCAGTTCGTCTTCGACGTCTACATCGAGCAGCAGCACGTCGACTAGCACCTCGAGCAGTTCGTCTTCGACATCCACATCGAGCAGCAGCACATCGACGTCAACATCGAGCAGTTCGTCTTCGACGTCTACGTCGAGCAGCAGTACGTCAACTAGCACCTCTAGCAGTTCGACTTCGACATCTACATCGAGCAGCAGCACATCGACCAGCACCTCGAGCAGTTCGTCTTCGACATCCACATCGAGCAGCAGCACATCGACGTCAACATCGAGCAGTTCGACTTCGACATCCACATCGAGCAGCAGCACATCGACTAGCACCTCGAGCAGTTCGTCTTCGACGTCTACATCGAGCAGCAGCACATCGACTAGCACATCGAGCAGTTCGTCTTCGACGTCTACATCGAGCAGCAGCACGTCGACTAGCACCTCGAGCAGTTCGACTTCGACATCCACATCGAGCAGCAGCACATCGACGTCCACATCGAGCAGTTCGTCTTCGACGTCTACATCGAGCAGCAGCACGAGTTCGTTTATTCTCAATGTTCTCCAAGTGTTTCTAACTAGTGACTAATTGGAATTCACATAGATTTTTTTTGGAAAGTTCTCAACAAACTCCCCGACCCATATATTTTTACATACTTACTCTTTCCTGACCGAAATTGTTGCCGACGCTAACAAAGGTAGATGAATTGTCTTAAATTTTTCTTCCCTTCTCCAAGCAAGTAAGTCGGTCGCGTCCGCGACTTTCGCTCACGATTCCCTTGACCCAACTATTCTCGTCTACTAACAAATGTACTGGTCTTCTACTTCTACTCTGATTTAGAGGACTCTTCGGAAAAATGAGGTTAAAAAGATGAACGGTCTCATTGGGACTCTTCAGTGCAACGCCACAGTTGCTAATACCTCTTCGAAAGTTTCCTCTAAACCCCTTAACCCTTTCTGGCACCATGTTAGTGATAACACTGAACACGTTATCCTTTGGCAATAAAGATATGAATATCTAAAAAATTAGCTCCTAATAGCGTTAGAAACTTCTCAATTAAGATTCTCGCGAACAAACTTGTAGAAAATCGGAACCATTTCCAGCGAAATTAGTTTTTCGTTGCAGGTACCTCGTCTTCGACGTCCACATCGAGCAGCAGCACATCGACTAGCACCTCGAGCAGTTCGTCTTCGACGTCTACATCGAGCAGCAGCACATCGACTAGCACCTCGAGCAGTTCGACTTCGACATCTACATCGAGCAGCAGCACTTCGACTAGCACCTCTAGCAGTTCGTCTTCGACGTCTACATCGAGCAGCAGCACGTCGACTAGCACCTCGAGCAGTTCGACTTCGACATCCACATCGAGCAGCAGCACTTCGACTAGCACCTCTAGCAGTTCGTCTTCGACGTCTACATCGAGCAGCAGCACGTCGACTAGCACCTCGAGCAGTTCGACTTCGACATCCACATCGAGCAGCAGCACATCGACGTCAACATCGAGCAGTTCGTCTTCGACGTCTACGTCGAGCAGCAGTACGTCAACTAGCACCTCGAGCAGTTCGACTTCGACATCCACATCGAGCAGCAGCACTTCGACTAGCACCTCTAGCAGTTCGTCGTCGACGTCTACATCGAGCAGCAGCACATCGACCAGCACCTCGAGCAGTTCGTCTTCGACATCCACATCGAGCAGCAGCACATCGACGTCAACATCGAGCAGTTCGTCTTCGACGTCTACGTCGAGCGGCAGTACGTCAACTAGCACCTCTAGCAGTTCGACTTCGACATCTACATCGAGCAGCAGCACTTCGACTAGCACCTCTAGCAGTTCGTCGTCGACGTCTACATCGAGCAGCAGCACATCGACCAGCACCTCGAGCAGTTCGTCTTCGACATCCACATCGAGCAGCAGCACATCGACGTCAACATCGAGCAGTTCGTCTTCGACGTCTACATCGAGCAGCAGCACGTCGACTAGCACCTCGAGCAGTTCGACTTCGACATCCACATCGAGCAGCAGCACATCGACGTCCACATCGAGCAGTTCGTCTTCGACGTCTACATCGAGCAGCAGCACGTCGACTAGCACCTCGAGCAGTTCGTCTTCGACATCCACATCGAGCAGCAGCACATCGACGTCAACATCGAGCAGTTCGTCTTCGACGTCTACGTCGAGCAGCAGTACGTCAACTAGCACCTCTAGCAGTTCGACTTCGACATCTACATCGAGCAGCAGCACATCGACCAGCACCTCGAGCAGTTCGTCTTCGACATCCACATCGAGCAGCAGCACATCGACGTCAACATCGAGCAGTTCGACTTCGACATCCACATCGAGCAGCAGCACATCGACTAGCACCTCGAGCAGTTCGTCTTCGACGTCTACATCGAGCAGCAGCACATCGACTAGCACATCGAGCAGTTCGTCTTCGACGTCTACATCGAGCAGCAGCACGTCGACTAGCACCTCGAGCAGTTCGACTTCGACATCCACATCGAGCAGCAGCACATCGACGTCCACATCGAGCAGTTCGTCTTCGACGTCTACATCGAGCAGCAGCACGAGTTCGTTTATTCTCAATGTTCTCCAAGTGTTTCTAACTAGTGACTAATTGGAATTCACATAGATTTTTTTTGGAAAGTTCTCAACAAACTCCCCGACCCATATATTTTTACATACTTACTCTTTCCTGACCGAAATTGTTGCCGACGCTAACAAAGGTAGATGAATTGTCTTAAATTTTTCTTCCCTTCTCCAAGCAAGTAAGTCGGTCGCGTCCGCGACTTTCGCTCACGATTCCCTTGACCCAACTATTCTCGTCTACTAACAAATGTACTGGTCTTCTACTTCTACTCTGATTTAGAGGACTCTTCGGAAAAATGAGGTTAAAAAGATGAACGGTCTCATTGGGACTCTTCAGTGCAACGCCACAGTTGCTAATACCTCTTCGAAAGTTTCCTCTAAACCCCTTAACCCTTTCTGGCACCATGTTAGTGATAACACTGAACACGTTATCCTTTGGCAATAAAGATATGAATATCTAAAAAATTAGCTCCTAATAGCGTTAGAAATTTCTCAATTAAGATTCTCGCGAACAAACTTGTAGAAAATCGGAACCATTTCCAGCGAAATTAGTTTTTCGTTGCAGGTACCTCGTCTTCGACGTCCACATCGAGCAGCAGCACATCGACTAGCACCTCGAGCAGTTCGTCTTCGACGTCTACATCGAGCAGCAGCACATCGACTAGCACCTCGAGCAGTTCGACTTCGACATCTACATCGAGCAGCAGCACTTCTACTAGCACCTCTAGCAGTTCGTCTTCGACGTCTACATCGAGCAGCAGCACGTCGACTAGCACCTCGAGCAGTTCGACTTCGACATCCACATCGAGCAGCAGCACTTCGACTAGCACCTCTAGCAGTTCGTCTTCGACGTCTACATCGAGCAGCAGCACGTCGACTAGCACCTCGAGCAGTTCGACTTCGACATCCACATCGAGCAGCAGCACATCGACGTCAACATCGAGCAGTTCGTCTTCGACGTCTACGTCGAGCAGCAGTACGTCAACTAGCACCTCGAGCAGTTCGACTTCGACATCCACATCGAGCAGCAGCACTTCGACTAGCACCTCTAGCAGTTCGTCGTCGACGTCTACATCGAGCAGCAGCACATCGACCAGCACCTCGAGCAGTTCGTCTTCGACATCCACATCGAGCAGCAGCACATCGACGTCAACATCGAGCAGTTCGTCTTCGACGTCTACGTCGAGCAGCAGTACGTCAACTAGCACCTCTAGCAGTTCGACTTCGACATCTACATCGAGCAGCAGCACTTCGACTAGCACCTCTAGCAGTTCGTCGTCGACGTCTACATCGAGCAGCAGCACATCGACCAGCACCTCGAGCAGTTCGTCTTCGACATCCACATCGAGCAGCAGCACATCGACGTCAACATCGAGCAGTTCGTCTTCGACGTCTACGTCGAGCAGCAGTACGTCAACTAGCACCTCTAGCAGTTCGTCTTCTACGTCTACATCGAGCAGCAGCACGTCGACTAGCACCTCGAGCAGTTCGACTTCGACATCCACATCAAGCAGCAGCACATCGACGTCCACATCGAGCAGTTCGTCTTCGACGTCTACATCGAGCAGCAGCACGTCGACTAGCACCTCGAGCAGTTTGTATTCGACGTCTACGTCGAGCAGCAGTACGTCAACTAGCACCTCTAGCAGTTCGTCTTCGACGTCTACATCGAGCAGCAGCACGTCGACTAGCACCTCGAGCAGTTCGACTTCGACATCCACATCGAGCAGCAGCACATCGACGTCCACATCGAGCAGTTCGTCTTCGACGTCTACATCGAGCAGCAGCACGTCGACTAGCACCTCGAGCAGTTCGACTTCGACATCCACATCGAGCAGCAGCACTTCGACTAGCACCTCTAGCAGTTCGTCTTCGACGTCTACATCGAGCAGCAGCACGTCGACTAGCACCTCGAGCAGTTCGACTTCGACATCCACATCGAGCAGCAGCACATCGACGTCAACATCGAGCAGTTCGTCTTCGACGTCTACATCGAGCAGCAGCACGTCGACTAGCACCTCGAGCAGTTCGACTTCGACATCCACATCGAGCAGCAGCACTTCGACTAGCACCTCTAGCAGTTCGTCTTCGACGTCTACATCGAGCAGCAGCACGTCGACTAGCACCTCGAGCAGTTCGACTTCGACATCCACATCGAGCAGCAGCACATCGACGTCAACATCGAGCAGTTTGTCTTCGACGTCTACGTCGAGCAGCAGTACGTCAACTAGCACCTCGAGCAGTTCGACTTCGACATCCACATCGAGCAGCAGCACTTCGACTAGCACCTCTAGCAGTTCGTCGTCGACGTCTACATCGAGCAGCAGCACATCGACCAGCACCTCGAGCAGTTCGTCTTCGACATCCACATCGAGCAGCAGCACATCGACGTCAACATCGAGCAGTTCGTCTTCGACGTCTACGTCGAGCAGCAGTACGTCAACTAGCACCTCTAGCAGTTCGACTTCGACATCTACATCGAGCAGCAGCACTTCGACTAGCACCTCTAGCAGTTCGTCGTCGACGTCTACATCGATCAGCAGCACATCGACCAGCACCTCGAGCAGTTCGTCTTCGACATCCACATCGAGCAGCAGCACATCGACGTCAACATCGAGCAGTTCGTCTTCGACGTCTACGTCGAGCAGCAGTACGTCAACTAGCACCTCTAGCAGTTCGTCTTCGACGTCTACATCGAGCAGCAGCACGTCGACTAGCACCTCGAGCAGTTCGACTTCGACATCCACATCGAGCAGCAGCACATCGACGTCCACATCGAGCAGTTCGTCTTCGACGTCTACATCGAGCAGCAGCACGTCGACTAGCACCTCGAGCAGTTCGACTTCGACATCCACATCGAGCAGCAGCACTTCGACTAGCACCTCTAGCAGTTCGTCTTCGACGTCTACATCGAGCAGCAGCACGTCGACTAGCACCTCGAGCAGTTCGACTTCGACATCCACATCGAGCAGCAGCACATCGACGTCAACATCGAGCAGTTCGTCTTCGACGTCTACGTCGAGCAGCAGTACGTCAACTAGCACCTCGAGCAGTTCGACTTCGACATCCACATCGAGCAGCAGCACTTCGACTAGCACCTCTAGCAGTTCGTCGTCGACGTCTACATCGAGCAGCAGCACATCGACCAGCACCTCGAGCAGTTCGTCTTCGACATCCACATCGAGCAGCAGCACATCGACGTCAACATCGAGCAGTTCGTCTTCGACTTCTACGTCGAGCAGCAGCACGTCGACTAGCACCTCGAGCAGTTCGACTTCGACATCCACATCGAGCAGCAGCACATCGACGTCCACATCGAGCAGTTCGTCTTCGACGTCTACATCGAGCAGCAGCACGTCGACTAGCACCTCGAGCAGTTCGACTTCGACATCCACATCGAGCAGCAGCACTTCGACTAGCACCTCTAGCAGTTCGTCTTCGACGTCTACATCGAGCAGCAGCACGTCGACTAGCACCTCGAGCAGTTCGACTTCGACATCCACATCGAGCAGCAGCACATCGACGTCAACATCGAGCAGTTCGTCTTCGACGTCTACATCGAGCAGCAGCACGTCGACTAGCACCTCGAGCAGTTCGACTTCGACATCCACATCGAGCAGCAGCACTTCGACTAGCACCTCTAGCAGTTCGTCTTCGACGTCTACATCGAGCAGCAGCACGTCGACTAGCACCTCGAGCAGTTCGACTTCGACATCCACATCGAGCAGCAGCACATCGACGTCAACATCGAGCAGTTTGTCTTCGACGTCTACGTCGAGCAGCAGTACGTCAACTAGCACCTCGAGCAGTTCGACTTCGACATCCACATCGAGCAGCAGCACTTCGACTAGCACCTCTAGCAGTTCGTCGTCGACGTCTACATCGAGCAGCAGCACATCGACCAGCACCTCGAGCAGTTCGTCTTCGACATCCACATCGAGCAGCAGCACATCGACGTCAACATCGAGCAGTTCGTCTTCGACGTCTACGTCGAGCAGCAGTACGTCAACTAGCACCTCTAGCAGTTCGACTTCGACATCTACATCGAGCAGCAGCACTTCGACTAGCACCTCTAGTAGTTCGTCGTCGACGTCTACATCGAGCAGCAGCACATCGACCAGCACCTCGAGCAGTTCGTCTTCGACATCCACATCGAGCAGCAGCACATCGACGTCAACATCGAGCAGTTCGTCTTCGACGTCTACGTCGAGCAGCAGTACGTCAACTAGCACCTCTAGCAGTTCGTCTTCGACGTCTACATCGAGCAGCAGCACGTCGACTAGCACCTCGAGCAGTTCGACTTCGACATCCACATCGAGCAGCAGCACATCGACGTCCACATCGAGCAGTTCGTCTTCGACGTCTACATCGAGCAGCAGCACGTCGACTAGCACCTCGAGCAGTTCGACTTCGACATCCACATCGAGCAGCAGCACTTCGACTAGCACCTCTAGCAGTTCGTCTTCGACGTCTACATCGAGCAGCAGCACGTCGACTAGCACCTCGAGCAGTTCGACTTCGACATCCACATCGAGCAGCAGCACATCGACGTCAACATCGAGCAGTTCGTCTTCGACGTCTACGTCGAGCAGCAGTACGTCAACTAGCACCTCGAGCAGTTCGACTTCGACATCCACATCGAGCGGCAGCACTTCGACTAGCACCTCTAGCAGTTCGTCGTCGACGTCTACATCGAGCAGCAGCACATCGACCAGCACCTCGAGCAGTTCGTCTTCGACATCCACATCGAGCAGCAGCACATCGACGTCAACATCGAGCAGTTCGTCTTCGACTTCTACGTCGAGCAGCAGTACGTCAACTAGCACCTCTAGCAGTTCGACTTCGACATCTACATCGAGCAGCAGCACATCGACCAGCACCTCGAGCAGTTCGTCTTCGACATCCACATCGAGCAGCAGCACATCGACGTCAACATCGAGCAGTTCGACTTCGACATCCACATCGAGCAGCAGCACATCGACTAGCACCTCGAGCAGTTCGTCTTCGACGTCTACATCGAGCAGCAGCACATCGACTAGCACATCGAGCAGTTCGTCTTCGACGTCTACATCGAGCAGCAGCACGTCGACTAGCACCTCGAGCAGTTCGACTTCGACATCCACATCGAGCAGCAGCACATCGACGTCCACATCGAGCAGCAGCACATCGAGGTCAACATCGAGCAGTTCGTCTTCGACGTCTACGTCGAGCAGCAGTACGTCAACTAGCACCTCTAGCAGTTCGTCTTCGACGTCTACATCAGGCAGCAGCACGTCGACTAGCACCTCGAGCAGTTCGACTTCGACATCCACATCGAGCAGCAGCACATCGACGTCCACATCGAGCAGTTCGTCTTCGACGTCTACATCGAGCAGCAGCACGTCGACTAGCACCTCGAGCAGTTCGTCTTCGACGTCTACGTCGAGCAGCAGTACGTCAACTAGCACCTCTAGCAGTTCGTCTTCGACGTCTACATCGAGCAGCAGCACGTCGACTAGCACCTCGAGCAGTTCGACTTCGACATCCACATCGAGCAGCAGCACATCGACGTCCACATCGAGCAGTTCGTCTTCGACGTCTACATCGAGCAGCAGCACGTCGACTAGCACCTCGAGCAGTTCGACTTCGACATCCACATCGAGCAGCAGCACTTCGACTAGCACCTCTAGCAGTTCGTCTTCGACGTCTACATCGAGCAGCAGCACGTCGACTAGCACCTCGAGCAGTTCGACTTCGACATCCACATCGAGCAGCAGCACATCGACGTCAACATCGAGCAGTTCGTCTTCGACGTCTACATCGAGCAGCAGCACTTCGACTAGCACCTCTAGCAGTTCGTCGTCGACGTCTACATCGAGCAGCAGCACATCGACCAGCACCTCGAGCAGTTCGTCTTCGACATCCACATCGAGCAGCAGCACATCGACGTCAACATCGAGCAGTTCGTCTTCGACGTCTACGTCGAGCAGCAGTACGTCAACTAGCACCTCTAGCAGTTCGTCTTCGACGTCTACATCGAGCAGCAGCACGTCGACTAGCACCTCGAGCAGTTCGACTTCGACATCCACATCGAGCAGCAGCACATCGACGTCCACATCGAGCAGTTCGTCTTCGACGTCTACATCGAGCAGCAGCACGTCGACTAGCACCTCGAGCAGTTCGACTTCGACATCCACATCGAGCAGCAGCACTTCGACTAGCACCTCTAGCAGTTCGTCTTCGACGTCTAAATCGAGCAGCAGCACGTCGACTAGCACCTCGAGCAGTTCGACTTCGACATCCACATCGAGCAGCAGCACATCGACGTCAACATCGAGCAGTTCGTCTTCGACGTCTACGTCGAGCAGCAGTACGTCAACTAGCACCTCGAGCAGTTCGACTTCGACATCCACATCGAGCAGCAGCACTTCGACTAGCACCTCTAGCAGTTCGTCGTCGACGTCTACATCGAGCAGCAGCACATCGACCAGCACCTCGAGCAGTTCGTCTTCGACATCCACATCGAGCAGCAGCACATCGACGTCAACATCGAGCAGTTCGTCTTCGACTTCTACGTCGAGCAGCAGTACGTCAACTAGCACCTCTAGCAGTTCGACTTCGACATCTACATCGAGCAGCAGCACATCGACCAGCACCTCGAGCAGTTCGTCTTCGACATCCACATCGAGCAGCAGCACATCGACGTCAACATCGAGCAGTTCGACTTCGACATCCACATCGAGCAGCAGCACATCGACTAGCACCTCGAGCAGTTCGTCTTCGACGTCTACATCGAGCAGCAGCACATCGACTAGCACATCGAGCAGTTCGTCTTCGACGTCTACATCGAGCAGCAGCACGTCGACTAGCACCTCGAGCAGTTCGACTTCGACATCCACATCGAGCAGCAGCACATCGACGTCCACATCGAGCAGCAGCACATTGACGTCAACATCGAGCAGTTCGTCTTCGACGTCTACGTCGAGCAGCAGTACGTCAACTAGCACCTCTAGCAGTTCGTCTTCGACGTCTACATCAAGCAGCAGCACGTCGACTAGCACCTCGAGCAGTTCGACTTCGACATCCACATCGAGCAGCAGCACATCGACGTCCACATCGAGCAGTTCGTCTTCGACGTCTACATCGAGCAGCAGCACGTCGACTAGCACCTCGAGCAGTTCGTCTTCGACGTCTACGTCGAGCAGCAGTACGTCAACTAGCACCTCTAGCAGTTCGTCTTCGACGTCTACATCGAGCAGCAGCACGTCGACTAGCACCTCGAGCAGTTCGACTTCGACATCCACATCGAGCAGCAGCACATCGACGTCCACATCGAGCAGTTCGTCTTCGACGTCTACATCGAGCAGCAGCACGTCGACTAGCACCTCGAGCAGTTCGACTTCGACATCCACATCGAGCAGCAGCACTTCGACTAGCACCTCTAGCAGTTCGTCTTCGACGTCTACATCGAGCAGCAGCACGTCGACTAGCACCTCGAGCAGTTCGACTTCGACATCCACATCGAGCAGCAGCACATCGACGTCAACATCGAGCAGTTCGTCTTCGACGTCTACATCGAGCAGCAGCACGTCGACTAGCACCTCGAGCAGTTCGACTTCGACATCCACATCGAGCAGCAGCACTTCGACTAGCACCTCTAGCAGTTCGTCTTCGACGTCTACATCGAGCAGCAGCACGTCGACTAGCACCTCGAGCAGTTCGACTTCGACATCCACATCGAGCAGCAGCACATCGACGTCAACATCGAGCAGTTTGTCTTCGACGTCTACGTCGAGCAGCAGTACGTCAACTAGCACCTCGAGCAGTTCGACTTCGACATCCACATCGAGCAGCAGCACTTCGACTAGCACCTCTAGCAGTTCGTCGTCGACGTCTACATCAAGCAGCAGCACATCGACCAGCACCTCGAGCAGTTCGTCTTCGACATCCACATCGAGCAGCAGCACATCGACGTCAACATCGAGCAGTTCGTCTTCGACGTCTACGTCGAGCAGCAGTATGTCAACTAGCACCTCTAGCAGTTCGACTTCGACATCTACATCGAGCAGCAGCACTTCGACTAGCACCTCTAGCAGTTCGTCGTCGACGTCTACATCGAGCAGCAGCACATCGACCAGCACCTCGAGCAGTTCGTCTTCGACATCCACATCGAGCAGCAGCACATCGACGTCAACATCGAGCAGTTCGTCTTCGACGTCTACGTCGAGCAGCAGTACGTCAACTAGCACCTCTAGCAGTTCGTCTTCGACGTCTACATCGAGCAGCAGCACGTCGACTAGCACCTCGAGCAGTTCGACTTCGACATCCACATCGAGCAGCAGCACATCGACGTCCACATCGAGCAGTTCGTCTTCGACGTCTACATCGAGCAGCAGCACGTCGACTAGCACCTCGAGCAGTTCGACTTCGACATCCACATCGAGCAGCAGCACTTCGACTAGCACCTCTAGCAGTTCGTCTTCGACGTCTACATCGAGCAGCAGCACGTCGACTAGCACCTCGAGCAGTTCGACTTCGACATCCACATCGAGCAGCAGCACATCGACGTCAACATCGAGCAGTTCGTCTTCGACGTCTACGTCGAGCATCAGTACGTCAACTAGCACCTCGAGCAGTTCGACTTCGACATCCACATCGAGCAGCAGCACTTCGACTAGCACCTCTAGCAGTTCGTCGTCGACGTCTACATCGAGCAGCAGCACATCGACCAGCACCTCGAGCAGTTCGTCTTCGACATCCACATCGAGCAGCAGCACATCGACGTCAACATCGAGCAGTTCGTCTTCGACGTCTACGTCGAGCAGCAGTACGTCAACTAGCACCTCTAGCAGTTCGACTTCGACATCTACATCGAGCAGCAGCACATCGACCAGCACCTCGAGCAGTTCGTCTTCGACATCCACATCGAGCAGCAGCACATCGACGTCAACATCGAGCAGTTCGACTTCGACATCCACATCGAGCAGCAGCACATCGACTAGCACCTCGAGCAGTTCGTCTTCGACGTCTACATCGAGCAGCAGCACATCGACTAGCACATCGAGCAGTTCGTCTTCGACGTCTACATCGAGCAGCAGCACGTCGACTAGCACCTCGAGCAGTTCGACTTCGACATCCACATCGAGCAGCAGCACATCGACGTCCACATCGAGCAGTTCGTCTTCGACGTCTACATCGAGCAGCAGCACGAGTTCGTTTATTCTCAATGTTCTCCAAGTGTTTCTAACTAGTGACTAATTGGAATTCACATAGATTTTTTTTGGAAAGTTCTCAACAAACTCCCCGACCCATATATTTTTACATACTTACTCTTTCCTGACCGAAATTGTTGCCGACGCTAACAAAGGTAGATGAATTGTCTTAAATTTTTCTTCCCTTCTCCAAGCAAGTAAGTCGGTCGCGTCCGCGACTTTCGCTCACGATTCCCTTGACCCAACTATTCTCGTCTACTAACAAATGTACTGGTCTTCTACTTCTACTCTGATTTAGAGGACTCTTCGGAAAAATGAGGTTAAAAAGATGAACGGTCTCATTGGGACTCTTCAGCGCAACGCCACAGTTGCTAATACCTCTTCGAAAGTTTCCTCTAAACCCCTTAACCCTTTCTGGCACCATGTTAGTGATAACACTGAACACGTTATCCTTTGGCAATAAAGATATGAATATCTAAAAAAAATTAGCTCCTAATAGCGTTAGAAACTTCTCAATTAAGATTCTCGCGAACAAACTTGTAGAAAATCGGAACCATTTCCAGCGAAATTAGTTTTTCGTTGCAGGTACCTCGTCTTCGACGTCCACATCGAGCAGCAGCACATCGACTAGCACCTCGAGCAGTTCGTCTTCGACGTCTACATCGAGCAGCAGCACATCGACTAGCACCTCGAGCAGTTCGACTTCGACATCTACATCGAGCAGCAGCACTTCGACTAGCACCTCTAGCAGTTCGTCTTCGACGTCTACATCGAGCAGCAGCACGTCGACTAGCACCTCGAGCAGTTCGACTTCGACATCCACATCGAGCAGCAGCACATCGACGTCCACATCAAGCAGTTCGTCTTCGACGTCTACATCGAGCAGCAGCACGTCGACTAGCACCTCGAGCAGTTCGACTCCGACATCCACATCGCGCAGCAGCACTTCGACTAGCACCTCTAGCAGTTCGTCTTCGACGTCTACATCGAGCAGCAGCACGTCGACTAGCACCTCGAGCAGTTCGACTTCGACATCCACATCGAGCAGCAGCACATCGACGTCAACATCGAGCAGTTCGTCTTCGACGTCTACGTCGAGCAGCAGTACGTCAACTAGCACCTCGAGCAGTTCGACTTCGACATCCACATCGAGCAGCAGCACATCGACGTCAACATCGAGCAGTTCGTCTTCGACTTCTACGTCGAGCAGCAGTACGTCAACTAGCACCTCTAGCAGTTCGACTTCGACATCTACATCGAGCAGCAGCACATCGACCAGCACCTCGAGCAGTTCGTCTTCGACATCCACATCGAGCAGCAGCACATCGACGTCAACATCGAGCAGTTCGACTTCGACATCCACATCGAGCAGCAGCACATCGACTAGCACCTCGAGCAGTTCGTCTTCGACGTCTACATCGAGCAGCAGCACATCGACTAGCACATCGAGCAGTTCGTCTTCGACGTCTACATCGAGCAGCAGCACGTCGACTAGCACCTCGAGCAGTTCGACTTCGACATCCACATCGAGCAGCAGCACATCGACGTCCACATCGAGCAGCAGCACATCGACGTCAACATCGAGCAGTTCGTCTTCGACGTCTACGTCGAGCAGCAGTACGTCAACTAGCACCTCTAGCAGTTCGTCTTCGACGTCTACATCAAGCAGCAGCACGTCGACTAGCACCTCGAGCAGTTCGACTTCGACATCCACATCGAGCAGCAGCACATCGACGTCCACATCGAGCAGTTCGTCTTCGACGTCTACATCGAGCAGCAGCACGTCGACTAGCACCTCGAGCAGTTCGTCTTCGACGTCTACGTCGAGCAGCAGTACGTCAACTAGCACCTCTAGCAGTTCGTCTTCGACGTCTACATCGAGCAGCAGCACGTCGACTAGCACCTCGAGCAGTTCGACTTCGACATCCACATCGAGCAGCAGCACATCGACGTCCACATCGAGCAGTTCGTCTTCGACGTCTACATCGAGCAGCAGCACGTCGACTAGCACCTCGAGCAGTTCGACTTCGACATCCACATCGAGCAGCAGCACTTCGACTAGCACCTCTAGCAGTTCGTCTTCGACGTCTACATCGAGCAGCAGCACGTCGACTAGCACCTCGAGCAGTTCGACTTCGACATCCACATCGAGCAGCAGCACATCGACGTCAACATCGAGCAGTTCGTCTTCGACGTCTACATCGAGCAGCAGCACGTCGACTAGCACCTCGAGCAGTTCGACTTCGACATCCACATCGAGCAGCAGCACTTCGACTAGCACCTCTAGCAGTTCGTCTTCGACGTCTACATCGAGCAGCAGCACGTCGACTAGCACCTCGAGCAGTTCGACTTCGACATCCACATCGAGCAGCAGCACATCGACGTCAACATCGAGCAGTTTGTCTTCGACGTCTACGTCGAGCAGCAGTACGTCAACTAGCACCTCGAGCAGTTCGACTTCGACATCCACATCGAGCAGCAGCACTTCGACTAGCACCTCTAGCAGTTCGTCGTCGACGTCTACATCGAGCAGCAGCACATCGACCAGCACCTCGAGCAGTTCGTCTTCGACATCCACATCGAGCAGCAGCACATCGACGTCAACATCGAGCAGTTCGTCTTCGACGTCTACGTCGAGCAGCAGTATGTCAACTAGCACCTCTAGCAGTTCGACTTCGACATCTACATCGAGCAGCAGCACTTCGACTAGCACCTCTAGCAGTTCGTCGTCGACGTCTACATCGAGCAGCAGCACATCGACCAGCACCTCGAGCAGTTCGTCTTCGACATCCACATCGAGCAGCAGCACATCGACGTCAACATCGAGCAGTTCGTCTTCGACGTCTACGTCGAGCAGCAGTACGTCAACTAGCACCTCTAGCAGTTCGTCTTCGACGTCTACATCGAGCAGCAGCACGTCGACTAGCACCTCGAGCAGTTCGACTTCGACATCCACATCGAGCAGCAGCACATCGACGTCCACATCGAGCAGTTCGTCTTCGACGTCTACATCGAGCAGCAGCACGTCGACTAGCACCTCGAGCAGTTCGACTTCGACATCCACATCGAGCAGCAGCACTTCGACTAGCACCTCTAGCAGTTCGTCTTCGACGTCTACATCGAGCAGCAGCACGTCGACTAGCACCTCGAGCAGTTCGACTTCGACATCCACATCGAGCAGCAGCACATCGACGTCAACATCGAGCAGTTCGTCTTCGACGTCTACGTCGAGCAGCAGTACGTCAACTAGCACCTCGAGCAGTTCGACTTCGACATCCACATCGAGCAGCAGCACTTCGACTAGCACCTCTAGCAGTTCGTCGTCGACGTCTACATCGAGCAGCAGCACATCGACCAGCACCTCGAGCAGTTCGTCTTCGACATCCACATCGAGCAGCAGCACATCGACGTCAACATCGAGCAGTTCGTCTTCGGACGTCTACGTCGAGCAGCAGTACGTCAACTAGCACCTCTAGCAGTTCGACTTCGACATCTACATCGAGCAGCAGCACATCGACCAGCACCTCGAGCAGTTCGTCTTCGACATCCACATCGAGCAGCAGCACATCGACGTCAACATCGAGCAGTTCGACTTCGACATCCACATCGAGCAGCAGCACATCGACTAGCACCTCGAGCAGTTCGTCTTCGACGTCTACATCGAGCAGCAGCACATCGACTAGCACATCGAGCAGTTCGTCTTCGACGTCTACATCGAGCAGCAGCACGTCGACTAGCACCTCGAGCAGTTCGACTTCGACATCCACATCGAGCAGCAGCACATCGACGTCCACATCGAGCAGTTCGTCTTCGACGTCTACATCGAGCAGCAGCACGAGTTCGTTTATTCTCAATGTTCTCCAAGTGTTTCTAACTAGTGACTAATTGGAATTCACATAGATTTTTTTTGGAAAGTTCTCAACAAACTCCCCGACCCATATATTTTTACATACTTACTCTTTCCTGACCGAAATTGTTGCCGACGCTAACAAAGGTAGATGAATTGTCTTAAATTTTTCTTCCCTTCTCCAAGCAAGTAAGTCGGTCGCGTCCGCGACTTTCGCTCACGATTCCCTTGACCCAACTATTCTCGTCTACTAACAAATGTACTGGTCTTCTACTTCTACTCTGATTTAGAGGACTCTTCGGAAAAATGAGGTTAAAAAGATGAACGGTCTCATTGGGACTCTTCAGCGCAACGCCACAGTTGCTAATACCTCTTCGAAAGTTTCCTCTAAACCCCTTAACCCTTTCTGGCACCATGTTAGTGATAACACTGAACACGTTATCCTTTGGCAATAAAGATATGAATATCTAAAAAAAATTAGCTCCTAATAGCGTTAGAAACTTCTCAATTAAGATTCTCGCGAACAAACTTGTAGAAAATCGGAACCATTTCCAGCGAAATTAGTTTTTCGTTGCAGGTACCTCGTCTTCGACGTCCACATCGAGCAGCAGCACATCGACTAGCACCTCGAGCAGTTCGTCTTCGACGTCTACATCGAGCAGCAGCACATCGACTAGCACCTCGAGCAGTTCGACTTCGACATCTACATCGAGCAGCAGCACTTCGACTAGCACCTCTAGCAGTTCGTCTTCGACGTCTACATCGAGCAGCAGCACGTCGACTAGCACCTCGAGCAGTTCGACTTCGACATCCACATCGAGCAGCAGCACATCGACGTCCACATCAAGCAGTTCGTCTTCGACGTCTACATCGAGCAGCAGCACGTCGACTAGCACCTCGAGCAGTTCGACTCCGACATCCACATCGAGCAGCAGCACTTCGACTAGCACCTCTAGCAGTTCGTCTTCGACGTCTACATCGAGCAGCAGCACGTCGACTAGCACCTCGAGCAGTTCGACTTCGACATCCACATCGAGCAGCAGCACATCGACGTCAACATCGAGCAGTTCGTCTTCGACGTCTACGTCGAGCAGCAGTACGTCAACTAGCACCTCGAGCAGTTCGACTTCGACATCCACATCGAGCAGCAGCACTTCGACTAGCACCTCTAGCAGTTCGTCGTCGACGTCTACATCGAGCAGCAGCACATCGACCAGCACCTCGAGCAGTTCGTCTTCGACATCCACATCGAGCAGCAGCACATCGACGTCCACATCGAGCAGTTCGTCTTCGACGTCTACATCGAGCAGCAGCACGTCGACTAGCACCTCGAGCAGTTCGACTTCGACATCCACATCGAGCAGCAGCACTCCGACTAGCACATCTAGCAGTTCGTCTTCGACGTCTACATCGAGCAGCAGCACGTCGACTAGCACCTCGAGCAGTTCGACTTCGACATCCACATCGAGCAGCAGCACATCGACGTCAACATCGAGCAGTTCGTCTTCGACGTCTACGTCGAGCAGCAGTACGTCAACTAGCACCTCGAGCAGTTCGACTTCGACATCCACATCGAGCAGCAGCACTTCGACTAGCACCTCTAGCAGTTCGTCGTCGACGTCTACATCGAGCAGCAGCACATCGACCAGCACCTCGAGCAGTTCGTCTTCGACATCCACATCGAGCAGCAGCACATCGACGTCAACATCGAGCAGTTCGTCTTCGACGTCTACGTCGAGCAGCAGCACATCGACGTCCACATCGAGCAGTTCGTCTTCGACGTCTACATCGAGCAGCAGCACGTCGACTAGCACCTCGAGCAGTTCGTCTTCGACATCCACATCGAGCAGCAGCACATCGACGTCAACATCGAGCAGTTCGACTTCGACATCCACATCGAGCAGCAGCACATCGACTAGCACCTCGAGCAGTTCGTCTTCGACATCCACATCGAGCAGCAGCACATCGACGTCAACATCGAGCAGTTCGACTTCGACATCCACATCGAGCAGCAGCACATTGACTAGCACCTCGAGCAGTTCGTCTTCGACGACTTCGACATCTACATCGAGCAGCAGCACTTCGACTAGCACCTCTAGCAGTTCGTCTTCGACGTCTACATCGAGCAGCAGCACGTCGACTAGCACCTCGAGCAGTTCGTCTTCGACGTCTACATCGAGCAGCAGCACATCGACTAGCACCTCGAGCAGTTCGACTTCGACATCTACATCGAGCAGCAGCACTTCGACGTCCACATCGAGCAGTTCGTCTTCGACGTCTACATCGAGCAGCAGCACGTCGACTAGCACCTCGAGCAGTTCGACTTCGACATCCACATCGAGCAGCAGCACATCGACGTCCACATCGAGCAGTTCGTCTTCGACGTCTACATCGAGCACCAGCACGTCGACTAGCACCTCGAGCAGTTCGTCTTCGACATCCACATCGAGCAGCAGCACATCGACGTCAACATCGAGCAGTTCGACTTCGACATCCACATCGAGCAGCAGCACATCGACTAGCACCTCGAGCAGTTCGTCTTCGACGTCTACATCGAGCAGCAGCACATCGACTAGCACATCGAGCAGTTCGTCTTCGACGTCTACATCGAGCAGCAGCACGTCGACTAGCACCTCGAGCAGTTCGACTTCGACATCCACATCGAGCAGCAGCACATCGACGTCCACATCGAGCAGTTCGTCTTCGACGTCTACATCGAGCAGCAGCACGAGTTCGTTTATTCTCAATGTTCTCCAAGTGTTTCTAACTAGTGACTAATTGGAATTCACATAGATTTTTTTTGGAAAGTTCTCAACAAACTCCCCGACCCATATATTTTTACATACTTACTCTTTCCTGACCGAAATTGTTGCCGACGCTAACAAAGGTAGATGAATTGTCTTAAATTTTTCTTCCCTTCTCCAAGCAAGTAAGTCGGTCGCGTCCGCGACTTTCGCTCACGATTCACTTGACCCAACTATTCTCGTCTACTAACAAATGTACTGGTCTTCTACTTCTACTCTGATTTAGAGGACTCTTCGGAAAAATGAGGTTAAAAAGATGAACGGTCTCATTGGGACTCTTCAGCGCAACGCCACAGTTGCTAATACCTCTTCGAAAGTTTCCTCTAAACCCCTTAACCCTTTCTGGCACCATGTTAGTGATAACACTGAACACGTTATCCTTTGGCAATAAAGATATGAATATCTAAAAAATTAGCTCCTAATAGCGTTAGAAACTTCTCAATTAAGATTCTCGCGAACAAACTTGTAGAAAATCGGAACCATTTCCAGCGAAATTAGTTTTTCGTTGCAGGTACCTCGTCTTCGACGTCCACATCGAGCAGCAGCACATCGACTAGCACCTCGAGCAGTTCGTCTTCGACGTCTACATCGAGCAGCAGCACATCGACTAGCACCTCGAGCAGTTCGACTTCGACATCTACATCGAGCAGCAGCACTTCGACTAGCACCTCTAGCAGTTCGTCTTCGACGTCTACATCGAGCAGCAGCACGTCGACTAGCACCTCGAGCAGTTCGACTTCGACATCCACATCGAGCAGCAGCACATCGACGTCCACATCGAGCAGTTCGTCTTCGACGTCTACATCGAGCAGCAGCACGTCGACTAGCACCTCGAGCAGTTCGTCTTCGACATCTACATCGAGCAGCAGCACATCGACGTCAACATCGAGCAGTTCGACTTCGACATCCACATCGAGCAGCAGCACATCGACTAGCACCTCGAGCAGTTCGTCTTCGACGTCTACATCGAGCAGCAGCACATCGACTAGCACATCGAGCAGTTCGTCTTCGACGTCTACATCGAGCAGCAGCACGTCGACTAGCACCTCGAGCAGTTCGACTTCGACATCCACATCGAGCAGCAGCACATCGACGTCCACATCGAGCAGTTCGTCTTCGACGTCTACATCGAGCAGCAGCACGAGTTCGTTTATTCTCAATGTTCTCCAAGTGTTTCTAACTAGTGACTAATTGGAATTCACATAGATTTTTTTTGGAAAGTTCTCAACAAACTCCCCGACCCATATATTTTTACATACTTACTCTTTCCTGACCGAAATTGTTGCCGACGCTAACAAAGGTAGATGAATTGTCTTAAATTTTTCTTCCCTTCTCCAAGCAAGTAAGTCGGTCGCGTCCGCGACTTTCGCTCACGATTCACTTGACCCAACTATTCTCGTCTACTAACAAATGTACTGGTCTTCTACTACTCTGATTTAGAGGATTCTTCGGAAAAATGAGGTTAAAAAGATGAACGGTCTCATTGGGACTCTTCAGCGCAACGCCACAGTTGCTAATACCTCTTCGAAAGTTTCCTCTAACCCCTTAACCCTTTCTGGCACCATGTTAGTGATAACACTGAACACGTTATCCTTTGGCAATAAAGATATGAATATCTAAAAAATTAGCTCCTAATAGCGTTAGAAACTTCTCAATTAAGATTCTCGCGAACAAACTTGTAGAAAATCGGAACCATTTCCAGCGAAATTAGTTTTTCGTTGCAGGTACCTCGTCTTCGACGTCCACATCGAGCAGCAGCACATCGACTAGCACCTCGAGCAGTTCGTCTTCGACGTCTACATCGAGCAGCAGCACATCGACTAGCACCTCGAGCAGTTCGACTTCGACATCTACATCGAGCAGCAGCACTTCGACTAGCACCTCTAGCAGTTCGTCTTCGACGTCTACATCGAGCAGCAGCACGTCGACTAGCACCTCGAGCAGTTCGACTTCGACATCCACATCGAGCAGCAGCACATCGACGTCCACATCGAGCAGTTCGTCTTCGACGTCTACATCGAGCAGCAGCACGTCGACTAGCACCTCGAGCAGTTCGTCTTCGACATCCACATCGAGCAGCAGCACATCGACGTCAACATCGAGCAGTTCGACTTCGACATCCACATCGAGCAGCAGCACATCGACTAGCACCTCGAGCAGTTCGTCTTCGACGACTTCGACATCTACATCGAGCAGCAGCACTTCGACTAGCACCTCTAGCAGTTCGTCTTCGACGTCTACATCGAGCAGCAGCACGTCGACTAGCACCTCGAGCAGTTCGTCTTCGACGTCTACATCGAGCAGCAGCACATCGACTAGCACCTCGAGCAGTTCGACTTCGACATCTACATCGAGCAGCAGCACTTCGACTAGCACCTCTAGCAGTTCGTCTTCGACGTCTACATCGAGCAGCAGCACGTCGACTAGCACCTCGAGCAGTTCGACTTCGACATCCACATCGAGCAGCAGCACATCGACGTCCACATCGAGCAGTTCGTCTTCGACGTCTACATCGAGCAGCAGCACGTCGACTAGCACCTCGAGCAGTTCGTCTTCGACATCCACATCGAGCAGCAGCACATCGACTTCAACATCGAGCAGTTCGACTTCGACATCCACATCGAGCAGCAGCACATCGACTAGCACCTCGAGCAGTTCGTCTTCGACGTCTACATCGAGCAGCAGCACATCGACTAGCACATCGAGCAGTTCGTCTTCGACGTCTACATCGAGCAGCAGCACGTCGACTAGCACCTCGAGCAGTTCGACTTCGACATCCACATCGAGCAGCAGCACATCGACGTCCACATCGAGCAGTTCGTCTTCGACGTCTACATCGAGCAGCAGCACGAGTTCGTTTATTCTCAATGTTCTCCAAGTGTTTCTAACTAGTGACTAATTGGAATTCACATAGGTTTTTTTTGGAAAGTTCTCAACAAACTCCCCGACCCATATATTTTTACATACTTACTCTTTCCTGACCGAAATTGTTGCCGACGCTAACAAAGGTAGATGAATTGTCTTAAATTTTTCTTCCCTTCTCCAAGCAAGTAAGTCGGTCGCGTCCGCGACTTTCGCTCACGATTCACTTGACCCAACTATTCTCGTCTACTAACAAATGTACTGGTCTTCTACTTCTACTCTGATTTAGAGGACTCTTCGGAAAAATGAGGTTAAAAAGATGAACGGTCTCATTGGGACTCTTCAGCGCAACGCCACAGTTGCTAATACCTCTTCGAAAGTTTCCTCTAAACCCCTTAACCCTTTCTGGCACCATGTTAGTGATAACACTGAACACGTTATCCTTTGGCAATAAAGATATGAATATCTAAAAAATTAGCTCCTAATAGCGTTAGAAACTTCTCAATTAAGATTCTCGCGAACAAACTTGTAGAAAATCGGAACCATTTCCAGCGAAATTAGTTTTTCTTTGCAGGTACCTCGTCTTCGACGTCCACATCGAGCAGCAGCACATCGACTAGCACATCGAGCAGTTCGTCTTCGACGTCTACATCGAGCAGCAGCACGTCGACTAGCACCTCGAGCAGTTCGACTTCGACATCCACATCGAGCAGCAGCACATCGACGTCAACATCGAGCAGTTCGTCTTCGACGTCTACGTCGAGCAGCAGTACGTCAACTAGCACCTCGAGCAGTTCGACTTCGACATCCACATCGAGCAGCAGCACTTCGACTAGCACCTCTAGCAGTTCGTCGTCGACGTCTACATCGAGCAGCAGCACATCGACCAGCACCTCGAGCAGTTCGTCTTCGACATCCACATCGAGCAGCAGCACATCGACGTCAACATCGAGCAGTTCGTCTTCGACGTCTACGTCGAGCAGCAGTACGTCAACTAGCACCTCTAGCAGTTCGACTTCGACATCTACATCGAGCAGCAGCACTTCGACTAGCACCTCTAGCAGTTCGTCATCGACGTCTACATCGAGCAGCAGCACATCGACCAGCACCTCGAGCAGTTCGTCTTCGACATCCACATCGAGCAGCAGCACATCGACGTCAACATCGAGCAGTTCGTCTTCGACGTCTACGTCGAGCAGCACTACGTCAACTAGCACCTCTAGCAGTTCGTCGTCGACGTCTACATCGAGCAGCAGCACATCGACCAGCACCTCGAGCAGTTCGTCTTCGACGTCTACATCGAGCAGCAGCACATCGACTAGCACCTCGAGCAGTTCGACTTCGACATCTACATCGAGCAGCAGCACTTCGACTAGCACCTCTAGCAGTTCGTCTTCGACGTCTACATCGAGCAGCAGCACGTCGACTAGCACCTCGAGCAGTTCGACTTCGACATCCACATCGAGCAGCAGCACATCGACGTCCACATCGAGCAGTTCGTCTTCGACGTCTACATCGAGCAGCAGCACGTCGACTAGCACCTCGAGCAGTTCGTCTTCGACATCCACATCGAGCAGCAGCACATCGACGTCAACATCGAGCAGTTCGACTTCGACATCCACATCGAGCAGCAGCACATCGACTAGCACCTCGAGCAGTTCGTCTTCGACGTCTACATCGAGCAGCAGCACATCGACTAGCACATCGAGCAGTTCGTCTTCGACGTCTACATCGAGCAGCAGCACGTCGACTAGCACCTCGAGCAGTTCGACTTCGACATCCACATCGAGCAGCAGCACATCGACGTCCACATCGAGCAGTTCGTCTTCGACGTCTACATCGAGCAGCAGCACGAGTTCGTTTATTCTCAATGTTCTCCAAGTGTTTCTAACTAGTGACTAATTGGAATTCACATAGATTTTTTTTGGAAAGTTCTCAACAAACTCCCCGACCCATATATTTTTACATACTTACTCTTTCCTGACCGAAATTGTTGCCGACGCTAACAAAGGTAGATGAATTGTCTTAAATTTTTCTTCCCTTCTCCAAGCAAGTAAGTCGGTCGCGTCCGCGACTTTCGCTCACGATTCACTTGACCCAACTATTCTCGTCTACTAACAAATGTACTGGTCTTCTACTTCTACTCTGATTTAGAAGACTCTTCGGAAAAATGAGGTTAAAAAGATGAACGGTCTCATTGGGACTCTTCAGCGCAACGCCACAGTTGCTAATACCTCTTCGAAAGTTTCCTCTAAACCCCTTAACCCTTTCTGGCACCATGTTAGTGATAACACTGAACACGTTATCCTTTGGCAATAAAGATATGAATATCTAAAAAATTAGCTCCTAATAGCGTTAGAAACTTCTCAATTAAGATTCTCGCGAACAAACTTGTAGAAAATCGGAACCATTTCCAGCGAAATTAGTTTTTCGTTGCAGGTACCTCGTCTTCGACGTCCACATCGAGCAGCAGCACATCGACTAGCACCTCGAGCAGTTCGTCTTCGACGTCTACATCGAGCAGCAGCACATCGACTAGCACCTCAAGCAGTTCGACTTCGACATCTACATCGAGCAGCAGCACTTCGACTAGCACCTCTAGCAGTTCGTCTTCGACGTCTACATCGAGCAGCAGCACGTCGACTAGCACCTCGAGCAGTTCGACTTCGACATCCACATCGAGCAGCAGCACATCGACGTCCACATCGAGCAGTTCGTCTTCGACGTCTACATCGAGCAGCAGCACGTCGACTAGCACCTCGAGCAGTTCGTCTTCGACATCCACATCGAGCAGCAGCACATCGACGTCAACATCAAGCAGTTCGACTTCGACATCCACATCGAGCAGCAGCACATCGACTAGCACCTCGAGCAGTTCGTCTTCGACGTCTACATCGAGCAGCAGCACATCGACTAGCACATCGAGCAGTTCGTCTTCGACGTCTACATCGAGCAGCAGCACGTCGACTAGCACCTCGAGCAGTTCGACTTCGACATCCACATCGAGCAGCAGCACATCGACGTCCACATCGAGCAGTTCGTCTTCGACGTCTACATCGAGCAGCAGCACGTCGACTAGCACCTCGAGCAGTTCGTCTTCGACATCCACATCGAGCAGCAGCACATCGACGTCAACATCGAGCAGTTCGACTTCGACATCCACATCGAGCAGCAGCACATCGACTAGCACCTCGAGCAGTTCGTCTTCGACGACTTCGACATCTACATCGAGCAGCAGCACTTCGACTAGCACCTCTAGCAGTTCGTCTTCGACGTCTACATCGAGCAGCAGCACGTCGACTAGCACCTCGAGCAGTTCGTCTTCGACGTCTACATCGAGCAGCAGCACATCGACTAGCACCTCGAGCAGTTCGACTTCGACATCTACATCGAGCAGCAGCACTTCGACTAGCACCTCTAGCAGTTCGTCTTCGACGTCTACATCGAGCAGCAGCACGTCGACTAGCACCTCAAGCAGTTCGACTTCGACATCCACATCGAGCAGCAGCACATCGACGTCCACATCGAGCAGTTCGTCTTCGACGTCTACATCGAGCAGCAGCACGTCGACTAGCACCTCGAGCAGTTCGTCTTCGACATCCACATCGAGCAGCAGCACATCGACGTCAACATCGAGCAGTTCGACTTCGACATCCACATCGAGCAGCAGCACATCGACTAGCACCTCGAGCAGTTCGTCTTCGACGTCTACATCGAGCAGCAGCACATCGACGTCAACATCGAGCAGTTCGACTTCGACATCCACATCGAGCAGCAGCACATCGACTAGCACCTCGAGCAGTTCGTCTTCGACATCCACATCGAGCAGCAGCACATCGACGTCAACATCGAGCAGTTCGACTTCGACATCCACATCGAGCAGTTCGTCTTCGACGTCTACATCGAGCAGCAGCACGTCGACTAGCACCTCGAGCAGTTCGTCTTCGACATCCACATCGAGCAGCAGCACATCGACGTCAACATCGAGCAGTTCGACTTCGACATCCACATCGAGCAGCAGCACATCGACTAGCACCTCGAGCAGTTCGTCTTCGACGTCTACATCGAGCAGCAGCACATCGACGTCAACATCGAGCAGTTCGACTTCGACATCCACATCGAGCAGCAGCACATCGACTAGCACCTCGAGCAGTTCGTCTTCGACATCCACATCGAGCAGCAGCACATCGACGTCAACATCGAGCAGTTCGACTTCGACATCCACATCGAGCAGCAGCACATCGACTAGCACCTCGAGCAGTTCGTCTTCGACGTCTACATCGAGCAGCAGCACGTCGACTAGCACCTCGAGCAGTTCGTCTTCGACGTCTACATCGAGCAGCAGCACATCGACTAGCACCTCGAGCAGTTCGACTTCGACATCTACATCGAGCAGCAGCACTTCGACTAGCACCTCTAGCAGTTCGTCTTCGACGTCTACATCGAGCAGCAGCACGTCGACTAGCACCTCGAGCAGTTCGACTTCGACATCCACATCGAGCAGCAGCACATCGACGTCCACATCGAGCAGTTCGTCTTCGACGTCTACATCGAGCAGCAGCACGTCGACTAGCACCTCGAGCAGTTCGTCTTCGACATCCACATCGAGCAGCAGCACATCGACGTCAACATCGAGCAGTTCGACTTCGACATCCACATCGAGCAGCAGCACATCGACTAGCACCTCGAGCAGTTCGTCTTCGACGTCTACATCGAGCAGCAGCACATCGACTAGCACATCGAGCAGTTCGTCTTCGACGTCTACATCGAGCAGCAGCACGTCGACTAGCACCTCGAGCAGTTCGACTTCGACATCCACATCGAGCAGCAGCACATCGACGTCCACATCGAGCAGTTCGTCTTCGACGTCTACATCGAGCAGCAGCACGAGTTCGTTTATTCTCAATGTTCTCCAAGTGTTCCTAACTAGTGACTAATTGGAATTCACATAGATTTTTTTTGGAAAGTTCTCAACAAACTCCCCGACCCATATATTTTTACATACTTACTCTTTCCTGACCGAAATTGTTGCCGACGCTAACAAAGGTAGATGAATTGTCTTAAATTTTTCTTCCCTTCTCCAAGCAAGTAAGTCGGTCGCGTCCGCGACTTTCGCTCACGATTCACTTGACCCAACTATTCTCGTCTACTAACAAATGTACTGGTCTTCTACTTCTACTCTGATTTAGAGGACTCTTCGGTAAAATGAGGTTAAAAAGATGAACGGTCTCATTGGGACTTTTCAGCGCAACGCCACAGTTGCTAATACCTCTTCTAAACCCCTTAACCCTTTCTGGCACCATGTTAGTGATAACACTGAACACGTTATCCTTTGGCAATAAAGATATGAATATCTAAAAAATTAGCTCCTAATAGCGTTAGAAACTTCTCAATTAAGATTCTCGCGAACAAACTTGTAGAAAATCGGAACCATTTCCAGCGAAATTAGTTTTTCGTTGCAGGTACCTCGTCTTCGACGTCCACATCGAGCAGCAGCACATCGACTAGCACCTCGAGCAGTTCGTCTTCGACGTCTACATCGAGCAGCAGCACATCGACTAGCACCTCGAGCAGTTCGACTTCGACATCTACATCGAGCAGCAGCACTTCGACTAGCACCTCTAGCAGTTCGTCTTCGACGTCTACATCGAGCAGCAGCACGTCGACTAGCACCTCGAGCAGTTCGACTTCGACATCCACATCGAGCAGCAGCACATCGACGTCCACATCGAGCAGTTCGTCTTCGACGTCTACATCGAGCAGCAGCACGTCGACTAGCACCTCGAGCAGTTCGTCTTCGACATCCACATCGAGCAGCAGCACATCGACGTCAACATCGAGCAGTTCGACTTCGACATCCACATCGAGCAGCAGCACATCGACTAGCACCTCGAGCAGTTCGACTTCGACATCTACATCGAGCAGCAGCACTTCGACTAGCACCTCTAGCAGTTCGTCTTCGACGTCTACATCGAGCAGCAGCACGTCGACTAGCACCTCGAGCAGTTCGACTTCGACATCCACATCGAGCAGCAGCACATCGACGTCCACATCGAGCAGTTCGTCTTCGACGTCTACATCGAGCAGCAGCACGTCGACTAGCACCTCGAGCAGTTCGTCTTCGACATCCACATCGAGCAGCAGCACATCGACGTCAACATCGAGCAGTTCGACTTCGACATCCACATCGAGCAGCAGCACATCGACTAGCACCTCGAGCAGTTCGTCTTCGACGTCTACATCGAGCAGCAGCACATCGACTAGCACATCGAGCAGTTCGTCTTCGACGTCTACATCGAGCAGCAGCACGTCGACTAGCACCTCGAGCAGTTCGACTTCGACATCCACATCGAGCAGCAGCACATCGACGTCCACATCGAGCAGTTCGTCTTCGACGTCTACATCGAGCAGCAGCACGAGTTCGTTTATTCTCAATGTTCTCCAAGTGTTTCTAACTAGTGACTAATTGGAATTCACATAGATTTTTTTTGGAAAGTTCTCAACAAACTCCCCGACCCATATATTTTTACATACTTACTCTTTCCTGACCGAAATTGTTGCCGACGCTAACAAAGGTAGATGAATTGTCTTAAATTTTTCTTCCCTTCTCCAAGCAAGTAAGTCGGTCGCGTCCGCGACTTTCGCTCACGATTCACTTGACCCAACTATTCTCGTCTACTAACAAATGTACTGGTCTTCTACTTCTACTCTGATTTAGAGGACTCTTCGGTAAAATGAGGTTAAAAAGATGAACGGTCTCATTGGGACTCTTCAGCGCAACGCCACAGTTGCTAATACCTCTTCTAAAGTTTCCTCTAAACCCCTTAACCCTTTCTGGCACCATGTTAGTGATAACACTGAACACGTTATCCTTTGGCAATAAAGATATGAATATCTAAAAAATTAGCTCCTAATAGCGTTAGAAACTTCTCAATTAAGATTCTCGCGAACAAACTTGTAGAAAATCGGAACCATTTCCAGCGAAATTAGTTTTTCGTTGCAGGTACCTCGTCTTCGACGTCCACATCGAGCAGCAGCACATCGACTAGCACCTCGAGCAGTTCGTCTTCGACGTCTACATCGAGCAGCAGCACATCGACTAGCACCTCGAGCAGTTCGACTTCGACATCTACATCGAGCAGCAGCACTTCGACTAGCACCTCTAGCAGTTCGTCTTCGACGTCTACATCGAGCAGCAGCACGTCGACTAGCACCTCGAGCAGTTCGACTTCGACATCCACATCGAGCAGCAGCACATCGACGTCCACATCGAGCAGTTCGTCTTCGACGTCTACATCGAGCAGCAGCACGTCGACTAGCACCTCGAGCAGTTCGTCTTCGACATCCACATCGAGCAGCAGCACATCGACGTCAACATCGAGCAGTTCGACTTCGACATCCACATCGAGCAGCAGCACATCGACTAGCAACTCGAGCAGTTCGTCTTCGACGTCTACATCGAGCAGCAGCACATCGACTAGCACATCGAGCAGTTCGACTTCGACATCCACATCGAGCAGCAGCACATCGACGTCCACATCGAGCAGTTCGTCTTCGACGTCTACATCGAGCAGCAGCACGAGTTCGTTTATTCTCAATGTTCTCCAAGTGTTTCTAACTAGTGACTAATTGGAATTCACATAGATTTTTTTTGGAAAGTTCTCAACAAACTCCCCGACCCATATATTTTTACATACTTACTCTTTCCTGACCGAAATTGTTGCCGACGCTAACAAAGGTAGATGAATTGTCTTAAAATTTTCTTCCCTTCTCCAAGCAAGTAAGTCGGTCGCGTCCGCGACTTTCGCTCACGATTCACTTGACCCAACTATTCTCGTCTACTAACAAATGTACTGGTCTTCTACTTCTACTCTGATTTAGAGGACTCTTCGGAAAAATGAGGTTAAAAAGATGAACGGTCTCATTGGGACTCTTCAGCGCAACGCCACAGTTGCTAATACCTCTTCGAAAGTTTCCTCTAACCCCTTAACCCTTTCTGGCACCATCTTAGTGATAACACTGAACACGTTATCCTTTGGCAATAAAGATATGAATATCTAAAAAATTAGCTCCTAATAGCGTTAGAAACTTCTCAATTAAGATTCTCGCGAACAAACTTGTAGAAAATCGGAACCATTTCCAGCGAAATTAGTTTTTCGTTGCAGGTACCTCGTCTTCGACGTCCACATCGAGCAGCAGCACATCGACTAGCACCTCGAGCAGTTCGTCTTCGACGTCTACATCTAGCAGCAGCACATCGACTAGCACCTCGAGCAGTTCGACTTCGACATCTACATCGAGCAGCAGCACTTCGACTAGCACCTCTAGCAGTTCGTCTTCGACGTCTACATCGAGCAGCAGCACGTCGACTAGCACCTCGAGCAGTTCGACTTCGACATCCACATCGAGCAGCAGCACATCGACGTCCACATCGAGCAGTTCGTCTTCGACGTCTACATCGAGCAGCAGCACGTCGACTAGCACCTCGAGCAGTTCGTCTTCGACATCCACATCGAGCAGCAGCACATCGACGTCAACATCGAGCAGTTCGACTTCGACATCCACATCGAGCAGCAGCACATCGACTAGCACCTCGAGCAGTTCGTCTTCGACGACTTCGACATCTACATCGAGCAGCAGCACTTCGACTAGCACCTCTAGCAGTTCGTCTTCGACGTCTACATCGAGCAGCAGCACGTCGACTAGCACCTCGAGCAGTTCGTCTTCGACGTCTACATCGAGCAGCAGCACATCGACTAGCACCTCGAGCAGTTCGACTTCGACGTCTACATCGAGCAGCAGCACATCGACGTCAACATCGAGCAGTTCGACTTCGACATCCACATCGAGCAGCAGCACATCGACTAGCACCTCGAGCAGTTCGTCTTCGACATCCACATCGAGCAGCAGCACATCGACGTCAACATCGAGCAGTTCGACTTCGACATCCACATCGAGCAGCAGCACATCGACTAGCACCTCGAGCAGTTCGTCTTCGACGTCTACATCGAGCAGCAGCACGTCGACTAGCACCTCGAGCAGTTCGTCTTCGACGTCTACATCGAGCAGCAGCACATCGACTAGCACCTCGAGCAGTTCGACTTCGACATCTACATCGAGCAGCAGCACTTCGACTAGCACCTCTAGCAGTTCGTCTTCGACGTTTACATCGAGCAGCAGCACGTCGACTAGCACCTCGAGCAGTTCGACTTCGACATCCACATCGAGCAGCAGCACATCGACGTCCACATCGAGCAGTTCGTCTTCGACGTCTACATCGAGCAGCAGCACGTCGACTAGCACCTCGAGCAGTTCGTCTTCGACATCCACATCGAGCAGCAGCACATCGACGTCAACATCGAGCAGTTCGACTTCGACATCCACATCGAGCAGCAGCACATCGACTAGCACCTCGAGCAGTTCGTCTTCGACGTCTACATCGAGCAGCAGCACATCGACTAGCACATCGAGCAGTTCGTCTTCGACGTCTACATCGAGCAGCAGCACGTCGACTAGCACCTCGAGCAGTTCGTCTTCGACGTCTACATCGAGGAGCAGCACATCGACTAGCACCTCGAGCAGTTCGACTTCGACATCTACATCGAGCAGCAGCACTTCGACTAGCACCTCTAGCAGTTCGTCTTCGACGTCTACATCGAGCAGCAGCACGTCGACTAGCACCTCGAGCAGTTCGACTTCGACATCCACATCGAGCAGCAGCACATCGACGTCCACATCGAGCAGTTCGTCTTCGACGTCTACATCGAGCAGCAGCACGTCGACTAGCACCTCGAGCAGTTCGTCTTCGACATCCACATCGAGCAGCAGCACATCGACGTCAACATCGAGCAGTTCGACTTCGACATCCACATCGAGCAGCAGCACATCGACTAGCACCTCGAGCAGTTCGTCTTCGACGTCTACATCGAGCAGCAGCACATCGACTAGCACATCGAGCAGTTCGTCTTCGACGTCTACATCGAGCAGCAGCACGTCGACTAGCACCTCGAGCAGTTCGACTTCGACATCCACATCGAGCAGCAGCACATCGACGTCCACATCGAGCAGTTCGTCTTCGACGTCTACATCGAGCAGCAGCACGAGTTCGTTTATTCTCAATGTTCTCCAAGTGTTTCTAACTAGTGACTAATTGGAATTCACATAGATTTTTTTTGGAAAGTTCTCAACAAACTCCCCGACCCATATATTTTTACATACTTACTCTTTCCTGACCGAAATTGTTGCCGACGCTAACAAAGGTAGATGAATTGTCTTAAATTTTTCTTCCCTTCTCCAAGCAAGTAAGTCGGTCGCGTCCGCGACTTTCGCTCACGATTCACTTGACCCAACTATTCTCGTCTACTAACAAATGTACTGGTCTTCTACTTCTACTCTGATTTAGAGGACTCTTCGGAAAAATGAGGTTAAAAAGATGAACGGTCTCATTGGGACTCTTCAGCGCAACGCCACAGTTGCTAATACCTCTTCGAAAGTTTCCTCTAAACCCCTTAACCCTTTCTGGCACCATGTTAGTGATAACACTGAACACGTTATCCTTTGGCAATAAAGATATGAATATCTAAAAAATTAGCTCCTAATAGTGTTAGAAACTTCTCAATTAAGATTCACGCGAACAAACTTGTAGAAAATCGGAACCATTTCCAGCGAAATTAGTTTTTCGTTGCAGGTACCTCGTCTTCGACGTCCACATCGAGCAGCAGCACATCGACTAGCACCTCGAGCAGTTCGTCTTCGACGTCTACATCGAGCAGCAGCACATCGACTAGCACCTCGAGCAGTTCGACTTCGACATCTACATCGAGCAGCAGCACTTCGACTAGCACCTCTAGCAGTTCGTCTTCGACGTCTACATCGAGCAGCAGCACGTCGACTAGCACCTCGAGCAGTTCGACTTCGACATCCACATCGAGCAGCAGCACATCGACGTCCACATCGAGCAGTTCGTCTTCGACGTCTACATCGAGCAGCAGCACGTCGACTAGCACCTCGAGCAGTTCGTCTTCGACATCCACATCGAGCAGCAGCACATCGACGTCAACATCGAGCAGTTCGACTTCGACATCCACATCGAGCAGCAGCACATCGACTAGCACCTCGAGCAGTTCGTCTTCGACGTCTACATCGAGCAGCAGCACATCGACTAGCACATCGAGCAGTTCGTCTTCGACGTCTACATCGAGCAGCAGCACGTCGACTAGCACCTCGAGCAGTTCGACTTCGACATCCACATCGAGCAGCAGCACATCGACGTCCACATCGAGCAGTTCGTCTTCGACGTCTACATCGAGCAGCAGCACGAGTTCGTTTATTCTCAATGTTCTCCAAGTGTTTCTAACTAGTGACTAATTGGAATTCACATAGATTTTTTTTGGAAAGTTCTCAACAAACTCCCCGACCCATATATTTTTACATACTTACTCTTTCCTGACCGAAATTGTTGCCGACGCTAACAAAGGTAGATGAATTGTCTTAAATTTTTCTTCCCTTCTCCAAGCAAGTAAGTCGGTCGCGTCCGCGACTTTCGCTCACGATTCACTTGACCCAACTATTCTCGTCTACTAACAAATGTACTGGTCTTCTACTTCTACTCTGATTTAGAGGACTCTTCGGAAAAATGAGGTTAAAAAGATGAACGGTCTCATTGGGACTCTTCAGCGCAACGCCACAGTTGCTAATACCTCTTCGAAAGTTTCCTCTAACCCCTTAACCCTTTCTGGCACCATGTTAGTGATAACACTGAACACGTTATCCTTTGGCAATAAAGATATGAATATCTAAAAAATTAGCTCCTAATAGCGTTAGAAACTTCTCAATTAAGATTCTCGCGAACAAACTTGTAGAAAATCGGAACCATTTCCAGCGAAATTAGTTTTTCGTTGCAGGTACCTCGTCTTCGACGTCCACATCGAGCAGCAGCACATCGACTAGCACCTCGAGCAGTTCGTCTTCGACGTCTACATCGAGCAGCAGCACATCGACTAGCACCTCGAGCAGTTCGACTTCGACATCTACATCGAGCAGCAGCACTTCGACTAGCACCTCTAGCAGTTCGTCTTCGACGTCTACATCGAGCAGCAGCACGTCGACTAGCACCTCGAGCAGTTCGACTTCGACATCCACATCGAGCAGCAGCACATCGACGTCCACATCGAGCAGTTCGTCTTCGACGTCTACATCGAGCAGCAGCACGTCGACTAGCACCTCGAGCAGTTCGTCTTCGACATCCACATCGAGCAGCAGCACATCGACGTCAACATCGAGCAGTTCGACTTCGACATCCACATCGAGCAGCAGCACATCGACTAGCACCTCGAGCAGTTCGTCTTCGACGTCTACATCGAGCAGCAGCACATCGACTAGCACATCGAGCAGTTCGTCTTCGACGTCTACATCGAGCAGCAGCACGTCGACTAGCACCTCGAGCAGTTCGTCTTCGACGTCTACATCGAGGAGCAGCACATCGACTAGCACCTCGAGCAGTTCGACTTCGACATCTACATCGAGCAGCAGCACTTCGACTAGCACCTCTAGCAGTTCGTCTTCGACGTCTACATCGAGCAGCAGCACGTCGACTAGCACCTCGAGCAGTTCGACTTCGACATCCACATCGAGCAGCAGCACATCGACGTCCACATCGAGCAGTTCGTTTTCGACGTCTACATCGAGCAGCAGCACGTCGACTAGCACCTCGAGCAGTTCGTCTTCGACATCCACATCGAGCAGCAGCACATCGACGTCAACATCGAGCAGTTCGACTTCGACATCCACATCGAGCAGCAGCACATCGACTAGCACCTCGAGCAGTTCGTCTTCGACGTCTACATCGAGCAGCAGCACATCGACTAGCACATCGAGCAGTTCGTCTTCGACGTCTACATCGAGCAGCAGCACGTCGACTAGCACCTCGAGCAGTTCGACTTCGACATCCACATCGAGCAGCAGCACATCGACGTCCACATCGAGCAGTTCGTCTTCGACGTCTACATCGAGCAGCAGCACGAGTTCGTTTATTCTCAATGTTCTCCAAGTGTTTCTAACTAGTGACTAATTGGAATTCACATAGATTTTTTTTGGAAAGTTCTCAACAAACTCCCCGACCCATATATTTTTACATACTTACTCTTTCCTGACCGAAATTGTTGCCGACGCTAACAAAGGTAGATGAATTGTCTTAAATTTTTCTTCCCTTCTCCAAGCAAGTAAGTCGGTCGCGTCCGCGACTTTCGCTCACGATTCACTTGACCCAACTATTCTCGTCTACTAACAAATGTACTGGTCTTCTACTTCTACTCTGATTTAGAGGACTCTTCGGAAAAATGAGGTTAAAAAGATGAACGGTCTCATTGGGACTCTTCAGCGCAACGCCACAGTTGCTAATACCTCTTCGAAAGTTTCCTCTAAACCCCTTAACCCTTTCTGGCACCATGTTAGTGATAACACTGAACACGTTATCCTTTGGCAATAAAGATATGAATATCTAAAAAATTAGCTCCTAATAGCGTTAGAAACTTCTCAATTAAGATTCACGCGAACAAACTTGTAGAAAATCGGAACCATTTCCAGCGAAATTAGTTTTTCGTTGCAGGTACCTCGTCTTCGACGTCCACATCGAGCAGCAGCACATCGACTAGCACCTCGAGCAGTTCGTCTTCGACGTCTACATCGAGCAGCAGCACATCGACTAGCACCTCGAGCAGTTCGACTCCGACATCTACATCGAGCAGCAGCACTTCGACTAGCACCTCTAGCAGTTCGTCTTCGACGTCTACATCGAGCAGCAGCACGTCGACTAGCACCTCGAGCAGTTCGACTTCGACATCCACATCGAGCAGCAGCACATCGACGTCCACATCGAGCAGTTCGTCTTCGACGTCTACATCGAGCAGCAGCACGTCGACTAGCACCTCGAGCAGTTCGTCTTCGACATCCACATCGAGCAGCAGCACATCGACGTCAACATCGAGCAGTTCGACTTCGACATCCACATCGAGCAGCAGCACATCGACTAGCACCTCGAGCAGTTCGTCTTCGACGTCTACATCGAGCAGCAGCACATCGACTAGCACATCGAGCAGTTCGTCTTCGACGTCTACATCGAGCAGCAGCACGTCGACTAGCACCTCGAGCAGTTCGACTTCGACATCCACATCGAGCAGCAGCACATCGACGTCCACATCGAGCAGTTCGTCTTCGACGTCTACATCGAGCAGCAGCACGAGTTCGTTTATTCTCAATGTTCTCCAAGTGTTTCTAACTAGTGACTAATTGGAATTCACATAGATTTTTTTTGGAAAGTTCTCAACAAACTCCCCGACCCATATATTTTTACATACTTACTCTTTCCTGACCGAAATTGTTGCCGACGCTAACAAAGGTAGATGAATTGTCTTAAATTTTTCTTCCCTTCTCCAAGCAAGTAAGTCGGTCGCGTCCGCGACTTTCGCTCACGATTCACTTGACCCAACTATTCTCGTCTACTAACAAATGTACTGGTCTTCTACTTCTACTCTGATTTAGAGGACTCTTCGGAAAAATGAGGTTAAAAAGATGAACGGTCTCATTGGGACTCTTCAGCGCAACGCCACAGTTGCTAATACCTCTTCGAAAGTTTCCTCTAACCCCTTAACCCTTTCTGGCACCATGTTAGTGATAACACTGAACACGTTATCCTTTGGCAATAAAGATATGAATATCTAAAAAATTAGCTCCTAATAGCGTTAGAAACTTCTCAATTAAGATTCTCGCGAACAAACTTGTAGAAAATCGGAACCATTTCCAGCGAAATTAGTTTTTCGTTGCAGGTACCTCGTCTTCGACGTCCACATCGAGCAGCAGCACATCGACTAGCACCTCGAGCAGTTCGTCTTCGACGTCTACATCGAGCAGCAGCACATCGACTAGCACCTCGAGCAGTTCGACTTCGACATCTACATCGAGCAGCAGCACTTCGACTAGCACCTCTAGCAGTTCGTCTTCGACGTCTACATCGAGCAGCAGCACGTCGACTAGCACCTCGAGCAGTTCGACTTCGACATCCACATCGAGCAGCAGCACATCGACGTCCACATCGAGCAGTTCGTCTTCGACGTCTACATCGAGCAGCAGCACGTCGACTAGCACCTCGAGCAGTTCGTCTTCGACATCCACATCGAGCAGCAGCACATCGACGTCAACATCGAGCAGTTCGACTTCGACATCCACATCGAGCAGCAGCACATCGACTAGCACCTCGAGCAGTTCGTCTTCGACGACTTCGACATCTACATCGAGCAGCAGCACTTCGACTAGCACCTCTAGCAGTTCGTCTTCGACGTCTACATCGAGCAGCAGCACGTCGACTAGCACCTCGAGCAGTTCGTCTTCGACGTCTACATCGAGCAGCAGCACATCGACTAGCACCTCGAGCAGTTCGACTTCGACATCTACATCGAGCAGCAGCACTTCGACTAGCACCTCTAGCAGTTCGTCTTCGACGTCTACATCGAGCAGCAGCACGTCGACTAGCACCTCGAGCAGTTCGACTTCGACATCCACATCGAGCAGCAGCACATCGACGTCCACATCGAGCAGTTCGTCTTCGACGTCTACATCGAGCAGCAGCACGTCGACTAGCACCTCGAGCAGTTCGTCTTCGACATCCACATCGAGCAGCAGCACATCGACGTCAACATCGAGCAGTTCGACTTCGACATCCACATCGAGCAGCAGCACATCGACTAGCACCTCGAGCAGTTCGTCTTCGACGTCTACATCGAGCAGCAGCACATCGACTAGCACATCGAGCAGTTCGTCTTCGACGTCTACATCGAGCAGCAGCACGTCGACTAGCACCTCGAGCAGTTCGACTTCGACATCCACATCGAGCAGCAGCACATCGACGTCCACATCGAGCAGTTCGTCTTCGACGTCTACATCGAGCAGCAGCACGAGTTCGTTTATTCTCAATGTTCTCCAAGTGTTTCTAACTAGTGACTAATTGGAATTCACATAGATTTTTTTTGGAAAGTTCTCAACAAACTCCCCGACCCATATATTTTTACATACTTACTCTTTCCTGACCGAAATTGTTGCCGACGCTAACAAAGGTAGATGAATTGTCTTAAATTTTTCTTCCCTTCTCCAAGCAAGTAAGTCGGTCGCGTCCGCGACTTTCGCTCACGATTCACTTGACCCAACTATTCTCGTCTACTAACAAATGTACTGGTCTTCTACTTCTACTCTGATTTAGAGGACTCTTCGGAAAAATGAGGTTAAAAAGATGAACGGTCTCATTGGGACTCTTCAGCGCAACGCCACAGTTGCTAATACCTCTTCGAAAGTTTCCTCTAAACCCCTTAACCCTTTCTGGCACCATGTTAGTGATAACACTGAACACGTTATCCTTTGGCAATAAAGATATGAATATCTAAAAAATTAGCTCCTAATAGCGTTAGAAACTTCTCAATTAAGATTCACGCGAACAAACTTGTAGAAAATCGGAACCATTTCCAGCGAAATTAGTTTTTCGTTGCAGGTACCTCGTCTTCGACGTCCACATCGAGCAGCAGCACATCGACTAGCACCTCGAGCAGTTCGTCTTCGACGTCTACATCGAGCAGCAGCACATCGACTAGCACCTCGAGCAGTTCGACTCCGACATCTACATCGAGCAGCAGCACTTCGACTAGCACCTCTAGCAGTTCGTCTTCGACGTCTACATCGAGCAGCAGCACGTCGACTAGCACCTCGAGCAGTTCGACTTCGACATCCACATCGAGCAGCAGCACATCGACGTCCACATCGAGCAGTTCGTCTTCGACGTCTACATCGAGCAGCAGCACGTCGACTAGCACCTCGAGCAGTTCGTCTTCGACATCCACATCGAGCAGCAGCACATCGACGTCAACATCGAGCAGTTCGACTTCGACATCCACATCGAGCAGCAGCACATCGACTAGCACCTCGAGCAGTTCGTCTTCGACGTCTACATCGAGCAGCAGCACATCGACTAGCACATCGAGCAGTTCGTCTTCGACGTCTACATCGAGCAGCAGCACGTCGACTAGCACCTCGAGCAGTTCGACTTCGACATCCACATCGAGCAGCAGCACATCGACGTCCACATCGAGCAGTTCGTCTTCGACGTCTACATCGAGCAGCAGCACGAGTTCGTTTATTCTCAATGTTCTCCAAGTGTTTCTAACTAGTGACTAATTGGAATTCACATAGATTTTTTTTGGAAAGTTCTCAACAAACTCCCCGACCCATATATTTTTACATACTTACTCTTTCCTGACCGAAATTGTTGCCGACGCTAACAAAGGTAGATGAATTGTCTTAAATTTTTCTTCCCTTCTCCAAGCAAGTAAGTCGGTCGCGTCCGCGACTTTCGCTCACGATTCACTTGACCCAACTATTCTCGTCTACTAACAAATGTACTGGTCTTCTACTTCTACTCTGATTTAGAGGACTCTTCGGAAAAATGAGGTTAAAAAGATGAACGGTCTCATTGGGACTCTTCAGCGCAACGCCACAGTTGCTAATACCTCTTCGAAAGTTTCCTCTAACCCCTTAACCCTTTCTGGCACCATGTTAGTGATAACACTGAACACGTTATCCTTTGGCAATAAAGATATGAATATCTAAAAAATTAGCTCCTAATAGCGTTAGAAACTTCTCAATTAAGATTCTCGCGAACAAACTTGTAGAAAATCGGAACCATTTCCAGCGAAATTAGTTTTTCGTTGCAGGTACCTCGTCTTCGACGTCCACATCGAGCAGCAGCACATCGACTAGCACCTCGAGCAGTTCGTCTTCGACGTCTACATCGAGCAGCAGCACATCGACTAGCACCTCGAGCAGTTCGACTTCGACATCTACATCGAGCAGCAGCACTTCGACTAGCACCTCTAGCAGTTCGTCTTCGACGTCTACATCGAGCAGCAGCACGTCGACTAGCACCTCGAGCAGTTCGACTTCGACATCCACATCGAGCAGCAGCACATCGACGTCCACATCGAGCAGTTCGTCTTCGACGTCTACATCGAGCAGCAGCACGTCGACTAGCACCTCGAGCAGTTCGTCTTCGACATCCACATCGAGCAGCAGCACATCGACGTCAACATCGAGCAGTTCGACTTCGACATCCACATCGAGCAGCAGCACATCGACTAGCACCTCGAGCAGTTCGTCTTCGACGACTTCGACATCTACATCGAGCAGCAGCACTTCGACTAGCACCTCTAGCAGTTCGTCTTCGACGTCTACATCGAGCAGCAGCACGTCGACTAGCACCTCGAGCAGTTCGTCTTCGACGTCTACATCGAGCAGCAGCACATCGACTAGCACCTCGAGCAGTTCGACTTCGACATCTACATCGAGCAGCAGCACTTCGACTAGCACCTCTAGCAGTTCGTCTTCGACGTCTACATCGAGCAGCAGCACGTCGACTAGCACCTCGAGCAGTTCGACTTCGACATCCACATCGAGCAGCAGCACATCGACGTCCACATCGAGCAGTTCGTCTTCGACGTCTACATCGAGCAGCAGCACGTCGACTAGCACCTCGAGCAGTTCGTCTTCGACATCCACATCGAGCAGCAGCACATCGACGTCAACATCGAGCAGTTCGACTTCGACATCCACATCGAGCAGCAGCACATCGACTAGCACCTCGAGCAGTTCGTCTTCGACGTCTACATCGAGCAGCAGCACATCGACTAGCACATCGAGCAGTTCGTCTTCGACGTCTACATCGAGCAGCAGCACGTCGACTAGCACCTCGAGCAGTTCGACTTCGACATCCACATCGAGCAGCAGCACATCGACGTCCACATCGAGCAGTTCGTCTTCGACGTCTACATCGAGCAGCAGCACGAGTTCGTTTATTCTCAATGTTCTCCAAGTGTTTCTAACTAGTGACTAATTGGAATTCACATAGATTTTTTTTGGAAAGTTCTCAACAAACTCCCCGACCCATATATTTTTACATACTTACTCTTTCCTGACCGAAATTGTTGCCGACGCTAACAAAGGTAGATGAATTGTCTTAAATTTTTCTTCCCTTCTCCAAGCAAGTAAGTCGGTCGCGTCCGCGACTTTCGCTCACGATTCACTTGACCCAACTATTCTCGTCTACTAACAAATGTACTGGTCTTCTACTTCTACTCTGATTTAGAGGACTCTTCGGAAAAATGAGGTTAAAAAGATGAACGGTCTCATTGGGACTCTTCAGCGCAACGCCACAGTTGCTAATACCTCTTCGAAAGTTTCCTCTAAACCCCTTAACCCTTTCTGGCACCATGTTAGTGATACACTGAACACGTTATCCTTTGGCAATAAAGATATGAATATCTAAAAAATTAGCTCCTAATAGCGTTAGAAACTTCTCAATTAAGATTCTCGCGAACAAACTTGTAGAAAATCGGAACCATTTCCAGCGAAATTAGTTTTTCGTTGCAGGTACCTCGTCTTCGACGTCCACATCGAGCAGCAGCACATCGACTAGCACCTCGAGCAGTTCGTCTTCGACGTCTACATCGAGCAGCAGCACATCGACTAGCACCTCGAGCAGTTCGACTTCGACATCTACATCGAGCAGCAGCACTTCGACTAGCACCTCTAGCAGTTCGTCTTCGACGTCTACATCGAGCAGCAGCACGTCGACTAGCACCTCGAGCAGTTCGACTTCGACATCCACATCGAGCAGCAGCACATCGACGTCCACATCGAGCAGTTCGTCTTCGACGTCTACATCGAGCAGCAGCACGTCGACTAGCACCTCGAGCAGTTCGTCTTCGACATCCACATCGAGCAGCAGCATATCGACGTCAACATCGAGCAGTTCGACTTCGACATCCACATCGAGCAGCAGCACATCGACTAGCACCTCGAGCAGTTCGTCTTCGACGACTTCGACATCTACATCGAGCAGCAGCACTTCGACTAGCACCTCTAGCAGTTCGTCTTCGACGTCTACATCGAGCAGCAGCACGTCGACTAGCACCTCGAGCAGTTCGTCTTCGACGTCTACATCGAGCAGCAGCACATCGACTAGCACCTCGAGCAGTTCGACTTCGACATCTACATCGAGCAGCAGCACTTCGACTAGCACCTCTAGCAGTTCGTCTTCGACGTCTACATCGAGCAGCAGCACGTCGACTAGCACCTCGAGCAGTTCGACTTCGACATCCACATCGAGCAGCAGCACATCGACGTCCACATCGAGCAGTTCGTCTTCGACGTCTACATCGAGCAGCAGCACGTCGACTAGCACCTCGAGCAGTTCGTCTTCGACATCCACATCGAGCAGCAGCACATCGACGTCAACATCGAGCAGTTCGACTTCGACATCCACATCGAGCAGCAGCACATCGACTAGCACCTCGAGCAGTTCGTCTTCGACGTCTACATCGAGCAGCAGCACATCGACTAGCACATCGAGCAGTTCGTCTTCGACGTCTACATCGAGCAGCAGCACGTCGACTAGCACCTCGAGCAGTTCGACTTCGACATCCACATCGAGCAGCAGCACATCGACGTCCACATCGAGCAGTTCGTCTTCGACGTCTACATCGAGCAGCAGCACGAGTTCGTTTATTCTCAATGTTCTCCAAGTGTTTCTAACTAGTGACTAATTGGAATTCACATAGATTTTTTTTGGAAAGTTCTCAACAAACTCCCCGACCCATATATTTTTACATACTTACTCTTTCCTGACCGAAATTGTTGCCGACGCTAACAAAGGTAGATGAATTGTCTTAAATTTTTCTTCCCTTCTCCAAGCAAGTAAGTCGGTCGCGTCCGCGACTTTCGCTCACGATTCACTTGACCCAACTATTCTCGTCTACTAACAAATGTACTGGTCTTCTACTTCTACTCTGATTTAGAGGACTCTTCGGAAAAATGAGGTTAAAAAGATGAACGGTCTCATTGGGACTCTTCAGCGCAACGCCACAGTTGCTAATACCTCTTCGAAAGTTTCCTCTAAACCCCTTAACCCTTTCTGGCACCATGTTAGTGATAACACTGAACACGTTATCCTTTGGCAATAAAGATATGAATATCTAAAAAATTAGCTCCTAATAGCGTTAGAAACTTCTCAATTAAGATTCTCGCGAACAAACTTGTAGAAAATCGGAACCATTTCCAGCGAAATTAGTTTTTCGTTGCAGGTACCTCGTCTTCGACGTCCACATCGAGCAGCAGCACATCGACTAGCACCTCGAGCAGTTCGTCTTCGACGTCTACATCGAGCAGCAGCACATCGACTAGCACCTCGAGCAGTTCGACTTCGACATCTACATCGAGCAGCAGCACTTCGACTAGCACCTCTAGCAGTTCGTCTTCGACGTCTACATCGAGCAGCAGCACGTCGACTAGCACCTCGAGCAGTTCGACTTCGACATCCACATCGAGCAGCAGCACATCGACGTCCACATCGAGCAGTTCGTCTTCGACGTCTACATCGAGCAGCAGCACGTCGACTAGCACCTCGAGCAGTTCGTCTTCGACATCCACATCGAGCAGCAGCACATCGACGTCAACATCGAGCAGTTCGACTTCGACATCCACATCGAGCAGCAGCACATCGACTAGCACCTCGAGCAGTTCGTCTTCGACGACTTCGACATCTACATCGAGCAGCAGCACTTCGACTAGCACCTCTAGCAGTTCGTCTTCGACGTCTACATCGAGCAGCAGCACGTCGACTAGCACCTCGAGCAGTTCGTCTTCGACGTCTACATCGAGCAGCAGCACATCGACTAGCACCTCGAGCAGTTCGACTTCGACATCTACATCGAGCAGCAGCACTTCGACTAGCACCTCTAGCAGTTCGTCTTCGACGTCTACATCGAGCAGCAGCACGTCGACTAGCACCTCGAGCAGTTCGACTTCGACATCCACATCGAGCAGCAGCACATCGACGTCCACATCGAGCAGTTCGTCTTCGACGTCTACATCGAGCAGCAGCACGTCGACTAGCACCTCGAGCAGTTCGTCTTCGACATCCACATCGAGCAGCAGCACATCGACGTCAACATCGAGCAGTTCGACTTCGACATCCACATCGAGCAGCAGCACATCGACTAGCACCTCGAGCAGTTCGTCTTCGACGTCTACATCGAGCAGCAGCACATCGACTAGCACATCGAGCAGTTCGTCTTCGACGTCTACATCGAGCAGCAGCACGTCGACTAGCACCTCGAGCAGTTCGACTTCGACATCCACATCGAGCAGCAGCACATCGACGTCCACATCGAGCAGTTCGTCTTCGACGTCTACATCGAGCAGCAGCACGAGTTCGTTTATTCTCAATGTTCTCCAAGTGTTTCTAACTAGTGACTAATTGGAATTCACATAGATTTTTTTTGGAAAGTTCTCAACAAACTCCCCGACCCATATATTTTTACATACTTACTCTTTCCTGACCGAAATTGTTGCCGACGCTAACAAAGGTAGATGAATTGTCTTAAATTTTTCTTCCCTTCTCCAAGCAAGTAAGTCGGTCGCGTCCGCGACTTTCGCTCACGATTCACTTGACCCAACTATTCTCGTCTACTAACAAATGTACTGGTCTTCTACTTCTACTCTGATTTAGAGGACTCTTCGGAAAAATGAGGTTAAAAAGATGAACGGTCTCATTGGGACTCTTCAGCGCAACGCCACAGTTGCTAATACCTCTTCGAAAGTTTCCTCTAAACCCCTTAACCCTTTCTGGCACCATGTTAGTGATAACACTGAACACGTTATCCTTTGGCAATAAAGATATGAATATCTAAAAAATTAGCTCCTAATAGCGTTAGAAACTTCTCAATTAAGATTCTCGCGAACAAACTTGTAGAAAATCGGAACCATTTCCAGCGAAATTAGTTTTTCGTTGCAGGTACCTCGTCTTCGACGTCCACATCGAGCAGCAGCACATCGACTAGCACCTCGAGCAGTTCGTCTTCGACGTCTACATCGAGCAGCAGCACATCGACTAGCACCTCGAGCAGTTCGACTTCGACATCTACATCGAGCAGCAGCACTTCGACTAGCACCTCTAGCAGTTCGTCTTCGACGTCTACATCGAGCAGCAGCACGTCGACTAGCACCTCGAGCAGTTCGACTTCGACATCCACATCGAGCAGCAGCACATCGACGTCCACATCGAGCAGTTCGTCTTCGACGTCTACATCGAGCAGCAGCACGTCGACTAGCACCTCGAGCAGTTCGTCTTCGACATCCACATCGAGCAGCAGCACATCGACGTCAACATCGAGCAGTTCGACTTCGACATCCACATCGAGCAGCAGCACATCGACTAGCACCTCGAGCAGTTCGTCTTCGACGACTTCGACATCTACATCGAGCAGCAGCACTTCGACTAGCACCTCTAGCAGTTCGTCTTCGACGTCTACATCGAGCAGCAGCACGTCGACTAGCACCTCGAGCAGTTCGTCTTCGACGTCTACATCGAGCAGCAGCACATCGACTAGCACCTCGAGCAGTTCGACTTCGACATCTACATCGAGCAGCAGCACTTCGACTAGCACCTCTAGCAGTTCGTCTTCGACGTCTACATCGAGCAGCAGCACGTCGACTAGCACCTCGAGCAGTTCGACTTCGACATCCACATCGAGCAGCAGCACATCGACGTCCACATCGAGCAGTTCGTCTTCGACGTCTACATCGAGCAGCAGCACGTCGACTAGCACCTCGAGCAGTTCGTCTTCGACATCCACATCGAGCAGCAGCACATCGACGTCAACATCGAGCAGTTCGACTTCGACATCCACATCGAGCAGCAGCACATCGACTAGCACCTCGAGCAGTTCGTCTTCGACGTCTACATCGAGCAGCAGCACATCGACTAGCACATCGAGCAGTTCGTCTTCGACGTCTACATCGAGCAGCAGCACGTCGACTAGCACCTCGAGCAGTTCGACTTCGACATCCACATCGAGCAGCAGCACATCGACGTCCACATCGAGCAGTTCGTCTTCGACGTCTACATCGAGCAGCAGCACGAGTTCGTTTATTCTCAATGTTCTCCAAGTGTTTCTAACTAGTGACTAATTGGAATTCACATAGATTTTTCTTGGAAAGTTCTCAACAAACTCCCCGACCCATATATTTTTACATACTTACTCTTTCCTGACCGAAATTGTTGCCGACGCTAACAAAGGTAGATGAATTGTCTTAAATTTTTCTTCCCTTCTCCAAGCAAGTAAGTCGGTCGCGTCCGCGACTTTCGCTCACGATTCACTTGACCCAACTATTCTCGTCTACTAACAAATGTACTGGTCTTCTACTTCTACTCTGATTTAGAGGACTCTTCGGAAAAATGAGGTTAAAAAGATGAACGGTCTCATTGGGACTCTTCAGCGCAACGCCACAGTTGCTAATACCTCTTCGAAAGTTTCCTCTAAACCCCTTAACCCTTTCTGGCACCATGTTAGTGATAAGACTGAACACGTTATCCTTTGGCAATAAAGATATGAATATCTAAAAAATTAGCTCCTAATAGCGTTAGAAACTTCTCAATTAAGATTCTCGCGAACAAACTTGTAGAAAATCGGAACCATTTCCAGCGAAATTAGTTTTTCGTTGCAGGTACCTCGTCTTCGACGTCCACATCGAGCAGCAGCACATCGACTAGCACCTCGAGCAGTTCGTCTTCGACGTCTACATCGAGCAGCAGCACATCGACTAGCACCTCGAGCAGTTCGACTTCGACATCTACATCGAGCAGCAGCACTTCGACTAGCACCTCTAGCAGTTCGTCTTCGACGTCTACATCGAGCAGCAGCACGTCGACTAGCACCTCGAGCAGTTCGACTTCGACATCCACATCGAGCAGCAGCACATCGACGTCCACATCGAGCAGTTCGTCTTCGACGTCTACATCGAGCAGCAGCACGTCGACTAGCACCTCGAGCAGTTCGTCTTCGACATCCACATCGAGCAGCAGCACATCGACGTCAACATCGAGCAGTTCGACTTCGACATCCACATCGAGCAGCAGCACATCGACTAGCACCTCGAGCAGTTCGTCTTCGACGTCTACATCGAGCAGCAGCACATCGACTAGCACATCGAGCAGTTCGTCTTCGACGTCTACATCGAGCAGCAGCACGTCGACTAGCACCTCGAGCAGTTCGACTTCGACATCCACATCGAGCAGCAGCACATCGACGTCCACATCGAGCAGTTCGTCTTCGACGTCTACATCGAGCAGCAGCACGAGTTCGTTTATTCTCAATGTTCTCCAAGTGTTTCTAACTAGTGACTAATTGGAAATCACATAGATTTTTTTTGGAAAGTTCTCAACAAACTCCCCGACCCATATATTTTTACATACTTACTCTTTCCTGACCGAAATTGTTGCCGACGCTAACAAAGGTAGATGAATTGTCTTAAATTTTTCTTCCCTTCTCCAAGCAAGTAAGTCGGTCGCGTCCGCGACTTTCGCTCACGATTCACTTGACCCAACTATTCTCGTCTACTAACAAATGTACTGGTCTTCTACTTCTACTCTGATTTAGAGGACTCTTCAGAAAAATGAGGTTAAAAAGATGAACGGTCTCATTGGGACTCTTCAGCGCAACGCCACAGTTGCTAATACCTCTTCGAAAGTTTCCTCTAACCCCTTAACCCTTTCTGGCACCATGTTAGTGATAACACTGAACACGTTATCCTTTGGCAATAAAGATATGAATATCTAAAAAATTAGCTCCTAATAGCGTTAGAAACTTCTCAATTAAGATTCTCGCGAACAAACTTGTAGAAAATCGGAACCATTTCCAGCGAAATTAGTTTTTCGTTGCAGGTACCTCGTCTTCGACGTCCACATCGAGCAGCAGCACATCGACTAGCACCTCGAGCAGTTCGTCTTCGACGTCTACATCGAGCAGCAGCACATCGACTAGCACCTCGAGCAGTTCGACTTCGACATCTACATCGAGCAGCAGCACTTCGACTAGCACCTCTAGCAGTTCGTCTTCGACGTCTACATCGAGCAGCAGCACGTCGACTAGCACCTCGAGCAGTTTGACTTCGACATCCACATCGAGCAGCAGCACATCGACGTCAACATCGAGCAGTTCGTCTTCGACGTCTACGTCGAGCAGCAGTACGTCAACTAGCACCTCGAGCAGTTCGACTTCGACATCCACATCGAGCAGCAGCACTTCGACTAGCACCTCTAGCAGTTCGTCGTCGACGTCTACATCGAGCAGCAGCACATCGACCAGCACCTCGAGCAGTTCGTCTTCGACATCCACATCGAGCAGCAGCACATCGACGTCAACATCGAGCAGTTCGTCTTCGACGTCTACGTCGAGCAGCAGTACGTCAACTAGCACCTCTAGCAGTTCGACTTCGACATCTACATCGAGCAGCAGCACTTCGACTAGCACCTCTAGCAGTTCGTCGTCGACGTCTACATCGAGCAGCAGCACATCGACCAGCACCTCGAGCAGTTCGTCTTCGACATCCACATCGAGCAGCAGCACATCGACGTCAACATCGAGCAGTTCGTCTTCGACGTCTACGTCGAGCAGCAGTACGTCAACTAGCACCTCTAGCAGTTCGTCTTCGACGTCTACATCGAGCAGCAGCACGTCGACTAGCACCTCGAGCAGTTCGACTTCGACATCCACATCGAGCAGCAGCACATCGACGTCCACATCGAGCAGTTCGACTTCGACATCCACATCGAGCAGCAGCACATCGACGTCCACATCGAGCAGTTCGTCTTCGACGTCTACATCGAGCAGCAGCACGAGTTCGTTTATTCTCAATGTTCTCCAAGTGTTTCTAACTAGTGACTAATTGGAATTCACATAGATTTTTTTTGGAAAGTTCTCAACAAACTCCCCGACCCATGTATTTTTACATACTTACTCTTTCCTGACCGAAATTGTTGCCGACGCTAACAAAGGTAGATGAATTGTCTTAAATTTTTCTTCCCTTCTCCAAGCAAGTAAGTCGGTCGCGTCCGCGACTTTCGCTCACGATTCCCTTGACCCAACTATTCTCGTCTACTAACAAATGTACTGGTCTTCTACTTCTACTCTGATTTAGAGGACTCTTCGGAAAAATGAGGTTAAAAAGATGAACGGTCTCATTGGGACTCTTCAGCGCAACGCCACAGTTGCTAATACCTCTTCGAAAGTTTCCTCTAAACCCCTTAACCCTTTCTGGCACCATGTTAGTGATAACACTGAACACGTTATCCTTTGGTAATAAAGATATGAATATCTAAAAAATTAGCTCCTAATAGCGTTAGAAACTTCCCAATTAAGATTCTCGCGAACAAACTTGTAGAAAATCGGAACCATTTCCAGCGAAATTAGTTTTTCGTTGCAGGTACCTCGTCTTCGACGTCCACATCGAGCAGCAGCACATCGACTAGCACCTCGAGCAGTTCGTCTTCGACGTCTACATCGAGCAGCAGCACATCGACTAGCACCTCGAGCAGTTCGACTTCGAAATCTACATCGAGCAGCAGCACTTCGACTAGCACCTCTAGCAGTTCGTCTTCGACGTCTACTTCGAGCAGCAGCACGTCGACTAGCACCTCGAGCAGTTCGACTTCGACATCCACATCGAGCAGCAGCACTTCGACTAGCACCTCTAGCAGTTCGTCTTCGACGTCTACATCGAGCAGCAGCACGTCGACTAGCACCTCGAGCAGTTTGACTTCGACATCCACATCGAGCAGCAGCACATCGACGTCAACATCGAGCAGTTCGTCTTCGACGTCTACGTCGAGCAGCAGTACGTCAACTAGCACCTCGAGCAGTTCGACTTCGACATCCACATCGAGCAGCAGCACTTCGACTAGCACCTCTAGCAGTTCGTCGTCGACGTCTACATCGAGCAGCAGCACATCGACCAGCACCTCGAGCAGTTCGTCTTCGACATCCACATCGAGCAGCAGCACATCGACGTCAACATCGAGAAGTTCGTCTTCGACGTCTACGTCGAGCAGCAGTACGTCAACTAGCACCTCTAGCAGTTCGACTTCGACATCTACATCGAGCAGCAGCACTTCGACTAGCACCTCTAGCAGTTCGTCGTCGACGTCTACATCGAGCAGCAGCACATCGACCAGCACCTCGAGCAGTTCGTCTTCGACATCCACATCGAGCAGCAGCAAATCGACGTCAACATCGAGCAGTTCGTCTTCGACGTCTACGTCGAGCAGCAGTACGTCAACTAGCACCTCTAGCAGTTCGTCTTCGACGTCTACATCGAGCAGCAGCACGTCGACTAGCACCTCGAGCAGTTCGACTTCGACATCCACATCGAGCAGCAGCACATCGACGTCCACATCGAGCAGTTCGACTTCGACATCCACATCGAGCAGCAGCACATCGACGTCCACATCGAGCAGTTCGTCTTCGACGTCTACATCGAGCAGCAGCACGAGTTCGTTTATTCTCAATGTTCTCCAAGTGTTTCTAACTAGTGACTAATTGGAATTCACATAGATTTTTTTTGGAAAGTTCTCAACAAACTCCCCGACCCATGTATTTTTACATACTTACTCTTTCCTGACCGAAATTGTTGCCGACGCTAACAAAGGTAGATGAATTGTCTTAAATTTTTCTTCCCTTCTCCAAGCAAGTAAGTCGGTCGCGTCCGCGACTTTCGCTCACGATTCCCTTGACCCAACTAATCTCGTCTACTAACAAATGTACTGGTCTTCTACTTCTACTCTGATTTAGAGGACTCTTCGGAAAAATGAGGTTAAAAAGATGAACGGTCTCATTGGGACTCTTCAGCGCAACGCCACAGTTGCTAATACCTCTTCGAAAGTTTCCTCTAAACCCCTGAACCCTTTCTGGCACCATGTTAGTGATAACACTGAACACGTTATCCTTTGGCAATAAAGATATGAATATCTAAAAAATTAGCTCCTAATAGCGTTAGAAACTTCTCAATTAAGATTCTCGCGAACAAACTTGTAGAAAATCGGAACCATTTCCAGCGAAATTAGTTTTTCGTTGCAGGTACCTCGTCTTCGACGTCCACATCGAGCAGCAGCACATCGACTAGCACCTCGAGCAGTTCGTCTTCGACGTCTACATCGAGCAGCAGCACATCGACTAGCACCTCGAGCAGTTCGACTTCGAAATCTACATCGAGCAGCAGCACTTCGACTAGCACCTCTAGCAGTTCGTCTTCGACGTCTACTTCGAGCAGCAGCACGTCGACTAGCACCTCGAGCAGTTCGACTTCGACATCCACATCGAGCAGCAGCACATCGACGTCCACATCGAGCAGTTCGTCTTCGACGTCTACATCGAGCAGCAGCACGTCGACTAGCACCTCGAGCAGTTCGACTTCGACATCCACATCGAGCAGCAGCACTTCGACTAGCACCTCTAGCAGTTCGTCTTCGACGTCTACATCGAGCAGCAGCACGTCGACTAGCACCTCGAGCAGTTTGACTTCGACATCCACATCGAGCAGCAGCACATCGACGTCAACATCGAGCAGTTCGTCTTCGACGTCTACGTCGAGCAGCACTACGTCAACTAGCACCTCGAGCAGTTCGACTTCGACATCCACATCGAGCAGCAGCACTTCGACTAGCACCTCTAGCAGTTCGTCGTCGACGTCTACATCGAGCAGCAGCACATCGACCAGCACCTCGAGCAGTTCGTCTTCGACATCCACATCGAGCAGCAGCACATCGACGTCAACATCGAGCAGTTCGTCTTCGACGTCTACGTCGAGCAGCAGTACGTCAACTAGCACCTCTAGCAGTTCGTCTTCGACGTCTACATCGAGCAGCAGCACGTCGACTAGCACCTCGAGCAGTTCGACTTCGACGTCTACATCGAGCAGCAGCACGTCGACTAGCACCTCGAGCAGTTCGACTTCGACATCCACATCGAGCAGCAGCACATCGACGTCAACATCGAGCAGTTCGTCTTCGACGTCTACATCGAGCAGCAGCACGTCGACTAGCACCTCGAGCAGTTCGACTTCGACATCCACATCGAGCAGCAGCACTTCGACTAGCACCTCTAGCAGTTCGTCTTCGACGTCTACATCGAGCAGCAGCACGTCGACTAGCACCTCGATCAGTTCGACTTCGACATCCACATCGAGCAGCAGCACATCGACGTCAACATCGAGCAGTTCGTCTTCGACGTCTACGTCGAGCAGCAGTACGTCAACTAGCACCTCGAGCAGTTCGACTTCGACATCCACATCGAGCAGCAGCACTTCGACTAGCACCTCTAGCAGTTCGTCGTCGACGTCTACATCGAGCAGCAGCACATCGACCAGCACCTCGAGCAGTTCGTCTTCGACATCCACATCGAGCAGCAGCACATCGACGTCAACATCGAGCAGTTCGTCTTCGACGTCTACGTCGAGCAGCAGTACGTCAACTAGCACCTCTAGCAGTTCGACTTCGACATCTACATCGAGCAGCAGCACTTCGACTAGCACCTCTAGCAGTTCGTCGTCGACGTCTACATCGAGCAGCAGCACATCGACCAGCACCTCGAGCAGTTCGTCTTCGACATCCACATCGAGCAGCAGCACATCGACATCAACATCGAGCAGTTCGTCTTCGACGTCTACGTCGAGCAGCAGTACGTCAACTAGCACCTCTAGCAGTTCGTCTTCGACGTCTACATCGAGCAGCAGCACGTCGACTAGCACCTCGAGCAGTTCGACTTCGACATCCACATCGAGCAGCAGCACATCGACGTCCACATCGAGCAGTTCGTCTTCGACGTCTACATCGAGCAGCAGCACGTCGACTAGCACCTCGAGCAGTTCGACTTCGACATCCACATCGAGCAGCAGCACTTCGACTAGCACCTCTAGCAGTTCGTCTTCGACGTCTACATCGAGCAGCAGCACGTCGACTAGCACCTCGAGCAGTTCGACTTCGACATCCACATCGAGCAGCAGCACATCGACGTCAACATCGAGCAGTTCGTCTTCGACGTCTACGTCGAGCAGCAGTACGTCAACTAGCACCTCGAGCAGTTCGACTTCGACATCCACATCGAGCAGCAGCACTTCGACTAGCACCTCTAGCAGTTCGTCGTCGACGTCTACATCGAGCAGCAGCACATCGATCAGCACCTCGAGCAGTTCGTCTTCGACATCCACATCGAGCAGCAGCACATCGACGTCAACATCGAGCAGTTCGTCTTCGACGTCTACGTCGAGCAGCAGTACGTCAACTAGCACCTCTAGCAGTTCGACTTCGACATCTACATCGAGCAGCAGCACATCGACCAGCACCTCGAGCAGTTCGTCTTCGACATCCACATCGAGCAGCAGCACATCGACGTCAACATCGAGCAGTTCGACTTCGACATCCACATCGAGCAGCAGCACATCGACTAGCACCTCGAGCAGTTCGTCTTCGACGTCTACATCGAGCAGCAGCACATCGACTAGCACATCCAGCAGTTCGTCTTCGACGTCTACATCGAGCAGCAGCACGTCGACTAGCACCTCGAGCAGTTCGACTTCGACATCCACATCGAGCAGCAGCACATCGACGTCCACATCGAGCAGTTCGTCTTCGACGTCTACATCGAGCAGCAGCACGAGTTCGTTTATTCTCAATGTTCTCCAAGTGTTTCTAACTAGTGACTAATTGGAATTCACATAGATTTTTTTTGGAAAGTTCTCAACAAACTCCCCGACCCATATATTTTTACATACTTACTCTTTCCTGACCGAAATTGTTGCCGACGCTAATAAAGGTAGATGAATTGTCTTAAATTTTTCTTCCCTTCTCCAAGCAAGTAAGTCGGTCGCGTCCGCGACTTTCGCTCACGATTCCCTTGACCCAACTATTCTCGTCTACTAACAAATGTACTGGTCTTCTACTTCTACTCTGATTTAGAGGACTCTTCGGAAAAATGAGGTTAAAAAGATGAACGGTCTCATTGGGACTCTTCAGCGCAACGCCACAGTTGCTAATACCTCTTCGAAAGTTTCCTCTAAACCCCTTAACCCTTTCTGGCACCATGTTAGTGATAACACTGAACACGTTATCCTTTGGCAATAAAGATATGAATATCTAAAAAAATTAGCTCCTAATAGGGTTAGAAACTTCTCAATTAAGATTCTCGCGAACAAACTTGTAGAAAATCGGAACCATTTCCAGCGAAATTAGTTTTTCGTTGCAGGTACCTCGTCTTCGACGTCCACATCGAGCAGCAGCACATCGACTAGCACCTCGAGCAGTTCGTCTTCGACGTCTACATCGAGCAGCAGCACATCGACGTCAACATCGAGCAGTTCGTCTTCGACGTCTACATCGAGCAGCAGCACTTCGACTAGCACCTCTAGCAGTTCGACTTCGACGTCTACATCGAGCAGCAGCACATCGACCAGCACCTCGAGCAGTTCGTCTTCGACATCCACATCGAGCAGCAGCAAATCGACGTCAACATCGAGCAGTTCGTCTTCGACGTCTACGTCGAGCAGCAGTACGTCAACTAGCACCTCTAGCAGTTCGTCTTCGACGTCTACATCGAGCAGCAGCACGTCGACTAGCACCTCGAGCAGTTCGACTTCGACATCCACATCGAGCAGCAGCACATCGACGTCCACATCGAGCAGTTCGACTTCGACATCCACATCGAGCAGCAGCACATCGACGTCCACATCGAGCAGTTCGTCTTCGACGTCTACATCGAGCAGCAGCACGAGTTCGTTTATTCTCAATGTTCTCCAAGTGTTTCTAACTAGTGACTAATTGGAATTCACATAGATTTTTTTTGGAAAGTTCTCAACAAACTCCCCGACCCATGTATTTTTACATACTTACTCTTTCCTGACCGAAATTGTTGCCGACGCTAACAAAGGTAGATGAATTGTCTTAAATTTTTCTTCCCTTCTCCAAGCAAGTAAGTCGGTCGCGTCCGCGACTTTCGCTCACGATTCCCTTGACCCAACTATTCTCGTCTACTAACAAATGTACTGGTCTTCTACTTCTACTCTGATTTAGAGGACTCTTCGGAAAAATGAGGTTAAAAAGATGAACGGTCTCATTGGGACTCTTCAGCGCAACGCCACAGTTGCTAATACCTCTTCGAAAGTTTCCTCTAAACCCCTTAACCCTTTCTGGCACCATGTTAGTGATAACACTGAACACGTTATCCTTTGGCAATAAAGATATGAATATCTAAAAAATTAGCTCCTAATAGCGTTAGAAACTTCTCAATTAAGATTCTCGCGAACAAACTTGTAGAAAATCGGAACCATTTCCAGCGAAATTAGTTTTTCGTTGCAGGTACCTCGTCTTCGACGTCCACATCGAGCAGCAGCACATCGACTAGCACCTCGAGCAGTTCGTCTTCGACGTCTACATCGAGCAGCAGCACATCGACTAGCACCTCGAGCAGTTCGACTTCGAAATCTACATCGAGCAGCAGCACTTCGACTAGCACCTCTAGCAGTTCGTCTTCGACGTCTACTTCGAGCAGCAGCACGTCGACTAGCACCTCGAGCAGTTCGACTTCGACATCCACATCGAGCAGCAGCACATCGACGTCCACATCGAGCAGTTCGTCTTCGACGTCTACATCGAGCAGCAGCACGTCGACTAGCACCTCGAGCAGTTCGACTTCGACATCCACATCGAGCAGCAGCACTTCGACTAGCACCTCTAGCAGTTCGTCTTCGACGTCTACATCGAGCAGCAGCACGTCGACTAGCACCTCGAGCAGTTTGACTTCGACATCCACATCGAGCAGCAGCACATCGACGTCAACATCGAGCAGTTCGTCTTCGACGTCTACGTCGAGCAGTAGTACGTCAACTAGCACCTCTAGCAGTTCGACTTCGACATCTACATCGAGCAGCAGCACTTCGACTAGCACCTCTAGCAGTTCGTCGTCGACGTCTACATCGAGCAGCAGCACATCGACCAGCACCTCGAGCAGTTCGTCTTCGACATCCACATCGAGCAGCAGCACATCGACGTCAACATCGAGCAGTTCGTCTTCGACGTCTACGTCGAGCAGCAGTACGTCAACTAGCACCTCTAGCAGTTCGTCTTCGACGTCTACATCGAGCAGCAGCACGTCGACTAGCACCTCTAGCAGTTCGTCGTCGACGTCTACATCGAGCAGCAGCACATCGACCAGCACCTCGAGCAGTTCGTCTTCGACATCCACATCGAGCAGCAGCACATCGACATCAACATCGAGCAGTTCGTCTTCGACGTCTACGTCGAGCAGCAGTACGTCAACTAGCACCTCTAGCAGTTCGTCTTCGACGTCTACATCGAGCAGCAGCACGTCGACTAGCACCTCGAGCAGTTCGACTTCGACATCCACATCGAGCAGCAGCACATCGACGTCCACATCGAGCAGTTCGTCTTCGACGTCTACATCGAGCAGCAGCACGTCGACTAGCACCTCGAGCAGTTCGACTTCGACATCCACATCGAGCAGCAGCACTTCGACTAGCACCTCTAGCAGTTCGTCTTCGACGTCTACATCGAGCAGCAGCACGTCGACTAGCACCTCGAGCAGTTCGACTTCGACATCCACATCGAGCAGCAGCACATCGACGTCAACATCGAGCAGTTCGTCTTCGACGTCTACGTCGAGCAGCAGTACGTCAACTAGCACCTCGAGCAGTTCGACTTCGACATCCACATCGAGCAGCAGCACTTCGACTAGCACCTCTAGCAGTTCGTCGTCGACGTCTACATCGAGCAGCAGCACATCGATCAGCACCTCGAGCAGTTCGTCTTCGACATCCACATCGAGCAGCAGCACATCGACGTCAACATCGAGCAGTTCGTCTTCGACGTCTACGTCGAGCAGCAGTACGTCAACTAGCACCTCTAGCAGTTCGACTTCGACATCTACATCGAGCAGCAGCACATCGACCAGCACCTCGAGCAGTTCGTCTTCGACATCCACATCGAGCAGCAGCACATCGACGTCAACATCGAGCAGTTCGACTTCGACATCCACATCGAGCAGCAGCACATCGACTAGCACCTCGAGCAGTTCGTCTTCGACGTCTACATCGAGCAGCAGCACATCGACTAGCACATCCAGCAGTTCGTCTTCGACGTCTACATCGAGCAGCAGCACGTCGACTAGCACCTCGAGCAGTTCGACTTCGACATCCACATCGAGCAGCAGCACATCGACGTCCACATCGAGCAGTTCGTCTTCGACGTCTACATCGAGCAGCAGCACGAGTTCGTTTATTCTCAATGTTCTCCAAGTGTTTCTAACTAGTGACTAATTGGAATTCACATAGATTTTTTTTGGAAAGTTCTCAACAAACTCCCCGACCCATATATTTTTACATACTTACTCTTTCCTGACCGAAATTGTTGCCGACGCTAATAAAGGTAGATGAATTGTCTTAAATTTTTCTTCCCTTCTCCAAGCAAGTAAGTCGGTCGCGTCCGCGACTTTCGCTCACGATTCCCTTGACCCAACTATTCTCGTCTACTAACAAATGTACTGGTCTTCTACTTCTACTCTGATTTAGAGGACTCTTCGGAAAAATGAGGTTAAAAAGATGAACGGTCTCATTGGGACTCTTCAGCGCAACGCCACAGTTGCTAATACCTCTTCGAAAGTTTCCTCTAAACCCCTTAACCCTTTCTGGCACCATGTTAGTGATAACACTGAACACGTTATCCTTTGGCAATAAAGATATGAATATCTAAAAAAATTAGCTCCTAATAGGGTTAGAAACTTCTCAATTAAGATTCTCGCGAACAAACTTGTAGAAAATCGGAACCATTTCCAGCGAAATTAGTTTTTCGTTGCAGGTACCTCGTCTTCGACGTCCACATCGAGCAGCAGCACATCGACTAGCACCTCGAGCAGTTCGTCTTCGACGTCTACATCGAGCAGCAGCACATCGACGTCAACATCGAGCAGTTCGTCTTCGACGTCTACATCGAGCAGCAGCACTTCGACTAGCACCTCTAGCAGTTCGACTTCGACGTCTACATCGAGCAGCAGCACATCGACCAGCACCTCGAGCAGTTCGTCTTCGACATCCACATCGAGCAGCAGCAAATCGACGTCAACATCGAGCAGTTCGTCTTCGACGTCTACGTCGAGCAGCAGTACGTCAACTAGCACCTCTAGCAGTTCGTCTTCGACGTCTACATCGAGCAGCAGCACGTCGACTAGCACCTCGAGCAGTTCGACTTCGACATCCACATCGAGCAGCAGCACATCGACGTCCACATCGAGCAGTTCGACTTCGACATCCACATCGAGCAGCAGCACATCGACGTCCACATCGAGCAGTTCGTCTTCGACGTCTACATCGAGCAGCAGCACGAGTTCGTTTATTCTCAATGTTCTCCAAGTGTTTCTAACTAGTGACTAATTGGAATTCACATAGATTTTTTTTGGAAAGTTCTCAACAAACTCCCCGACCCATGTATTTTTACATACTTACTCTTTCCTGACCGAAATTGTTGCCGACGCTAACAAAGGTAGATGAATTGTCTTAAATTTTTCTTCCCTTCTCCAAGCAAGTAAGTCGGTCGCGTCCGCGACTTTCGCTCACGATTCCCTTGACCCAACTATTCTCGTCTACTAACAAATGTACTGGTCTTCTACTTCTACTCTGATTTAGAGGACTCTTCGGAAAAATGAGGTTAAAAAGATGAACGGTCTCATTGGGACTCTTCAGCGCAACGCCACAGTTGCTAATACCTCTTCGAAAGTTTCCTCTAAACCCCTTAACCCTTTCTGGCACCATGTTAGTGATAACACTGAACACGTTATCCTTTGGCAATAAAGATATGAATATCTAAAAAATTAGCTCCTAATAGCGTTAGAAACTTCTCAATTAAGATTCTCGCGAACAAACTTGTAGAAAATCGGAACCATTTCCAGCGAAATTAGTTTTTCGTTGCAGGTACCTCGTCTTCGACGTCCACATCGAGCAGCAGCACATCGACTAGCACCTCGAGCAGTTCGTCTTCGACGTCTACATCGAGCAGCAGCACATCGACTAGCACCTCGAGCAGTTCGACTTCGAAATCTACATCGAGCAGCAGCACTTCGACTAGCACCTCTAGCAGTTCGTCTTCGACGTCTACTTCGAGCAGCAGCACGTCGACTAGCACCTCGAGCAGTTCGACTTCGACATCCACATCGAGCAGCAGCACATCGACGTCCACATCGAGCAGTTCGTCTTCGACGTCTACATCGAGCAGCAGCACGTCGACTAGCACCTCGAGCAGTTCGACTTCGACATCCACATCGAGCAGCAGCACTTCGACTAGCACCTCTAGCAGTTCGTCTTCGACGTCTACATCGAGCAGCAGCACGTCGACTAGCACCTCGAGCAGTTTGACTTCGACATCCACATCGAGCAGCAGCACATCGACGTCAACATCGAGCAGTTCGTCTTCGACGTCTACGTCGAGCAGTAGTACGTCAACTAGCACCTCTAGCAGTTCGACTTCGACATCTACATCGAGCAGCAGCACTTCGACTAGCACCTCTAGCAGTTCGTCGTCGACGTCTACATCGAGCAGCAGCACATCGACCAGCACCTCGAGCAGTTCGTCTTCGACATCCACATCGAGCAGCAGCACATCGACGTCAACATCGAGCAGTTCGTCTTCGACGTCTACGTCGAGCAGCAGTACGTCAACTAGCACCTCTAGCAGTTCGTCTTCGACGTCTACATCGAGCAGCAGCACGTCGACTAGCACCTCGAGCAGTTCGACTTCGACATCCACATCGAGCAGCAGCACATCGACGTCCACATCGAGCAGTTCGTCTTCGACGTCTACATCGAGCAGCAGCACGTCGACTAGCACCTCGAGCAGTTCGACTTCGACATCCACATCGAGCAGCAGCACTTCGACTAGCACCTCTAGCAGTTCGTCTTCGACGTCTACATCGAGCAGCAGCACGTCGACTAGCACCTCGAGCAGTTCGACTTCGACATCCACATCGAGCAGCAGCACATCGACGTCAACATCGAGCAGTTCGTCTTCGACGTCTACATCGAGCAGCAGCACGTCGACTAGCACCTCGAGCAGTTCGACTTCGACATCCACATCGAGCAGCAGCACTTCGACTAGCACCTCTAGCAGTTCGTCTTCGACGTCTACATCGAGCAGCAGCACGTCGACTAGCACCTCGATCAGTTCGACTTCGACATCCACATCGAGCAGCAGCACATCGACGTCAACATCGAGCAGTTCGTCTTCGACGTCTACGTCGAGCAGCAGTACGTCAACTAGCACCTCTAGCAGTTCGACTTCGACATCTACATCGAGCAGCAGCACTTCGACTAGCACCTCTAGCAGTTCGTCGTCGACGTCTACATCGAGCAGCAGCACATCGACCAGCACCTCGAGCAGTTCGTCTTCGACATCCACATCGAGCAGCAGCACATCGACATCAACATCGAGCAGTTCGTCTTCGACGTCTACGTCGAGCAGCAGTACGTCAACTAGCACCTCTAGCAGTTCGTCTTCGACGTCTACATCGAGCAGCAGCACGTCGACTAGCACCTCGAGCAGTTCGACTTCGACATCCACATCGAGCAGCAGCACATCGACGTCCACATCGAGCAGTTCGTCTTCGACGTCTACATCGAGCAGCAGCACGTCGACTAGCACCTCGAGCAGTTCGACTTCGACATCCACATCGAGCAGCAGCACTTCGACTAGCACCTCTAGCAGTTCGTCTTCGACGTCTACATCGAGCAGCAGCACGTCGACTAGCACCTCGAGCAGTTCGACTTCGACATCCACATCGAGCAGCAGCACATCGACGTCAACATCGAGCAGTTCGTCTTCGACGTCTACGTCGAGCAGCAGTACGTCAACTAGCACCTCGAGCAGTTCGACTTCGACATCCACATCGAGCAGCAGCACTTCGACTAGCACCTCTAGCAGTTCGTCGTCGACGTCTACATCGAGCAGCAGCACATCGATCAGCACCTCGAGCAGTTCGTCTTCGACATCCACATCGAGCAGCAGCACATCGACGTCAACATCGAGCAGTTCGTCTTCGACGTCTACGTCGAGCAGCAGTACGTCAACTAGCACCTCTAGCAGTTCGACTTCGACATCTACATCGAGCAGCAGCACATCGACCAGCACCTCGAGCAGTTCGTCTTCGACATCCACATCGAGCAGCAGCACATCGACGTCAACATCGAGCAGTTCGACTTCGACATCCACATCGAGCAGCAGCACATCGACTAGCACCTCGAGCAGTTCGTCTTCGACGTCTACATCGAGCAGCAGCACATCGACTAGCACATCCAGCAGTTCGTCTTCGACGTCTACATCGAGCAGCAGCACGTCGACTAGCACCTCGAGCAGTTCGACTTCGACATCCACATCGAGCAGCAGCACATCGACGTCCACATCGAGCAGTTCGTCTTCGACGTCTACATCGAGCAGCAGCACGAGTTCGTTTATTCTCAATGTTCTCCAAGTGTTTCTAACTAGTGACTAATTGGAATTCACATAGATTTTTTTGGAAAGTTCTCAACAAACTCCCCGACCCATATATTTTTACATACTTACTCTTTCCTGACCGAAATTGTTGCCGACGCTAATAAAGGTAGATGAATTGTCTTAAATTTTTCTTCCCTTCTCCAAGCAAGTAAGTCGGTCGCGTCCGCGACTTTCGCTCACGATTCCCTTGACCCAACTATTCTCGTCTACTAACAAATGTACTGGTCTTCTACTTCTACTCTGATTTAGAGGACTCTTCGGAAAAATGAGGTTAAAAAGATGAACGGTCTCATTGGGACTCTTCAGCGCAACGCCACAGTTGCTAATACCTCTTCGAAAGTTTCCTCTAAACCCCTTAACCCTTTCTGGCACCATGTTAGTGATAACACTGAACACGTTATCCTTTGGCAATAAAGATATGATTATCTTAAAAAAATTAGCTCCTAATAGCGTTAGAAACTTCTCAATTAAGATTCTCGCGAACAAACTTGTAGAAAATCGGAACCATTTCCAGCGAAATTAGTTTTTCGTTGCAGGTACCTCGTCTTCGACGTCCACATCGAGCAGCAGCACATCGACTAGCACCTCGAGCAGTTCGTCTTCGACGTCTACATCGAGCAGCAGCACATCGACTAGCACCTCGAGCAGTTCGACTTCGACATCTACATCGAGCAGCAGCACTTCGACTAGCACCTCTAGCAGTTCGTCTTCGACGTCTACATCGAGCAGCAGCACGTCGACTAGCACCTCGAGCAGTTCGACTTCGACATCCACATCGAGCAGCAGCACATCGACGTCCACATCGAGCAGTTCGTCTTCGACGTCTACATCGAGCAGCAGCACGTCGACTAGCACCTCGAGCAGTTCGACTTCGACATCCACATCGAGCAGCAGCACTTCGACTAGCACCTCTAGCAGTTCGTCTTCGACGTCAACATCGAGCAGCAGCACGTCGACTAGCACCTCGAGCAGTTCGACTTCGACATCCACATCGAGCAGCAGCACATCGACGTCAACATCGAGCAGTTCGTCTTCGACGTCTACGTCGAGCAGCAGTACGTCAACTAGCACCTCGAGCAGTTCGACTTCGACATCCACATCGAGCAGCAGCACTTCGACTAGCACCTCTAGCAGTTCGTCGTCGACGTCTACATCGAGCAGCAGCACATCGACCAGCACCTCGAGCAGTTCGTCTTCGACATCCACATCGAGCAGCAGCACATCGACGTCAACATCGAGCAGTTCGTCTTCGACGTCTACGTCGAGCAGCAGTACGTCAACTAGCACCTCTAGCAGTTCGACTTCGACATCTACATCGAGCAGCAGCACTTCGACTAGCACCTCTAGCAGTTCGTCGTCGACGTCTACATCGAGCAGCAGCACATCGACCAGCACCTCGAGCAGTTCGTCTTCGACATCCACATCGAGCAGCAGCACATCGACGTCAACATCGAGCAGTTCGTCTTCGACGTCTACGTCGAGCAGCAGTACGTCAACTAGCACCTCTAGCAGTTCGTCTTCGACGTCTACATCGAGCAGCAGCACGTCGACTAGCACCTCGAGCAGTTCGACTTCGACATCCACATCGAGCAGCAGCACATCGACGTCCACATCGAGCAGTTCGTCTTCGACGTCTACATCGAGCAGCAGCACGTCGACTAGCACCTCGAGCAGTTCGACTTCGACATCCACATCGAGCAGCAGCACTTCGACTAGCACCTCTAGCAGTTCGTCTTCGACGTCTACATCGAGCAGCAGCACGTCGACTAGCACCTCGAGCAGTTCGACTTCGACATCCACATCGAGCAGCAGCACATCGACGTCAACATCGAGCAGTTCGTCTTCGACGTCTACGTCGAGCAGCAGTACGTCAACTAGCACCTCGAGCAGTTCGACTTCGACGTCTACATCGAGCAGCAGCACTTCGACTAGCACCTCTAGCAGTTCGTCGTCGACATCCACATCGAGCAGCAGCACATCGAGCAGTTCGACTTCGACATCCACATCGAGCAGCAGCACATCGACTAGCACCTCGAGCAGTTCGTCTTCGACGTCTACATCGAGCAGCAGCACATCGACTAGCACATCGAGCAGTTCGTCTTCGACGTCTACATCGAGCAGCAGCACGTCGACTAGCACCTCGAGCAGTTCGTCTTCGACGTCTACATCGAGCAGCAGCACGAGTTCGTTTATTCTCAATGTTCTCCAAGTGTTTCTAACTAGTGACTAATTGGAATTCACATAGATTTTTTTTGGAAAGTTCTCAACAAACTCCCCGACCCATATATTTTTACATACTTACTCTTTCCTGACCGAAATTGTTGCCGACGCTAACAAAGGTAGATGAATTGTCTTAAATTTTTCTTCCCTTCTCCAAGCAAGTAAGTCGGTCGCGTCCGCGACTTTCGCTCACGATTCCCTTGACCCAACTATTCTCGTCTACTAACAAATGTACTGGTCTTCTACTTCTACTCTGATTTAGAGGACTCTTCGGAAAAATGAGGTTAAAAAGATGAACGGTCTCATTGGGACTCTTCAGCGCAACGCCACAGTTGCTAATACCTCTTCGAAAGTTTCCTCTAAACCCCTTAACCCTTTCTGGCCATATGTTAGTGATAACACTGAACACGTTATCCTTTGGCAATAAAGATATGAATATCTAAAAAACTAGCTCCTAATAGCGTTAGAAACTTCTCAATTAAGATTCTCGCGAACAAACTTGTAGAAAATCGGAACCATTTCCAGCGAAATTAGTTTTTCGTTGCAGGTACCTCGTCTTCGACGTCCACATCGAGCAGCAGCACATCGACTAGCACCTCGAGCAGTTCGTCTTCGACGTCTACATCGAGCAGCAGCACATCGACTAGCACCTCGAGCAGTTCGACTTCGACATCTACATCGAGCAGCAGCACTTCGACTAGCACCTCTAGCAGTTCGTCTTCGACGTCTACATCGAGCAGCAGCACGTCGACTAGCACCTCGAGCAGTTCGACTTCGACATCCACATCGAGCAGCAGCACATCGACGTCAACATCGAGCAGTTCGTCTTCGACGTCTACGTCGAGCAGCAGTACGTCAACTAGCACCTCGAGCAGTTCGACTTCGACATCCACATCGAGCAGCAGCACTTCGACTAGCACCTCTAGCAGTTCGTCGTCGACGTCTACATCGAGCAGCAGCACATCGACCAGCACCTCGAGCAGTTCGTCTTCGACATCCACATCGAGCAGCAGCACATCGACGTCAACATCGAGCAGTTCGTCTTCGACGTCTACGTCGAGCAGCAGTACGTCAACTAGCACCTCTAGCAGTTCGACTTCGACATCTACATCGAGCAGCAGCACATCGACCAGCACCTCGAGCAGTTCGTCTTCGACATCCACATCGAGCAGCAGCACATCGACGTCAACATCGAGCAGTTCGACTTCGACATCCACATCGAGCAGCAGCACATCGACTAGCACCTCGAGCAGTTCGTCTTCGACGTCTACATCGAGCAGCAGCACATCGACTAGCACATCGAGCAGTTCGTCTTCGACGTCTACATCGAGCAGCAGCACGTCGACTAGCACCTCGAGCAGTTCGACTTCGACATCCACATCGAGCAGCAGCACATCGACGTCCACATCGAGCAGTTCGTCTTCGACGTCTACATCGAGCAGCAGCACGAGTTCGTTTATTCTCAATGTTCTCCAAGTGTTTCTAACTAGTGACTAATTGGAATTCACATAGATTTTTTTTGGAAAGTTCTCAACAAACTCCCCGACCCATATATTTTTACATACTTACTCTTTCCTGACCGAAATTGTTGCCGACGCTAACAAAGGTAGATGAATTGTCTTAAATTTTTCTTCCCTTCTCCAAGCAAGTAAGTCGGTCGCGTCCGCGACTTTCGCTCACGATTCCCTTGACCCAACTATTCTCGTCTACTAACAAATGTACTGGTCTTCTACTTCTACTCTGATTTAGAGGACTCTTCGGAAAAATGAGGTTAAAAAGATGAACGGTCTCATTGGGACTCTTCAGCGCAACGCCACAGTTGCTAATACCTCTTCGAAAGTTTCCTCTAAACCCCTCAACCCTTTCTGGCACCATGTTAGTGATAACACTGAACACGTTATTCTTTGGCAATAAAGATATGAATATCTAAAAAATTAGCTCCTAATAGCGTTAGAAACTTCTCAATTAAGATTCTCGCGAACAAACTTGTAGAAAATCGGAACCATTTCCAGCGAAATTAGTTTTTCGTTGCAGGTACCTCGTCTTCGACGTCTACATCGAGCAGCAGCACTTCGACTAGCACCTCTAGCAGTTCGTCGTCGACGTCTACATCGAGCAGCAGCACGTCGACTAGCACCTCGAGCAGTTCGACTTCGACATCCACATCGAGCAGCAGCACATCGACGTCAACATCGAGCAGTTCGTCTTCGACGTCTACGTCGAGCAGCAGTACGTCAACTAGCACCTCGAGCAGTTCGACTTCGACATCCACATCGAGCAGCAGCACTTCGACTAGCACCTCTAGCAGTTCGTCGTCGACGTCTACATCGAGCAGCAGCACATCGACCAGCACCTCGAGCAGTTCGTCTTCGACATCCACATCGAGCAGCAGCACATCGACGTCAACATCGAGCAGTTCGTCTTCGACGTCTACGTCGAGCAGCAGTACGTCAACTAGCACCTCTAGCAGTTCGACTTCGACATCTACATCGAGCAGCAGCACATCGACCAGCACCTCGAGCAGTTCGTCTTCGACATCCACATCGAGCAGCAGCACATCGACGTCAACATCGAGCAGTTCGACTTCGACATCCACATCGAGCAGCAGCACATCGACTAGCACCTCGAGCAGTTCGTCTTCGACGTCTACATCTAGCAGCAGCACATCGACTAGCACATCGAGCAGTTCGTCTTCGACGTCTACATCGAGCAGCAGCACGTCGACTAGCACCTCGAGCAGTTCGACTTCGACATCCACATCGAGCAGCAGCACATCGACGTCCACATCGAGCAGTTCGTCTTCGACGTCTACATCGAGCAGCAGCACGAGTTCGTTTATTCTCAATGTTCTCCAAGTGTTTCTAACTAGTGACTAATTGGAATTCACATAGATTTTTTTTGGAAAGTTCTCAACAAACTCCCCGACCCATATATTTTTACATACTTACTCTTTCCTGACCGAAATTGTTGCCGACGCTAACAAAGGTAGATGAATTGTCTTAAATTTTTCTTCCCTTTTCCAAGCAAGTAAGTCGGTCGCGTCCACGACTTTCGCTCACGATTCCCTTGACCCAACTATTCTCGTCTACTAACAAATGTACTGGTCTTCTACTTCTACTCTGATTTAGAGGACTCTTCGGAAAAATGAGGTTAAAAAGATGAACGGTCTCATTGGGACTCTTCAGCGCAACGCCACAGTTGCTAATACCTCTTCGAAAGTTTCCTCTAAACCCCTTAACCCTTTCTGGCACCATGTTAGTGATAACACTGAACACGTTATCCTTTGGCAATAAAGATATGAATATCTAAAAAATTAGCTCCTAATAGCGTTAGAAACTTCTCAATTAAGATTCTCGCGAACAAACTTGTAGAAAATCGGAACCATTTCCAGCGAAATTAGTTTTTCGTTGCAGGTACCTCGTCTTCGACGTCTACATCGAGCAGCAGCACTTCGACTAGCACCTCTAGCAGTTCGTCGTCGACGTCTACATCGAGCAGCAGCACGTCGACTAGCACCTCGAGCAGTTCGACTTCGACATCCACATCGAGCAGCAGCACATCGACGTCAACATCGAGCAGTTCGTCTTCGACGTCTACGTCGAGCAGCAGTACGTCAACTAGCACCTCGAGCAGTTCGACTTCGACATCCACATCGAGCAGCAGCACTTCGACTAGCACCTCTAGCAGTTCGTCGTCGACGTCTACATCGAGCAGCAGCACATCGACCAGCACCTCGAGCAGTTCGTCTTCGACATCCACATCGAGCAGCAGCACATCGACGTCAACATCGAGCAGTTCGTCTTCGACGTCTACGTCGAGCAGCAGTACGTCAACTAGCACCTCTAGCAGTTCGACTTCGACATCTACATCGAGCAGCAGCACATCGACCAGCACCTCGAGCAGTTCGTCTTCGACATCCACATCGAGCAGCAGCACATCGACGTCAACATCGAGCAGTTCGACTTCGACATCCACATCGAGCAGCAGCACATCGACTAGCACCTCGAGCAGTTCGTCTTCGACGTCTACATCTAGCAGCAGCACATCGACTAGCACATCGAGCAGTTCGTCTTCGACGTCTACATCGAGCAGCAGCACGTCGACTAGCACCTCGAGCAGTTCGACTTCGACATCCACATCGAGCAGCAGCACATCGACGTCCACATCGAGCAGTTCGTCTTCGACGTCTACATCGAGCAGCAGCACGAGTTCGTTTATTCTCAATGTTCTCCAAGTGTTTCTAACTAGTGACTAATTGGAATTCACATAGATTTTTTTTGGAAAGTTCTCAACAAACTCCCCGACCCATATATTTTTACATACTTACTCTTTCCTGACCGAAATTGTTGCCGACGCTAACAAAGGTAGATGAATTGTCTTAAATTTTTCTTCCCTTTTCCAAGCAAGTAAGTCGGTCGCGTCCACGACTTTCGCTCACGATTCCCTTGACCCAACTATTCTCGTCTACTAACAAATGTACTGGTCTTCTACTTCTACTCTGATTTAGAGGACTCTTCGGAAAAATGAGGTTAAAAAGATGAACGGTCTCATTGGGACTCTTCAGCGCAACGCCACAGTTGCTAATACCTCTTCGAAAGTTTCCTCTAAACCCCTTAACCCTTTCTGGCACCATGTTAGTGATAACACTGAACACGTTATCCTTTGGCAATAAAGATATGAATATCTAAAAAATTAGCTCCTAATAGCGTTAGAAACTTCTCAATTAAGATTCTCGCGAACAAACTTGTAGAAAATCGGAACCATTTCCAGCGAAATTAGTTTTTCGTTGCAGGTACCTCGTCTTCGACGTCCACATCGAGCAGCAGCACATCGACTAGCACCTCGAGCAGTTCGTCTTCGACGTCTACAACGAGCAGCAGCACGTCGACTAGCACCTCGAGCAGTTCGACTTCGACATCCACATCGAGCAGCAGCACATCGACGTCCACATCGAGCAGTTCGTCTTCGACGTCTACATCGAGCAGCAGCACGAGTTCGTTTATTCTCAATGTTCTCCAAGTGTTTCTAACTAGTGACTAATTGGAATTCACATAGATTTTTTTTGGAAAGTTCTCAACAAACTCCCCGACCCATATATTTTTACATACTTACTCTTTCCTGACCGAAATTGTTGCCGACGCTAACAAAGGTAGATGAATTGTCTTAAATTTTTGTTCCCTTCTCCAAGCAAGTAAGTCGGTCGCGTCCGCGACTTTCGCTCACGATTCCCTTGACCCAACTATTCTCGTCTACTAACAAATGTACTGGTCTTCTACTTCTACTCTGATTTAGAGGACTCTTCGGAAAAATGAGGTTAAAAAGATGAACGGTCTCATTGGGACTCTTCAGCGCAACGCCACAGTTGCTAATACCTCTTCGAAAGTTTCCTCTAAACCCCTTAACCCTTTCTGGCACCATGTTAGTGATGACACTGAACACGATATCCTTTGGCAATAAAGATATGAATATCTAAAAAATTAGCTCCTAATAGCGTTAGAAACTTCTCAATTAAGATTCTCGCGAACAAACTTGTAGAAAATCGGAACCATTTCCAGCGAAATTAGTTTTTCGTTGCAGGTACCTCGTCTTCGACGTCCACATCGAGCAGCAGCACGTCGACTAGCACCTCGAGCAGTTCGACTTCGACATCCACATCGAGCAGCAGCACATCGACGTCCACATCGAGCAGTTCGTCTTCGACGTCTACATCGAGCAGCAGCACGTCGACTAGCACCTCGAGCAGTTCGACTTCGACATCCACATCGAGCAGCAGCACTTCGACTAGCACCTCTAGCAGTTCGTCTTCGACGTCTACATCGAGCAGCAGCACGTCGACTAGCACCTCGAGCAGTTCGACTTCGACATCCACATCGAGCAGCAGCACATCGACGTCAACATCGAGCAGTTCGTCTTCGACGTCTACGTCGAGCAGCAGTACGTCAACTAGCACCTCGAGCAGTTCGACTTCGACATCCACATCGAGCAGCAGCACTTCGACTAGCACCTCTAGCAGTTCGTCGTCGACGTCTACATCGAGCAGCAGCACATCGATCAGCACCTCGAGCAGTTCGTCTTCGACATCCACATCGAGCAGCAGCACATCGACGTCAACATCGAGCAGTTCGTCTTCGACGTCTACGTCGAGCAGCAGTACGTCAACTAGCACCTCTAGCAGTTCGACTTCGACATCTACATCGAGCAGCAGCACATCGACCAGCACCTCGAGCAGTTCGTCTTCGACATCCACATCGAGCAGCAGCACATCGACGTCAACATCGAGCAGTTCGACTTCGACATCCACATCGAGCAGCAGCACATCGACTAGCACCTCGAGCAGTTCGTCTTCGACGTCTACATCGAGCAGTAGCACATCGACTAGCACATCCAGCAGTTCGTCTTCGACGTCTACATCGAGCAGCAGCACGTCGACTAGCACCTCGAGCAGTTCGACTTCGACATCCACATCGAGCAGCAGCACATCGACGTCCACATCGAGCAGTTCGTCTTCGACGTCTACATCGAGCAGCAGCACGAGTTCGTTTATTCTCAATGTTCTCCAAGTGTTTCTAACTAGTGACTAATTGGAATTCACATAGATTTTTTTTGGAAAGTTCTCAACAAACTCCCCGACCCATATATTTTTACATACTTACTCTTTCCTGACCGAAATTGTTGCCGACGCTAATAAAGGTAGATGAATTGTCTTAAATTTTTCTTCCCTTCTCCAAGCAAGTAAGTCGGTCGCGTCCGCGACTTTCGCTCACGATTCCCTTGACCCAACTATTCTCGTCTACTAACAAATGTACTGGTCTTCTACTTCTACTCTGATTTAGAGGACTCTTCGGAAAAATGAGGTTAAAAAGATGAACGGTCTCATTGGGACTCTTCAGCGCAACGCCACAGTTGCTAATACCTCTTCGAAAGTTTCCTCTAAACCCCTTAACCCTTTCTGGCACCATGTTAGTGATAACACTGAACACGTTATCCTTTAGCAATAAAGATATGAATATCTAAAAAAATTAGCTCCTAATAGCGTTAGAAACTTCTCAATTAAGATTCTCGCGAACAAACTTGTAGAAAATCGGAACCATTTCCAGCGAAATTAGTTTTTCGTTGCAGGTACCTCGTCTTCGACGTCCACATCGAGCAGCAGCACATCGACTAGCACCTCGAGCAGTTCGTCTTCGACGTCTACATCGAGCAGCAGCACATCGACTAGCACCTCGAGCAGTTCGACTTCGACATCTACATCGAGCAGCAGCACTTCGACTAGCACCTCTAGCAGTTCGTCTTCGACGTCTACATCGAGCAGCAGCACGTCGACTAGCACCTCGAGCAGTTCGACTTCGACATCCACATCGAGCAGCAGCACATCGACGTCCACATCGAGCAGTTCGTCTTCGACGTCTACATCGAGCAGCAGCACGTCGACTAGCACCTCGAGCAGTTCGACTTCGACATCCACATCGAGCAGCAGCACTTCGACTAGCACCTCTAGCAGTTCGTCTTCGACGTCAACATCGAGCAGCAGCACGTCGACTAGCACCTCGAGCAGTTCGACTTCGACATCCACATCGAGCAGCAGCACATCGACGTCAACATCGAGCAGTTCGTCTTCGACGTCTACGTCGAGCAGCAGTACGTCAACTAGCACCTCGAGCAGTTCGACTTCGACATCCACATCGAGCAGCAGCACTTCGACTAGCACCTCTAGCAGTTCGTCGTCGACGTCTACATCGAGCAGCAGCACATCGACCAGCACCTCGAGCAGTTCGTCTTCGACATCCACATCGAGCAGCAGCACATCGACGTCAACATCGAGCAGTTCGTCTTCGACGTCTACGTCGAGCAGCAGTACGTCAACTAGCACCTCTAGCAGTTCGACTTCGACATCTACATCGAGCAGCAGCACTTCGACTAGCACCTCTAGCAGTTCGTCGTCGACGTCTACATCGAGCAGCAGCACATCGACCAGCACCTCGAGCAGTTCGTCTTCGACATCCACATCGAGCAGCAGCACATCGACGTCAACATCGAGCAGTTCGTCTTCGACGTCTACGTCGAGCAGCAGTACGTCAACTAGCACCTCTAGCAGTTCGTCTTCGACGTCTACATCGAGCAGCAGCACGTCGACTAGCACCTCGAGCAGTTCGACTTCGACATCCACATCGAGCAGCAGCACATCGACGTCCACATCGAGCAGTTCGTCTTCGACGTCTACATCGAGCAGCAGCACGTCGACTAGCACCTCGAGCAGTTCGACTTCGACATCCACATCGAGCAGCAGCACTTCGACTAGCACCTCTAGCAGTTCGTCTTCGACGTCTACATCGAGCAGCAGCACGTCGACTAGCACCTCGAGCAGTTCGACTTCGACATCCACATCGAGCAGCAGCACATCGACGTCAACATCGAGCAGTTCGTCTTCGACGTCTACGTCGAGCAGCAGTACGTCAACTAGCACCTCGAGCAGTTCGACTTCGACGTCTACATCGAGCAGCAGCACTTCGACTAGCACCTCTAGCAGTTCGTCGTCGACGTCTACATCGAGCAGCAGCACATCGACCAGCACCTCGAGCAGTTCGTCTTCGACTTCCACATCGAGCAGCAGCACATCGACGTCAACATCGAGCAGTTCGTCTTCGACGTCTACATCGAGCAGCAGCACGTCGACTAGCACCTCGAGCAGTTCGACTTCGACATCCACATCGAGCAGCAGCACTTCGACTAGCACCTCTAGCAGTTCGTCTTCGACGTCAACATCGAGCAGCAGCACGTCGACTAGCACCTCGAGCAGTTCGACTTCGACATCCACATCGAGCAGCAGCACATCGACGTCAACATCGAGCAGTTCGTCTTCGACGTCTACGTCGAGCAGCAGTACGTCAACTAGCACCTCGAGCAGTTCGACTTCGACATCCACATCGAGCAGCAGCACTTCGACTAGCACCTCTAGCAGTTCGTCGTCGACGTCTACATCGAGCAGCAGCACATCGACCAGCACCTCGAGCAGTTCGTCTTCGACATCCACATCGAGCAGCAGCACATCGACGTCAACATCGAGCAGTTCGTCTTCGACGTCTACGTCGAGCAGCAGTACGTCAACTAGCACCTCTAGCAGTTCGACTTCGACATCTACATCGAGCAGCAGCACTTCGACTAGCACCTCTAGCAGTTCGTCGTCGACGTCTACATCGAGCAGCAGCACATCGACCAGCACCTCGAGCAGTTCGTCTTCGACATCCACATCGAGCAGCAGCACATCGACGTCAACATCGAGCAGTTCGTCTTCGACGTCTACGTCGAGCAGCAGTACGTCAACTAGCACCTCTAGCAGTTCGTCTTCGACGTCTACATCGAGCAGCAGCACGTCGACTAGCACCTCGAGCAGTTCGACTTCGACATCCACATCGAGCAGCAGCACATCGACGTCCACATCGAGCAGTTCGTCTTCGACGTCTACATCGAGCAGCAGCACGTCGACTAGCACCTCGAGCAGTTCGACTTCGACATCCACATCGAGCAGCAGCACTTCGACTAGCACCTCTAGCAGTTCGTCTTCGACGTCTACATCGAGCAGCAGCACGTCGACTAGCACCTCGAGCAGTTCGACTTCGACATCCACATCGAGCAGCAGCACATCGACGTCAACATCGAGCAGTTCGTCTTCGACGTCTACGTCGAGCAGCAGTACGTCAACTAGCACCTCGAGCAGTTCGACTTCGACGTCTACATCGAGCAGCAGCACTTCGACTAGCACCTCTAGCAGTTCGTCGTCGACATCCACATCGAGCAGCAGCACATCGAGCAGTTCGACTTCGACATCCACATCGAGCAGCAGCACATCGACTAGCACCTCGAGCAGTTCGTCTTCGACGTCTACATCGAGCAGCAGCACATCGACTAGCACATCGAGCAGTTCGTCTTCGACGTCTACATCGAGCAGCAGCACGTCGACTAGCACCTCGAGCAGTTCGTCTTCGACGTCTACATCGAGCAGCAGCACGAGTTCGTTTATTCTCAATGTTCTCCAAGTGTTTCTAACTAGTGACTAATTGGAATTCACATAGATTTTTTTTGGAAAGTTCTCAACAAACTCCCCGACCCATATATTTTTACATACTTACTCTTTCCTGACCGAAATTGTTGCCGACGCTAACAAAGGTAGATGAATTGTCTTAAATTTTTCTTCCCTTCTCCAAGCAAGTAAGTCGGTCGCGTCCGCGACTTTCGCTCACGATTCCCTTGACCCAACTATTCTCGTCTACTAACAAATGTACTGGTCTTCTACTTCTACTCTGATTTAGAGGACTCTTCGGAAAAATGAGGTTAAAAAGATGAACGGTCTCATTGGGACTCTTCAGCGCAACGCCACAGTTGCTAATACCTCTTCGAAAGTTTCCTCTAAACCCCTTAACCCTTTCTGGCCATATGTTAGTGATAACACTGAACACGTTATCCTTTGGCAATAAAGATATGAATATCTAAAAAACTAGCTCCTAATAGCGTTAGAAACTTCTCAATTAAGATTCTCGCGAACAAACTTGTAGAAAATCGGAACCATTTCCAGCGAAATTAGTTTTTCGTTGCAGGTACCTCGTCTTCGACGTCCACATCGAGCAGCAGCACATCGACTAGCACCTCGAGCAGTTCGTCTTCGACGTCTACATCGAGCAGCAGCACATCGACTAGCACCTCGAGCAGTTCGACTTCGACATCTACATCGAGCAGCAGCACTTCGACTAGCACCTCTAGCAGTTCGTCTTCGACGTCTACATCGAGCAGCAGCACGTCGACTAGCACCTCGAGCAGTTCGACTTCGACATCCACATCGAGCAGCAGCACATCGACTAGCACCTCGAGCAGTTCGTCTTCGACGTCTACATCGAGCAGCAGCACATCGACTAGCACCTCGAGCAGTTCGACTTCGACATCTACATCGAGCAGCAGCACTTCGACTAGCACCTCTAGCAGTTCGTCTTCGACGTCTACATCGAGCAGCAGCACGTCGACTAGCACCTCGAGCAGTTCGACTTCGACATCCACATCGAGCAGCAGCACATCGACGTCCACATCGAGCAGTTCGTCTTCGACGTCTACATCGAGCAGCAGCACGTCGACTAGCACCTCGAGCAGTTCGACTTCGACATCCACATCGAGCAGCAGCACTTCGACTAGCACCTCTAGCAAATCGTCTTCGACGTCAACATCGAGCAGCAGCACGTCGACTAGCACCTCGAGCAGTTCGACTTCGACATCCACATCGAGCAGCAGCACATCGACGTCAACATCGAGCAGTTCGTCTTCGACGTCTACATCGAGCAGCAGCACGAGTTCGTTTATTCTCAATGTTCTCCAAGTGTTTCTAACTAGTGACTAATTGGAATTCACATAGATTTTTTTTGGAAAGTTCTCAACAAACTCCCCGACCCATATATTTTTACATACTTACTCTTTCCTGACCGAAATTGTTGCCGACGCTAACAAAGGTAGATGAATTGTCTTAAATTTTTCTTCCCTTCTCCAAGCAAGTAAGTCGGTCGCGTCCGCGACTTTCGCTCACGATTCCCTTGACCCAACTATTCTCGTCTACTAACAAATGTACTGGTCTTCTACTTCTACTCTGATTTAGAGGACTCTTCGGAAAAATGAGGTTAAAAAGATGAACGGTCTCATTGGGACTCTTCAGCGCAACGCCACAGTTGCTAATACCTCTTCGAAAGTTTCCTCTAAACCCCTTAACCCTTTCTGGCACCATGTTAGTGATAACACTGAACACGTTATTCTTTGGCAATAAAGATATGAATATCTAAAAAATTAGCTCCTAATAGCGTTAGAAACTTCTCAATTAAGATTCTCGCGAACAAACTTGTAGAAAATCGGAACCATTTCCAGCGAAATTAGTTTTTCGTTGCAGGTACCTCGTCTTCGACGTCTACATCGAGCAGCAGCACATCGACTAGCACCTCGAGCAGTTCGTCTTCGACGTCTACATCGAGCAGCAGCACATCGACCAGCACCTCGAGCAGTTCGTCTTCGACATCCACATCGAGCAGCAGCACATCGACGTCAACATCGAGCAGTTCGTCTTCGACGTCTACGTCGAGCAGCAGTACGTCAACTAGCACCTCGAGCAGTTCGACTTCGACATCCACATCGAGCAGCAGCACTTCGACTAGCACCTCTAGCAGTTCGTCGTCGACGTCTACATCGAGCAGCAGCACATCGACCAGCACCTCGAGCAGTTCGTCTTCGACATCCACATCGAGCAGCAGCACATCGACGTCAACATCGAGCAGTTCGTCTTCGACGTCTACGTCGAGCAGCAGTACGTCAACTAGCACCTCTAGCAGTTCGACTTCGACATCTACATCGAGCAGCAGCACATCGACCAGCACCTCGAGCAGTTCGTCTTCGACATCCACATCGAGCAGCAGCACATCGACGTCAACATCGAGCAGTTCGACTTCGACATCCACATCGAGCAGCAGCACATCGACTAGCACCTCGAGCAGTTCGTCTTCGACGTCTACATCGAGCAGCAGCACATCGACTAGCACATCGAGCAGTTCGTCTTCGACGTCTACATCGAGCAGCAGCACGTCGACTAGCACCTCGAGCAGTTCGACTTCGACATCCACATCGAGCAGCAGCACATCGACGTCCACATCGAGCAGTTCGTCTTCGACGTCTACATCGAGCAGCAGCACGAGTTCGTTTATTCTCAATGTTCTCCAAGTGTTTCTAACTAGTGACTAATTGGAATTCACATAGATTTTTTTTGGAAAGTTCTCAACAAACTCCCCGACCCATATATTTTTACATACTTACTCTTTCCTGACCGAAATTGTTGCCGACGCTAACAAAGGTAGATGAATTGTCTTAAATTTTTCTTCCCTTCTCCAAGCAAGTAAGTCGGTCGCGTCCGCGACTTTCGCTCACGATTCCCTTGACCCAACTATTCTCGTCTACTAACAAATGTACTGGTCTTCTACTTCTACTCTGATTTAGAGGACTCTTCGGAAAAATGAGGTTAAAAAGATGAACGGTCTCATTGGGACTCTTCAGCGCAACGCCACAGTTGCTAATACCTCTTCGAAAGTTTCCTCTAAACCCCTTAACCCTTTCTGGCACCATGTTAGTGATAACACTGAACACGTTATTCTTTGGCAATAAAGATATGAATATCTAAAAAATTAGCTCCTAATAGCGTTAGAAACTTCTCAATTAAAATTCTCGCGAACAAACTTGTAGAAAATCGGAACCATTTCCAGCGAAATTAGTTTTTCGTTGCAGGTACCTCGTCTTCGACGTCTACATCGAGCAGCAGCACATCGACTAGCACCTCGAGCAGTTCGTCTTCGACGTCTACATCGAGCAGCAGCACATCGACCAGCACCTCGAGCAGTTCGTCTTCGACATCCACATCGAGCAGCAGCACATCGACGTCAACATCGAGCAGTTCGTCTTCGACGTCTACGTCGAGCAGCAGTACGTCAACTAGCACCTCGAGCAGTTCGACTTCGACATCCACATCGAGCAGCAGCACTTCGACTAGCACCTCTAGCAGTTCGTCGTCGACGTCTACATCGAGCAGCAGCACATCGACCAGCACCTCGAGCAGTTCGTCTTCGACATCCACATCGAGCAGCAGCACATCGACGTCAACATCGAGCAGTTCGTCTTCGACGTCTACGTCGAGCAGCAGTACGTCAACTAGCACCTCTAGCAGTTCGACTTCGACATCTACATCGAGCAGCAGCACTTCGACTAGCACCTCTAGCAGTTCGTCGTCGACGTCTACATCGAGCAGCAGCACATCGACCAGCACCTCGAGCAGTTCGTCTTCGACATCCACATCGAGCAGCAGCACATCGACGTCAACATCGAGCAGTTCGTCTTCGACGTCTACGTCGAGCAGCAGTACGTCAACTAGCACCTCTAGCAGTTCGTCTTCGACGTCTACATCGAGCAGCAGCACGTCGACTAGCACCTCGAGCAGTTCGACTTCGACATCCACATCGAGCAGCAGCACATCGACGTCCACATCGAGCAGTTCGTCTTCGACGTCTACATCGAGCAGCAGCACGTCGACTAGCACCTCGAGCAGTTCGACTTCGACATCCACATCGAGCAGCAGCACTTCGACTAGCACCTCTAGCAGTTCGTCTTCGACGTCTACATCGAGCAGCAGCACGTCGACTAGCACCTCGAGCAGTTCGACTTCGACATCCACATCGAGCAGCAGCACATCGACGTCAACATCGAGCAGTTCGTCTTCGACGTCTACGTCGAGCAGCAGTACGTCAACTAGCACCTCGAGCAGTTCGACTTCGACATCCACATCGAGCAGCAGCACTTCGACTAGCACCTCTAGCAGTTCGTCGTCGACGTCTACATCGAGCAGCAGCACATCGACCAGCACCTCGAGCAGTTCGTCTTCGACATCCACATCGAGCAGCAGCACATCGACGTCAACATCGAGCAGTTCGTCTTCGACGTCTACGTCGAGCAGCAGTACGTCAACTAGCACCTCTAGCAGTTCGACTTCGACATCTACATCGAGCAGCAGCACATCGACCAGCACCTCGAGCAGTTCGTCTTCGACATCCACATCGAGCATCAGCACATCGACGTCAACATCGAGCAGTTCGACTTCGACATCCACATCGAGCAGCAGCACATCGACTAGCACCTCGAGCAGTTCGTCTTCGACGTCTACATCTAGCAGCAGCACATCGACTAGCACATCGAGCAGTTCGTCTTCGACGTCTACATCGAGCAGCAGCACGTCGACTAGCACCTCGAGCAGTTCGACTTCGACATCCACATCGAGCAGCAGCACATCGACGTCCACATCGAGCAGTTCGTCTTCGACGTCTACATCGAGCAGCAGCACGAGTTCGTTTATTCTCAATGTTCTCCAAGTGTTTCTAACTAGTGACTAATTGGAATTCACATAGATTTTTTTTGGAAAGTTCTCAACAAACTCCCCGACCCATATATTTTTACATACTTACTCTTTCCTGACCGAAATTGTTGCCGACGCTAACAAAGGTAGATGAATTGTCTTAAATTTTTCTTCCCTTTTCCAAGCAAGTAAGTCGGTCGCGTCCGCGACTTTCGCTCACGATTCCCTTGACCCAACTATTCTCGTCTACTAACAAATGTACTGGTCTTCTACTTCTACTCTGATTTAGAGGACTCTTCGGAAAAATGAGGTTAAAAAGATGAACGGTCTCATTGGGACTCTTCAGCGCAACGCCACAGTTGCTAATACCTCTTCGAAAGTTTCCTCTAAACCCCTTAACCCTTTCTGGCACCATGTTAGTGATAACACTGAACACGTTATCCTTTGGCAATAAAAATATGAATATCTAAAAAATTAGCTCCTAATAGCGTTAGAAACTTCTCAATTAAGATTCTCGCGAACAAACTTGTAGAAAATCGGAACCATTTCCAGCGAAATTAGTTTTTCGTTGCAGGTACCTCGTCTTCGACGTCCACATCGAGCAGCAGCACATCGACTAGCACCTCGAGCAGTTCGTCTTCGACGTCTACATCGAGCAGCAGCACGTCGACTAGCACCTCGAGCAGTTCGACTTCGACGTCTACGTCGAGCAGCAGTACGTCAACTAGCACCTCTAGCAGTTCGACTTCGACATCTACATCGAGCAGCAGCACTTCGACTAGCACCTCTAGCAGTTCGTCGTCGACGTCTACATCGAGCAGCAGCACATCGACCAGCACCTCGAGCAGTTCGTCTTCGACATCCACATCGAGCAGCAGCACATCGACGTCAACATCGAGCAGTTCGTCTTCGACGTCTACGTCGAGCAGCAGTACGTCGACTAGCACCTCGAGCAGTTCGACTTCGACATCCACATCGAGCAGCAGCACATCGACGTCCACATCGAGCAGTTCGTCTTCGACGTCTACATCGAGCAGCAGCACGTCGACTAGCACCTCGAGCAGTTCGACTTCGACATCCACATCGAGCAGCAGCACTTCGACTAGCACCTCTAGCAGTTCGTCTTCGACGTCTACATCGAGCAGCAGCACGTCGACTAGCACCTCGAGCAGTTCGACTTCGACATCCACATCGAGCAGCAGCACATCGACGTCAACATCGAGCAGTTCGTCTTCGACGTCTACGTCGAGCAGCAGTACGTCAACTAGCACCTCGAGCAGTTCGACTTCGACATCCACATCGAGCAGCAGCACTTCGACTAGCACCTCTAGCAGTTCGTCGTCGACGTCTACATCGAGCAGCAGCACATCGACCAGCACCTCGAGCAGTTCGTCTTCGACATCCACATCGAGCAGCAGCACATCGACGTCAACATCGAGCAGTTCGTCTTCGACGTCTACGTCGAGCAGCAGTACGTCAACTAGCACCTCTAGCAGTTCGACTTCGACATCTACATCGAGCAGCAGCACATCGACCAGCACCTCGAGCAGTTCGTCTTCGACATCCACATCGAGCAGCAGCACATCGACGTCAACATCGAGCAGTTCGACTTCGACATCCACATCGAGCAGCAGCACATCGACTAGCACCTCGAGCAGTTCGTCTTCGACGTCTACATCTAGCAGCAGCACATCGACTAGCACATCGAGCAGTTCGTCTTCGACGTCTACATCGAGCAGCAGCACGTCGACTAGCACCTCGAGCAGTTCGACTTCGACATCCACATCGAGCAGCAGCACATCGACGTCCACATCGAGCAGTTCGTCTTCGACGTCTACATCGAGCAGCAGCACGAGTTCGTTTATTCTCAATGTTCTCCAAGTGTTTCTAACTAGTGACTAATTGGAATTCACATAGATTTTTTTTGGAAAGTTCTCAACAAACTCCCCGACCCATATATTTTTACATACTTACTCTTTCCTGACCGAAATTGTTGCCGACGCTAACAAAGGTAGATGAATTGTCTTAAATTTTTCTTCCCTTTTCCAAGCAAGTAAGTCGGTCGCGTCCGCGACTTTCGCTCACGATTCCCTTGACCCAACTATTCTCGTCTACTAACAAATGTACTGGTCTTCTACTTCTACTCTGATTTAGAGGACTCTTCGGAAAAATGAGGTTAAAAAGATGAACGGTCTCATTGGGACTCTTCAGCGCAACGCCACAGTTGCTAATACCTCTTCGAAAGTTTCCTCTAAACCCCTTAACCCTTTCTGGCACCATGTTAGTGATAACACTGAACACGTTATCCTTTGGCAATAAAGATATGAATATCTAAAAAATTAGCTCCTAATAGCGTTAGAAACTTCTCAATTAAGATTCTCGCGAACAAACTTGTAGAAAATCGGAACCATTTCCAGCGAAATTAGATTTTCGTTGCAGGTACCTCGTCTTCGACGTCCACATCGAGCAGCAGCACATCGACTAGCACCTCGAGCAGTTCGTCTTCGACGTCTACATCGAGCAGCAGCACGTCGACTAGCACCTCGAGCAGTTCGACTTCGACATCCACATCGAGCAGCAGCACATCGACGTCCACATCGAGCAGTTCGTCTTCGACGTCTACATCGAGCAGCAGCACGAGTTCGTTTATTCTCAATGTTCTCCAAGTGTTTCTAACTAGTGACTAATTGGAATTCACATAGATTTTTTTTGGAAAGTTCTCAACAAACTCCCCGACCCATATATTTTTACATACTTACTCTTTCCTGACCGAAATTGTTGCCGACGCTAACAAAGGTAGATGAATTGTTTTTATTTATTTATTTATTCATACATCAATACTGATGTGACAAAACATAAGATAACTCATACAATAGTGAGCGTTGTTCTTGACAATAACATCTGAACAATGATTTTCTAGAATAAGAAAGGAGAGAGAAAGCAAAAAAAGGGAACAACTCAGAGATTAGGTAAGTGCAGATCGAGAATTTCAAGAACATTTAGCATCTTGAGCCTCTTTTTGAACACATTAGAGTTAGGAGAAGTCATAACTTGAGCAGGTAAATTAATCATCCACCTAGACGTTCTTACTCCAAAACAATTGAAAGTTAACCTCTTATTTGTGAAAGGTATGTGGAAATTAAAGGCGGATATTCTACCATTACACGGTTTGAACACATAAAAGGTACTAACTTTAAGATCAACTTCACCTCGAATTATTTTGAAAGCGTAAGTGAGATCATTAATGATTCTCCTACAATATAGAGAGGTCAAATTTAAAGTATTCAAACGATTCTCATAACTAATATTAGGAGAGCAGTTTAAATTACATCTAAAATAGAGAAGTTTAGTAAATATATGCTGGACCTTCTCTATTTTCCTAATATCATTTTTTAAATGAGGAGACCAAACCGATGAAGAAAATTCACAAATCGGTAGAACATATGATTTGTAACATCTTACATATATATCTGGTGTGATACATGAAATAATTCTGAATAAGGCATAAACTGTTTGTAATGCCTTCCGACACAAAAGCTCATATTGTGATTTGAAAGACAGGGAATCATCTATTAAAATACCTAAATCTCTAACAGAGGTTGATTTCGTGAAAAGAGTATTTGGACTTACATAATAGGTTGAGCATGGGTTTTTATTACCTAAATATAGAACAATGCATTTCTTTTCAGCTATTGCCAACTGCCATGTATCGCAATACCTATCGAATTGATTTATTGCTAAACAGAGTTGGGATTTAGCGATTTGAGCACCTAGTTCATCATAAGAAATATACAACTTAATGTCATCAGCGAACAGCTGAATACTAACTGAGGGTAAGTTGGAAAAAATTCGAGGCAAATCGTTGATATAGATCAAGAAGAATAGCGGCCCTAAAACCGATCCCTGTGGGACTCCAGATGATATTTCTCTAGTGTCACTAAATGTTCGGTTGACCTTAACACTGAAACAACGTCCTGTTAGAAAACTTCTAGTCCATCTCAAAAGATTTCCACGAATGCCTAAACTTTCTAGTTTGTGGAGAAGTTTACAATGCGAGACAACATCAAAAGCCTTAGTCAAGTCATAATAGAGACAATCGACAGATTTACTTTGGTCGAGGGCTCTCGTCCAACTATTAGTTACCGAAAGAAGCTGAGATTGAACTGATCTTCTAGGAACGAAACCATGTTGCTCTTCAGAAAATATAGAATGCATGTCCATCCACTTTGTTATCCTATCACGAACTATGCGTTCGAAAACTTTAGAAGGTGTGGGCGTGATTGCGATAGGTCGAAAGTTGTCTACATTCAAGGGTGGAGATTTTTTTGGAATAGGAGTGATGTAAGATATTTTCCAAAGAGAAGGAAAATGGCCAAGTTTAAGAGAGAAATTGAAAATAGAGCTTAGTGGTTCTGCAAGCGACGAAGCGCATTCTTTGTAAAATTTCTGAGGAATAGAGTCAGATGTCTGCGTAAGAGAAGGAGACAGCTTTTTTAAATAGTACTTGACGTCTCCGGGAAGAATAAGCATATCAGTTAGGGAATGATCAATAAAATTGTCTTAAATTTTTGTTCCCTTCTCCAAGCAAGTAAGTCGGTCGCGTCCGCGACTTTCGCTCACAATTCCCTTGACCCAACTATTCTCGTCTACTAACAAATGTACTGGTCTTCTACTTCTACTCTGATTTAGAGGACTCTTCGGAAAAATGAGGTTAAAAAGATGAACGGTCTCATTGGGACTCTTCAGCGCAACACCACAGTTGCTAATACCTCTTCGAAAGTTTCCTCTAAACCCCTTAACCCTTTCTGGCACCATGTTAGTGATGACACTGAACACGATATCCTTTGGCAATAAAGATATGAATATCTAAAAAATTAGCTCCTAATAGCGTTAGAAACTTCTCAATTAAGATTCTCGCGAACAAACTTGTAGAAAATCGGAACCATTTCCAGCGAAATTAGTTTTTCGTTGCAGGTACCTCGTCTTCGACGTCCACATCGAGCAGCAGCACATCGACTAGCACCTCGAGCAGTTCGTCTTCGACGTCTACATCGAGCAGCAGCACGTCGACTAGCACCTCGAGCAGTTCGACTTCGACATCCACATCGAGCAGCAGCACATCGACGTCCACATCGAGCAGTTCGTCTTCGACGTCTACATCGAGCAGCAGCACGAGTTCGTTTATTCTCAATGTTCTCCAAGTGTTTCTAACTAGTGACTAATTAAAATTCACATAGATTTTTTTTTGGAAAGTTCTCAACAAACTCCCCGACCCATATATTTTTACATACTTACTCTTTCCTGACCGAAATTGTTGCCGACGCTAACAAAGGTAGATGAATTGTCTTAAATTTTTCTTCCCTTCTCTAAGCAAGTAAGTCGGTCGCGTCCGCGACTTTCGCTCACGATTCCCTTGACCCAACTATTCTCGTCTACTAACAAATGTACTGGTCTTCTACTTCTACTCTGATTTAGAGGACTCTTCGGAAAAATGAGGTTAAAAAGATGAACGGTCTCATTGGGACTCTTCAGCGCAACGCCACAGTTGCTAATACCTCTTCGAAAATTTCCTCTAAACCCCTTAACCCTTTCTGGCACCATGTTAGTGATGACACTGAACACGTTATCCTTTGGCAATAAAGATATGAATATCTAAAAAATTAGCTCCTAATAGCGTTAGAAACTTCTCAATTAAGATTCTCGCGAACAAACTTGTATAAAATCGGAACCATTTCCAGCGAAATTAGTTTTTCGTTGCAGGTACCTCGTCTTCGACGTCCACATCGAGCAGCAGCACATCGACTAGCACCTCGAGCAGTTCGTCTTCGACGTCTACATCGAGCAGCAGCACATCGACTAGCACATCGAGCAGTTCGACTTCGACATCTACATCGAGCAGCAGCACTTCGACTAGCACCTCTAGCAGTTCGTCGTCGACGTCTACATCGAGCAGCAGCACATCGACCAGCACCTCGAGCAGTTCGTCTTCGACATCCACATCGAGCAGCAGCACATCGACGTCAACATCGAGCAGTTCGTCTTCGACGTCTACGTCGAGCAGCAGTACGTCAACTAGCACCTCTAGCAGTTCGTCTTCGACGTCTACATCGAGCAGCAGCACGTCGACTAGCACCTCGAGCAGTTCGACTTCGACATCCACATCGAGCAGCAGCACATCGACGTCCACATCGAGCAGTTCGTCTTCGACGTCTACATCGAGCAGCAGCACGTCGACTAGCACCTCGAGCAGTTCGACTTCGACATCCACATCGAGCAGCAGCACATCGACGTCAACATCGAGCAGTTCGTCTTCGACGTCTACGTCGAGCAGCAGTACGTCAACTAGCACCTCGAGCAGTTCGACTTCGACATCCACATCGAGCAGCAGCACTTCGACTAGCACCTCTAGCAGTTCGTCTTCGACGTCTACGTCGAGCAGCAGTACGTCAACTAGCACCTCTAGCAGTTCGACTTCGACATCTACATCGAGCAGCAGCACATCGACCAGCACCTCGAGCAGTTCGTCTTCGACATCCACATCGAGCAGCAGCACATCGACGTCAACATCGAGCAGTTCGTCTTCGACGTCTACGTCGAGCAGCAGTACGTCAACTAGCACCTCTAGCAGTTCGACTTCGACATCTACATCGAGCAGCAGCACATCGACCAGCACCTCGAGCAGTTCGTCTTCGACATCCACATCGAGCAGCAGCACATCGACGTCAACATCGAGCAGTTCGACTTCGACATCCACATCGAGCAGCAGCACATCGACTAGCACCTCGAGCAGTTCGTCTTCGACGTCTACATCTAGCAGCAGCACATCGACTAGCACATCGAGCAGTTCGTCTTCGACGTCTACATCGAGCAGCAGCACGTCGACTAGCACCTCGAGCAGTTCGACTTCGACATCCACATCGAGCAGCAGCACATCGACGTCCACATCGAGCAGTTCGTCTTCGACGTCTACATCGAGCAGCAGCACGAGTTCGTTTATTCTCAATGTTCTCCAAGTGTTTCTAACTAGTGACTAATTGGAATTCACATAGATTTTTTTTGGAAAGTTCTCAACAAACTCCCCGACCCATATATTTTTACATACTTACTCTTTCCTGACCGAAATTGTTGCCGACGCTAACAAAGGTAGATGAATTGTCTTAAATTTTTCTTCCCTTTTCCAAGCAAGTAAGTCGGTCGCGTCCGCGACTTTCGCTCACGATTCCCTTGACCCAACTATTCTCGTCTACTAACAAATGTACTGGTCTTCTACTTCTACTCTGATTTAGAGGACTCTTCGGAAAAATGAGGTTAAAAAGATGAACGGTCTCATTGGGACTCTTCAGCGCAACGCCACAGTTGCTAATACCTCTTCGAAAGTTTCCTCTAAACCCCTTAACCCTTTCTGGCACCATGTTAGTGATAACACTGAACACGTTATCCTTTGGCAATAAAGATATGAATATCTAAAAAATTAGCTCCTAATAGCGTTAGAAACTTCTCAATTAAGATTCTCGCGAACAAACTTGTAGAAAATCGGAACCATTTCCAGCGAAATTAGTTTTTCGTTGCAGGTACCTCGTCTTCGACGTCTACATCGAGCAGCAGCACATCGACTAGCACCTCGAGCAGTTCGTCTTCGACGTCTACATCGAGCAGCAGCACATCGACCAGCACCTCGAGCAGTTCGTCTTCGACATCCACATCGAGCAGCAGCACATCGACGTCAACATCGAGCAGTTCGTCTTCGACGTCTACGTCGAGCAGCAGTACGTCAACTAGCACCTCGAGCAGTTCGACTTCGACATCCACATCGAGCAGCAGCACTTCGACTAGCACCTCTAGCAGTTCGTCGTCGACGTCTACATCGAGCAGCAGCACATCGACCAGCACCTCGAGCAGTTCGTCTTCGACATCCACATCGAGCAGCAGCACATCGACGTCAACATCGAGCAGTTTGTCTTCGACGTCTACGTCGAGCAGCAGTACGTCAACTAGCACCTCTAGCAGTTCGACTTCGACATCTACATCGATCAGCAGCACTTCGACTAGCACCTCTAGCAGTTCGTCGTCGACGTCTACATCGAGCAGCAGCACATCGACCAGCACCTCGAGCAGTTCGTCTTCGACATCCACATCGAGCAGCAGCACATCGACGTCAACATCGAGCAGTTCGTCTTCGACGTCTACGTCGAGCAGCAGTACGTCAACTAGCACCTCTAGCAGTTCGTCTTCGACGTCTACATCGAGCAGCAGCACGTCGACTAGCACCTCGAGCAGTTCGACTTCGACATCCACATCGAGCAGCAGCACATCGACGTCCACATCGAGCAGTTCGTCTTCGACGTCTACATCGAGCAGCAGCACGTCGACTAGCACCTCGAGCAGTTCGACTTCGACATCCACATCGAGCAGCAGCACTTCGACTAGCACCTCTAGCAGTTCGTCTTCGACGTCTACATCGAGCAGCAGCACGTCGACTAGCACCTCGAGCAGTTCGACTTTGACATCCACATCGAGCAGCAGCACATCGACGTCAACATCGAGCAGTTCGTCTTCGACGTCTACGTCGAGCAGCAGTACGTCAACTAGCACCTCGAGCAGTTCGACTTCGACATCCACATCGAGCAGCAGCACTTCGACTAGCACCTCTAGCAGTTCGTCGTCGACGTCTACATCGAGCAGCAGCACATCGACCAGCACCTCGAGCAGTTCGTCTTCGACATCCACATCGAGCAGCAGCACATCGACGTCAACATCGAGCAGTTCGTCTTCGACGTCTACGTCGAGCAGCAGTACGTCAACTAGCACCTCTAGTAGTTCGACTTCGACATCTACATCGAGCAGCAGCACATCGACCAGCACCTCGAGCAGTTCGTCTTCGACATCCACATCGAGCAGCAGCACATCGACGTCAACATCGAGCAGTTCGACTTCGACATCCACATCGAGCAGCAGCACATCGACTAGCACCTCGAGCAGTTCGTCTTCGACGTCTACATCTAGCAGCAGCACATCGACTAGCACATCGAGCAGTTCGTCTTCGACGTCTACATCGAGCAGCAGCACGTCGACTAGCACCTCGAGCAGTTCGACTTCGACATCCACATCGAGCAGCAGCACATCGACGTCCACATCGAGCAGTTCGTCTTCGACGTCTACATCGAGCAGCAGCACGAGTTCGTTTATTCTCAATGTTCTCCAAGTGTTTCTAACTAGTGACTAATTGGAATTCACATAGATTTTTTTTGGAAAGTTCTCAACAAACTCCCCGACCCATATATTTTTACATACTTACTCTTTCCTGACCGAAATTGTTGCCGACGCTAACAAAGGTAGATGAATTGTCTTAAATTTTTCTTCCCTTTTCCAAGCAAGTAAGTCGGTCGCGTCCGCGACTTTCGCTCACGATTCCCTTGACCCAACTATTCTCGTCTACTAACAAATGTACTGGTCTTCTACTTCTACTCTGATTTAGAGGACTCTTCGGAAAAATGAGGTTAAAAAGATGAACGGTCTCATTGGGACTCTTCAGCGCAACGCCACAGTTGCTAATACCTCTTCGAAAGTTTCCTCTAAACCCCTTAACCCTTTCTGGCACCATGTTAGTGATAACACTGAACACGTTTTCCTTTGGCAATAAAGATATGAATATCTAAAAAATTAGCTCCTAATAGCGTTAGAAACTTCTCAATTAAGATTCTCGCGAACAAACTTGTAGAAAATCGGAACCATTTCCAGCGAAATTAGTTTTTCGTTGCAGGTACCTCGTCTTCGACGTCCACATCGAGCAGCAGCACATCGACTAGCACCTCGAGCAGTTCGTCTTCGACGTCTACATCGAGCAGCAGCACGTCGACTAGCACCTCGAGCAGTTCGACTTCGACGTCTACGTCGAGCAGCAGTACGTCAACTAGCACCTCTAGCAGTTCGACTTCGACATCTACATCGAGCAGCAGCACTTCGACTAGCACCTCTAGCAGTACGTCGTCGACGTCTACATCGAGCAGCAGCACATCGACCAGCACCTCGAGCAGTTCGTCTTCGACATCCACATCGAGCAGCAGCACATCGACGTCAACATCGAGCAGTTCGTCTTCGACGTCTACGTCGAGCAGCAGTACGTCAACTAGCACCTCTAGCAGTTCGTCTTCGATGTCTACATCGAGCAGCAGCACGTCGACTAGCACCTCGAGCAGTTCGACTTCGACATCCACATCGAGCAGCAGCACATCGACGTCCACATCGAGCAGTTCGTCTTCGACGTCTACATCGAGCAGCAGCACGTCGACTAGCACCTCGAGCAGTTCGACTTCGACATCCACATCGAGCAGCAGCACTTCGACTAGCACCTCTAGCAGTTCGTCTTCGACGTCTACATCGAGCAGCAGCACGTCGACTAGCACCTCGAGCAGTTCGACTTCGACATCCACATCGAGCAGCAGCACATCGACGTCAACATCGAGCAGTTCGTCTTCGACGTCTACGTCGAGCAGCAGTACGTCAACTAGCACCTCGAGCAGTTCGACTTCGACATCCACATCGAGCAGCAGCACTTCGACTAGCACCTCTAGCAGTTCGTCGTCGACGTCTACATCGAGCAGCAGCACATCGACCAGCACCTCGAGCAGTTCGTCTTCGACATCCACATCGAGCAGCAGCACATCGACGTCAACATCGAGCAGTTCGTCTTCGACGTCTACGTCGAGCAGCAGTACGTCAACTAGCACCTCTAGCAGTTCGACTTCGACATCTACATCGAGCAGCAGCACATCGACCAGCACCTCGAGCAGTTCGTCTTCGACATCCACATCGAGCAGCAGCACATCGACGTCAACATCGAGCAGTTCGACTTCGACATCCACATCGAGCAGCAGCACATCGACTAGCACCTCGAGCAGTTCGTCTTCGACGTCTACATCTAGCAGCAGCACATCGACTAGCACATCGAGCAGTTCGTCTTCGACGTCTACATCGAGCAGCAGCACGTCGACTAGCACCTCGAGCAGTTCGACTTCGACATCCACATCGAGCAGCAGCACATCGACGTCCACATCGAGCAGTTCGTCTTCGACGTCTACATCGAGCAGCAGCACGAGTTCGTTTATTCTCAATGTTCTCCAAGTGTTTCTAACTAGTGACTAATTGGAATTCACATAGATTTTTTTTGGAAAGTTCTCAACAAACTCCCCGACCCATATATTTTTACATACTTACTCTTTCCTGACCGAAATTGTTGCCGACGCTAACAAAGGTAGATGAATTGTCTTAAATTTTTCTTCCCTTTTCCAAGCAAGTAAGTCGGTCGCGTCCACGACTTTCGCTCACGATTCCCTTGACCCAACTATTCTCGTCTACTAACAAATGTACTGGTCTTCTACTTCTACTCTGATTTAGAGGATTCTCCGGAAAAATGAGGTTAAAAAGATGAACGGTCTCATTGGGACTCTTCAGCGCAACGCCACAGTTGCTAATACCTCTTCGAAAGTTTCCTCTAAACCCCTTAACCCTTTCTGGCACCATGTTAGTGATAACACTGAACACGTTATCCTTTGGCAATAAAGATATGAATATCTAAAAAATTAGCTCCTAATAGCGTTAGAAACTTCTCAATTAAGATTCTCGCGAACAAACTTGTAGAAAATCGGAACCATTTCCAGCGAAATTAGTTTTTCGTTGCAGGTACCTCGTCTTCGACGTCCACATCGAGCAGCAGCACATCGACTAGCACCTCGAGCAGTTCGTCTTCGACGTCTACATCGAGCAGCAGCACGTCGACTAGCACCTCGAGCAGTTCGACTTCGACATCCACATCGAGCAGCAGCACATCGACGTCCACATCGAGCAGTTCGTCTTCGACGTCTACATCGAGCAGCAGCACGAGTTCGTTTATTCTCAATGTTCTCCAAGTGTTTCTAACTAGTGACTAATTGGAATTCACATAGATTTTTTTTGGAAAGTTCTCAACAAACTCCCCGACCCATATATTTTTACATACTTACTCTTTCCTGACCGAAATTGTTGCCGACGCTAACAAAGGTAGATGAATTGTCTTAAATTTTTCTTCCCTTCTCCAAGCAAGTAAGTCGGTCGCGTCCGCGACTTTCGCTCACGATTCCCTTGACCCAACTATTCTCGTCTACTAACAAATGTACTGGTCTTCTACTTCTACTCTGATTTAGAGGACTCTTCGGAAAAATGAGGTTAAAAAGATGAACGGTCTCATTGGGACTCTTCAGCGCAACGCCACAGTTGCTAATACCTCTTCGAAAGTTTCCTCTAAACCCCTTAACCCTTTCTGGTACCATGTTAGTGATAACACTGAACACGTTATCCTTTGGCAATAAAGATATGAATATCTAAAAAATTAGCTCCTAATAGCGTTAGAAACTTCTCAATTAAGATTCTCGCGAACAAACTTGTAGAAAATCGGAACCATTTCCAGCGAAATTAGTTTTTCGTTGCAGGTACCTCGTCTTCGACGTCCACATCGAGCAGCAGCACATCGACTAGCACCTCGAGCAGTTCGTCTTCGACGTCTACATCGAGCAGCAGCACATCGACTAGCACCTCGAGCAGTTCGACTTCGACATCTACATCGAGCAGCAGCACTTCGACTAGCACCTCTAGCAGTTCGTCTTCGACGTCTACATCGAGCAGCAGCACGTCGACTAGCACCTCGAGCAGTTCGACTTCGACATCCACATCGAGCAGCAGCACATCGACGTCCACATCGAGCAGTTCGTCTTCGACGTCTACATCGAGCAGCAGCACGAGTTCGTTTATTCTCAATGTTCTCCAAGTGTTTCTAACTAGTGACTAATTGGAATTCACATAGATTTTTTTTTGGAAAGTTCTCAACAAACTCCCCGACCCATATATTTTTACATACTTACTCTTTCCTGACCGAAATTGTTGCCGACGCTAACAAAGGTAGATGAATTGTCTTAAATTTTTCTTCCCTTCTCCAAGCAAGTAAGTCGGTCGCGTCCGCGACTTTCGCTCACGATTCCCTTGACCCAACTATTCTCGTCTACTAACAAATGTACTGGTCTTCTACTTCTACTCTGATTTAGAGGACTCTTCGGAAAAAATGAGGTTAAAAAGATGAACGGTCTCATTGGGACTCTTCAGCGCAACGCCACAGTTGCTAATACCTCTTCGAAAATTTCCTCTAAACCCCTTAACCCTTTCTGGCACCATGTTAGTGATGACACTGAACACGTTATCCTTTGGCAATAAAGATATGAATATCTAAAAAATTAGCTCCTAATAGCGTTAGAAACTTCTCAATTAAGATTCTCGCGAACAAACTTGTAGAAAATCGGAACCATTTCCAGCGAAATTAGTTTTTCGTTGCAGGTACCTCGTCTTCGACGTCCACATCGAGCAGCAGCACATCGACTAGCACCTCGAGCAGTTCGTCTTCGACGTCTACATCGAGCAGCAGCACATCGACTAGCACATCGAGCAGTTCGACTTCGACATCTACATCGAGCAGCAGCACTTCGACTAGCACCTCTAGCAGTTCGTCGTCGACGTCTACATCGAGCAGCAGCACATCGACCAGCACCTCGAGCAGTTCGTCTTCGACATCCACATCGAGCAGCAGCACATCGACGTCAACATCGAGCAGTTCGTCTTCGACGTCTACGTCGAGCAGCAGTACGTCAACTAGCACCTCTAGCAGTTCGTCTTCGACGTCTACATCGAGCAGCAGCACGTCGACTAGCACCTCGAGCAGTTCGACTTCGACATCCACATCGAGCAGCAGCACATCGACGTCCACATCGAGCAGTTCGTCTTCGACGTCTACATCGAGCAGCAGCACGTCGACTAGCACCTCGAGCAGTTCGACTTCGACATCCACATCGAGCAGCAGCACATCGACGTCAACATCGAGCAGTTCGTCTTCGACGTCTACGTCGAGCAGCAGTACGTCAACTAGCACCTCGAGCAGTTCGACTTCGACATCCACATCGAGCAGCAGCACTTCGACTAGCACCTCTAGCAGTTCGTCTTCGACGTCTACGTCGAGCAGCAGTACGTCAACTAGCACCTCTAGCAGTTCGACTTCGACATCTACATCGAGCAGCAGCACATCGACCAGCACCTCGAGCAGTTCGTCTTCGACATCCACATCGAGCAGCAGCACATCGACGTCAACATCGAGCAGTTCGTCTTCGACGTCTACGTCGAGCAGCAGTACGTCAACTAGCACCTCTAGCAGTTCGACTTCGACATCTACATCGAGCAGCAGCACATCGACCAGCACCTCGAGCAGTTCGTCTTCGACATCCACATCGAGCAGCAGCACATCGACGTCAACATCGAGCAGTTCGACTTCGACATCCACATCGAGCAGCAGCACATCGACTAGCACCTCGAGCAGTTCGTCTTCGACGTCTACATCTAGCAGCAGCACATCGACTAGCACATCGAGCAGTTCGTCTTCGACGTCTACATCGAGCAGCAGCACGTCGACTAGCACCTCGAGCAGTTCGACTTCGACATCCACATCGAGCAGCAGCACATCGACGTCCACATCGAGCAGTTCGTCTTCGACGTCTACATCGAGCAGCAGCACGAGTTCGTTTATTCTCAATGTTCTCCAAGTGTTTCTAACTAGTGACTAATTGGAATTCACATAGATTTTTTTTGGAAAGTTCTCAACAAACTCCCCGACCCATATATTTTTACATACTTACTCTTTCCTGACCGAAATTGTTGCCGACGCTAACAAAGGTAGATGAATTGTCTTAAATTTTTCTTCCCTTTTCCAAGCAAGTAAGTCGGTCGCGTCCGCGACTTTCGCTCACGATTCCCTTGACCCAACTATTCTCGTCTACTAACAAATGTACTGGTCTTCTACTTCTACTCTGATTTAGAGGACTCTTCGGAAAAATGCGGTTAAAAAGATGAACGGTCTCATTGGGACTCTTCAGCGCAACGCCACAGTTGCTAATACCTCTTCGAAAGTTTCCTCTAAACCCCTTAACCCTTTCTGGCACCATGTTAGTGATAACACTGAACACGTTATCCTTTGGCAATAAAGATATGAATATCTAAAAAATTAGCTCCTAATAGCGTTAGAAACTTCTCAATTAAGATTCTCGCGAACAAACTTGTAGAAAATCGGAACCATTTCCAGCGAAATTAGTTTTTCGTTGCAGGTACCTCGTCTTCGACGTCCACATCGAGCAGCAGCACATCGACTAGCACCTCGAGCAGTTCGTCTTCGACGTCTACATCGAGCAGCAGCACGTCGACTAGCACCTCGAGCAGTTCGACTTCGACATCCACATCGAGCAGCAGCACATCGACGTCCACATCGAGCAGTTCGTCTTCGACGTCTACATCGAGCAGCAGCACGAGTTCGTTTATTCTCAATGTTCTCCAAGTGTTTCTAACTAGTGACTAATTGGAATTCACATAGATTTTTTTTGGAAAGTTCTCAACAAACTCCCCGACCCATATATTTTTACATACTTACTCTTTCCTGACCGAAATTGTTGCCGACGCTAACAAAGGTAGATGAATTGTCTTAAATTTTTCTTCCCTTCTCCAAGCAAGTAAGTCGGTCGCGTCCGCGACTTTCGCTCACGATTCCCTTGACCCAACTAATCTCGTCTACTAACAAATGTACTGGTCTTCTACTTCTACTCTGATTTAGAGGACTCTTCGGAAAAATGAGGTTAAAAAGATGAACGGTCTCATTGGGACTCTTCAGCGCAACGCCACAGTTGCTAATACCTCTTCGAAAGTTTCCTCTAAACCCCTTAACCCTTTCTGGCACCATGTTAGTGATGACACTGAACACGTTATCCTTTGGCAATAAAGATATGAATATCTAAAAAATTAGCTCCTAATAGCGTTAGAAACTTCTCAATTAAGATTCTCGCGAACAAACTTGTAGAAAATCGGAACCATTTCCAGCGAAATTAGTTTTTCGTTGCAGGTACCTCGTCTTCGACGTCCACATCGAGCAGCAGCACATCGACTAGCACCTCGAGCAGTTCGTCTTCGACGTCTACATCGAGCAGCAGCACATCGACTAGCACCTCGAGCAGTTCGTCTTCGACGTCTACATCGAGCAGCAGCACATCGACTAGCACCTCGAGCAGTTCGACTTCGACACCTACATCGAGCAGCAGCACTTCGACTAGCACCTCTAGCAGTTCGTCGTCGACGTCTACATCGAGCAGCAGCACATCGACCAGCACCTCGAGCAGTTCGTCTTCGACATCCACATCGAGCAGCAGCACATCGACGTCAACATCGAGCAGTTCGTCTTCGACGTCTACATCGAGCAGCAGCACGTCGACTAGCACCTCGAGCAGTTCGACTTCGACATCCACATCGAGCAGCAGCACATCGACGTCCACATCGAGCAGTTCGTCTTCGACGTCTACATCGAGCAGCAGCACGAGTTCGTTTATTCTCAATGTTCTCCAAGTGTTTCTAACTAGTGACTAATTGGAATTCACATAGATTTTTTTGGAAAGTTCTCAACAAACTCCCCGACCCATATATTTTTACTTACTTACTCTTTCCTGACCGAAATTGTTGCCGACGCTAACAAAGGTAGATGAATTGTCTTAAATTTTTCTTCCCTTTTCCAAGCAAGTAAGTCGGTCGCGTCCGCGACTTTCGCTCACGATTCCCTTGACCCAACTGTTCTCGTCTACTAACAAATGTACTGGTCTTCTACTTCTACTCTGATTTAGAGGACTCTTTGGAAAAATGAGGTTAAAAAGATGAACGGTCTCATTGGGACTCTTCAGCGCAACGCCACAGTTGCTAATACCTCTTCGAAAGTTTCCTCTAAACCCCTTAACCCTTTCTGGCACCATGTTAGTGATAACACTGAACACGTTATCCTTTGGCAATAAAGATATGAATATCTAAAAAATTAGCTCCTAATAGCGTTAGAAACTTCTCAATTAAGATTCTCGCGAACAAACTTGTAGAAAATCGGAACCATTTCCAGCGAAATTAGTTTTTCGTTGCAGGTACCTCGTCTTCGACGTCCACATCGAGCAGCAGCACATCGACTAGCACCTCGAGCAGTTCGTCTTCGACGTCTACATCGAGCAGCAGCACGTCGACTAGCACCTCGAGCAGTTCGACTTCGACATCCACATCGAGCAGCAGCACATCGACGTCCACATCGAGCAGTTCGTCTTCGACGTCTACATCGAGCAGCAGCACGAGTTCGTTTATTCTCAATGTTCTCCAAGTGTTTCTAACTAGTGACTAATTGGAATTCACATAGATTTTTTTTGGAAAGTTCTCAACAAACTCCCCGACCCATATATTTTTACATACTTACTCTTTCCTGACCGAAATTGTTGCCGACGCTAACAAAGGTAGATGAATTGTCTTAAATTTTTCTTCCCTTCTCCAAGCAAGTAAGTCGGTCGCGTCCGCGACTTTCGCTCACGATTCCCTTGACCCAACTATTCTCGTCTACTAACAAATGTACTGGTCTTCTACTTCTACTCTGATTTAGAGGACTCTTCGGAAAAATGAGGTTAAAAAGATGAACGGTCTCATTGGGACTCTTCAGCGCAACGCCACAGTTGCTAATACCTCTTCGAAAGTTTCCTCTAAACCCCTTAACCCTTTCTGGCACCATGTTAGTGATGACACTGAACACGTTATCCTTTGGCAATAAAGATATGAATATCTAAAAAATTAGCTCCTAATAGCGTTAGAAACTTCTCAATTAAGATTCTCGCGAACAAACTTGTAGAAAATCGGAACCATTTCCAGCGAAATTAGTTTTTCGTTGCAGGTACCTCGTCTTCGACGTCCACATCGAGCAGCAGCACATCGACTAGCACCTCGAGCAGTTCGTCTTCGACGTCTACATCGAGCAGCAGCACATCGACTAGCACCTCGAGCAGTTCGACTTCGACATCTACATCGAGCAGCAGCACTTCGACTAGCACCTCTAGCAGTTCGTCGTCGACGTCTACATCGAGCAGCAGCACATCGACCAGCACCTCGAGCAGTTCGTCTTCGACATCCACATCGAGCAGCAGCACATCGACGTCAACATCGAGCAGTTCGTCTTCGACGTCTACGTCGAGCAGCAGTACGTCAACTAGCACCTCTAGCAGTTCGTCTTCGACGTCTACATCGAGCAGCAGCACGTCGACTAGCACCTCGAGCAGTTCGACTTCGACATCCACATCGAGCAGCAGCACATCGACGTCCACATCGAGCAGTTCGTCTTCGACGTCTACATCGAGCAGCAGCACGTCGACTAGCACCTCGAGCAGTTCGACTTCGACATCCACATCGAGCAGCAGCACATCGACGTCAACATCGAGCAGTTCGTCTTCGACGTCTACGTCGAGCAGCAGTACGTCAACTAGCACCTCGAGCAGTTCGACTTCGACATCCACATCGAGCAGCAGCACTTCGACTAGCACCTCTAGCAGTTCGTCTTCGACGTCTACGTCGAGCAGCAGTACGTCAACTAGCACCTCTAGCAGTTCGACTTCGACATCTACATCGAGCAGCAGCACATCGACCAGCACCTCGAGCAGTTCGTCTTCGACATCCACATCGAGCAGCAGCACATCGACGTCAACATCGAGCAGTTCGACTTCGACATCCACATCGAGCAGCAGCACATCGACTAGCACCTCGAGCAGTTCGTCTTCGACGTCTACATCTAGCAGCAGCACATCGACTAGCACATCGAGCAGTTCGTCTTCGACGTCTACATCGAGCAGCAGCACGTCGACTAGCACCTCGAGCAGTTCGACTTCGACATCCACATCGAGCAGCAGCACATCGACGTCCACATCGAGCAGTTCGTCTTCGACGTCTACATCGAGCAGCAGCACGAGTTCGTTTATTCTCAATGTTCTCCAAGTGTTTCTAACTAGTGACTAATTGGAATTCACATAGATTTTTTTTGGAAAGTTCTCAACAAACTCCCCGACCCATATATTTTTACATACTTACTCTTTCCTGACCGAAATTGTTGCCGACGCTAACAAAGGTAGATGAATTGTCTTAAATTTTTCTTCCCTTTTCCAAGCAAGTAAGTCGGTCGCGTCCGCGACTTTCGCTCACGATTCCCTTGACCCAACTATTCTCGTCTACTAACAAATGTACTGGTCTTCTACTTCTACTCTGATTTAGAGGACTCTTCGGAAAAATGAGGTTAAAAAGATGAACGGTCTCATTGGGACTCTTCAGCGCAACGCCACAGTTGCTAATACCTCTTCGAAAGTTTCCTCTAAACCCCTTAACCCTTTCTGGCACCATGTTAGTGATAACACTGAACACGTTATCCTTTGGCAATAAAGATATGAATATCTAAAAAATTAGCTCCTAATAGCGTTAGAAACTTCTCAATTAAGATTCTCGCGAACAAACTTGTAGAAAATCGGAACCATTTCCAGCGAAATTAGTTTTTCGTTGCAGGTACCTCGTCTTCGACGTCCACATCGAGCAGCAGCACATCGACTAGCACCTCGAGCAGTTCGTCTTCGACGTCTACATTGAGCAGCAGCACGTCGACTAGCACCTCGAGCAGTTCGACTTCGACATCCACATCGAGCAGCAGCACATCGACGTCCACATCGAGCAGTTCGTCTTCGACGTCTACATCGAGCAGCAGCACGAGTTCGTTTATTCTCAATGTTCTCCAAGTGTTTCTAACTAGTGACTAATTGGAATTCACATAAATTTTTTTTGGAAAGTTCTCAACAAACTCCCCGACCCATATATTTTTACATACTTACTCTTTCCTGACCGAAATTGTTGCCGACGCTAACAAAGGTAGATGAATTGTCTTAAATTTTTCTTCCCTTCTCCAAGCAAGTAAGTCGGTCGCGTCCGCGACTTTCGCTCACGATTCCCTTGACTTAACTATTCTCGTCTACTAACAAATGTACTGGTCTTCTACTTCTACTCTGATTTAGAGGACTCTTCGGAAAAATGAGGTTAAAAAGATGAACGGTCTCATTGGGACCCTTCAGCGCAACGCCACAGTTGCTAATACCTCTTCGAAAGTTTCCTCTAAACCCCTTAACCCTTTCTGGCACCATGTTAGTGATGACACTGAACACGTTATCCTTTGGCAATAAAGATATGAATATCTAAAAAATTAGCTCCTAATAGCGTTAGAAACTTCTCAATTAAGATTCTCGCGAACAAACTTGTAGAAAATCGGAACCATTTCCAGCGAAATTAGTTTTTCGTTGCAGGTACCTCGTCTTCGACGTCCACATCGAGCAGCAGCACATCGACTAGCACCTCGAGCAGTTCGTCTTCGACGTCTACATCGAGCAGCAGCACATCGACTAGCACCTCGAGCAGTTCGTCTTCGACGTCTACATCGAGCAGCAGCACATCGACTAGCACCTCGAGCAGTTCGACTTCGACACCTACATCGAGCAGCAGCACTTCGACTAGCACCTCTAGCAGTTCGTCGTCGACGTCTACATCGAGCAGCAGCACATCGACCAGCACCTCGAGCAGTTCGTCTTCGACATCCACATCGAGCAGCAGCACATCGACGTCAACATCGAGCAGTTCGTCTTCGACGTCTACATCGAGCAGCAGCACGTCGACTAGCACCTCGAGCAGTTCGACTTCGACATCCACATCGAGCAGCAGCACATCGACGTCCACATCGAGCAGTTCGTCTTCGATGTCTACATCGAGCAGCAGCACGAGTTCGTTTATTCTCAATGTTCTCCAAGTGTTTCTAACTAGTGACTAATTGGAATTCACATAGATTTTTTTGGAAAGTTCTCAACAAACTCCCCGACCCATATATTTTTACTTACTTACTCTTTCCTGACCGAAATTGTTGCCGACGCTAACAAAGGTAGATGAATTGTCTTAAATTTTTCTTCCCTTTTCCAAGCAAGTAAGTCGGTCGCGTCCGCGACTTTCGCTCACGATTCCCTTGACCCAACTATTCTCGTCTACTAACAAATGTACTGGTCTTCTACTTCTACTCTGATTTAGAGGACTCTTCGGAAAAATGAGGTTAAAAAGATGAACGGTCTCATTGGGACTCTTCAGCGCAACGCCACAGTTGCTAATACCTCTTCGAAAGTTTCCTCTAAACCCCTTAACCCTTTCTGGCACCATGTTAGTGATAACACTGAACACGTTATCCTTTGGCAATAAAGATATGAATATCTAAAAAATTAGCTCCTAATAGCGTTAGAAACTTCTCAATTAAGATTCTCGCGAACAAACTTGTAGAAAATCGGAACCATTTCCAGCGAAATTAGTTTTTCGTTGCAGGTACCTCGTCTTCGACGTCCACATCGAGCAGCAGCACATCGACTAGCACCTCGAGCAGTTCGTCTTCGACGTCTACATCGAGCAGCAGCACGTCGACTAGCACCTCGAGCAGTTCGACTTCGACATCCACATCGAGCAGCAGCACATCGACGTCCACATCGAGCAGTTCGTCTTCGACGTCTACATCGAGCAGCAGCACGAGTTCGTTTATTCTCAATGTTCTCCAAGTGTTTCTAACTAGTGACTAATTGGAATTCACATAGATTTTTTTTGGAAAGTTCTCAACAAACTCCCCGACCCATATATTTTTACATACTTACTCTTTCCTGACCGAAATTGTTGCCGACGCTAACAAAGGTAGATGAATTGTCTTAAATTTTTCTTCCCTTCTCCAAGCAAGTAAGTCGGTCGCGTCCGCGACTTTCGCTCACGATTCCCTTGACCCAACTATTCTCGTCTACTAACAAATGTACTGGTCTTCTACTTCTACTCTGATTTAGAGGACTCTTCGGAAAAATGAGGTTAAAAAGATGAACGGTCTCATTGGGACTCTTCAGCGCAACGCCACAGTTGCTAATACCTCTTCGAAAGTTTCCTCTAAACCCCTTAACCCTTTCTGGCACCATGTTAGTGATGACACTGAACACGTTATCCTTTGGCAATAAAGATATGAATATCTAAAAAATAAGCTCCTAATAGCGTTAGAAACTTCTCAATTAAGATTCTCGCGAACAAACTTGTAGAAAATCGGAACCATTTCCAGCGAAATTAGTTTTTCGTTGCAGGTACCTCGTCTTCGACGTCCACATCGAGCAGCAGCACATCGACTAGCACCTCGAGCAGTTCGTCTTCGACGTCTACATCGAGCAGCAGCACGTCGACTAGCACCTCGAGCAGTTCGACTTCGACATCCACATCGAGCAGCAGCACATCGACGTCCACATCGAGCAGTTCGTCTTCGACGTCTACATCGAGCAGCAGCACGAGTTCGTTTATTCTCAATGTTCTCCAAGTGTTTCTAACTAGTGACTAATTGGAATTCACATAGATTTTTTTTGGAAAGTTCTCAACAAACTCCCCGACCCATATATTTTTACATACTTACTCTTTCCTGACCGAAATTGTTGCCGACGCTAACAAAGGTAGATGAATTGTCTTAAATTTTTCTTCCCTTCTCCAAGCAAGTAAGTCGGTCGCGTCCGCGACTTTCGCTCACGATTCCCTTGACCCAACTATTCTCGTCTACTAACAAATGTACTGGTCTTCTACTTCTACTCTGATTTAGAGGACTCTTCGGAAAAATGAGGTTAAAAAGATGAACGGTCTCATTGGGACTCTTCAGCGCAACGCCACAGTTGCTAATACCTCTTCGAAAGTTTCCTCTAAACCCCTTAACCCTTTCTGGCACCATGTTAGTGATGACACTGAACACGTTATCCTTTGGCAATAAAGATATGAATATCTAAAAAATTAGCTCCTAATAGCGTTAGAAACTTCTCAATTAAGATTCTCGCGAACAAACTTGTAGAAAATCGGAACCATTTCCAGCGAAATTAGTTTTTCGTTGCAGGTACCTCGTCTTCGACGTCCACATCGAGCAGCAGCACATCGACTAGCACCTCGAGCAGTTCGTCTTCGACGTCTACATCGAGCAGCAGCACATCGACTAGCACCTCGAGCAGTTCGACTTCGACATCTACATCGAGCAGCAGCACTTCGACTAGCACCTCTAGCAGTTCGTCGTCGACGTCTACATCGAGCAGCAGCACATCGACCAGCACCTCGAGCAGTTCGTCTTCGACATCCACATCGAGCAGCAGCACATCGACGTCAACATCGAGCAGTTCGTCTTCGACGTCTACGTCGAGCAGCAGTACGTCAACTAGCACCTCTAGCAGTTCGTCTTCGACGTCTACATCGAGCAGCAGCACATCGACCAGCACCTCGAGCAGTTCGTCTTCGACATCCACATCGAGCAGCAGCACATCGACGTCAACATCGAGCAGTTCGTCTTCGACGTCTACATCGAGCAGCAGCACGTCGACTAGCACCTCGAGCAGTTCGACTTCGACATCCACATCGAGCAGCAGCACATCGACGTCCACATCGAGCAGTTCGTCTTCGACGTCTACATCGAGCAGCAGCACGAGTTCGTTTATTCTCAATGTTCTCCAAGTGTTTCTAACTAGTGACTAATTGGAATTCACATAGATTTTTTTGGAAAGTTCTCAACAAACTCCCCGACCCATATATTTTTACTTACTTACTCTTTCCTGACCGAAATTGTTGCCGACGCTAACAAAGGTAGATGAATTGTCTTAAATTTTTCTTCCCTTTTCCAAGCAAGTAAGTCGGTCGCGTCCGCGACTTTCGCTCACGATTCCCTTGACCCAACTATTCTCGTCTACTAACAAATGTACTGGTCTTCTACTTCTACTCTGATTTAGAGGACTCTTCGGAAAAATGAGGTTAAAAAGATGAACGGTCTCATTGGGACTCTTCAGCGCAACGCCACAGTTGCTAATACCTCTTCGAAAGTTTCCTCTAAACCCCTTAACCCTTTCTGGCACCATGTTAGTGATAACACTGAACACGTTATCCTTTGGCAATAAAGATATGAATATCTAAAAAATTAGCTCCTAATAGCGTTAGAAACTTCTCAATTAAGATTCTCGCGAACAAACTTGTAGAAAATCGGAACCATTTCCAGCGAAATTAGTTTTTCGTTGCAGGTACCTCGTCTTCGACGTCCACATCGAGCAGCAGCACATCGACTAGCACCTCGAGCAGTTCGTCTTCGACGTCTACATCGAGCAGCAGCACGTCGACTAGCACCTCGAGCAGTTCGACTTCGACATCCACATCGAGCAGCAGCACATCGACGTCCACATCGAGCAGTTCGTCTTCGACGTCTACATCGAGCAGCAGCACGAGTTCGTTTATTCTCAATGTTCTCCAAGTGTTTCTAACTAGTGACTAATTGGAATTCACATAGATTTTTTTTGGAAAGTTCTCAACAAACTCCCCGACCCATATATTTTTACATACTTACTCTTTCCTGACCGAAATTGTTGCCGACGCTAACAAAGGTAGATGAATTGTCTTAAATTTTTCTTCCCTTCTCCAAGCAAGTAAGTCGGTCGCGTCCGCGACTTTCGCTCACGATTCCCTTGACCCAACTATTCTCGTCTACTAACAAATGTACTGGTCTTCTACTTCTACTCTGATTTAGAGGACTCTTCGGAAAAATGAGGTTAAAAAGATGAACGGTCTCATTGGGACTCTTCAGCGCAACGCCACAGTTGCTAATACCTCTTCGAAAGTTTCCTCTAAACCCCTTAACCCTTTCTGGCACCATGTTAGTGATGACACTGAACACGTTATCCTTTGGCAATAAAGATATGAATATCTAAAAAATTAGCTCCTAATAGCGTTAGAAACTTCTCAATTAAGATTCTCGCGAACAAACTTGTAGAAAATCGGAACCATTTCCAGCGAAATTAGTTTTTCGTTGCAGGTACCTCGTCTTCGACGTCCACATCGAGCAGCAGCACATCGACTAGCACCTCGAGCAGTTCGTCTTCGACGTCTACATCGAGCAGCAGCACATCGACTAGCACCTCGAGCAGTTCGACTTCGACATCTACATCGAGCAGCAGCACTTCGACTAGCACCTCTAGCAGTTCGTCGTCGACGTCTACATCGAGCAGCAGCACATCGACCAGCACCTCGAGCAGTTCGTCTTCGACATCCACATCGAGCAGCAGCACATCGACGTCAACATCGAGCAGTTCGTCTTCGACGTCTACGTCGAGCAGCAGTACGTCAACTAGCACCTCTAGCAGTTCGTCTTCGACGTCTACATCGAGCAGCAGCACGTCGACTAGCACCTCGAGCAGTTCGACTTCGACATCCACATCGAGCAGCAGCACATCGACGTCCACATCGAGCAGTTCGTCTTCGACGTCTACATCGAGCAGCAGCACGTCGACTAGCACCTCGAGCAGTTCGACTTCGACATCCACATCGAGCAGCAGCACATCGACGTCAACATCGAGCAGTTCGTCTTCGACGTCTACGTCGAGCAGCAGTACGTCAACTAGCACCTCGAGCAGTTCGACTTCGACATCCACATCGAGCAGCAGCACTTCGACTAGCACCTCTAGCAGTTCGTCTTCGACGTCTACGTCGAGCAGCAGTACGTCAACTAGCACCTCTAGCAGTTCGACTTCGACATCTACATCGAGCAGCAGCACATCGACCAGCACCTCGAGCAGTTCGTCTTCGACATCCACATCGAGCAGCAGCACATCGACGTCAACATCGAGCAGTTCGACTTCGACATCCACATCGAGCAGCAGCACATCGACTAGCACCTCGAGCAGTTCGTCTTCGACGTCTACTTCTAGCAGCAGCACATCGACTAGCACATCGAGCAGTTCGTCTTCGACGTCTACATCGAGCAGCAGCACGAGTTCGTTTATTCTCAATGTTCTCCAAGTGTTTCTAACTAGTGACTAATTGGAATTCACATAGATTTTTTTGGAAAGTTCTCAACAAACTCCCCGACCCATATATTTTTACTTACTTACTCTTTCCTGACCGAAATTGTTGCCGACGCTAACAAAGGTAGATGAATTTTCTTAAATTTTTCTTCCCTTTTCCAAGCAAGTAAGTCGGTCGCGTCCGCGACTTTCGCTCACGATTCCCTTGACCCAACTATTCTCGTCTACTAACAAATGTACTGGTCTTCTACTTCTACTCTGATTTAGAGGACTCTTCGGAAAAATGAGGTTAAAAAGATGAACGGTCTCATTGGGACTCTTCAGCGCAACGCCACAGTTGCTAATACCTCTTCGAAAGTTTCCTCTAAACCCCTCAACCCTTTCTGGCACCATGTTAGTGATAACACTGAACACGTTATCCTTTGGCAATAAAGATATGAATATCTAAAAAATTAGCTCCTAATAGCGTTAGAAACTTCTGTCTGGGCGTGGCATAGTGGTAGTGTGATAGACCATTGTGCGAAGAGTCCCGAGTTCGACTCCCACCCCGGACAGATCCACCCAAACCAAGGGGGTTAAGAAATGTTGGTAGTGCTCATGCACGAATCTGACTCTCCCCACTGCTGCTAATCACACTAGCAGTGATCTAGCAGGCAGCCACTGGTTCTACCAGGATAGGTCTGTCCTGCATCTCAGGGGAGCGCGTACCCTGCCGCGAGGCGGGAACAAGCGCGAGGAAGAAGAAGAAGAAGAAGCGTTAGAAACTTCTCAATTAAGATTCTCGCGAACAAACTTGTAGAAAATCGGAACCATTTCCAGCGAAATTAGTTTTTCGTTGCAGGTACCTCGTCTTCGACGTCCACATCGAGCAGCAGCACATCGACTAGCACCTCGAGCAGTTCGTCTTCGACGTCTACATCGAGCAGCAGCACGTCGACTAGCACCTCGAGCAGTTCGACTTCGACATCCACATCGAGCAGCAGCACATCGACGTCCACATCGAGCAGTTCGTCTTCGACGTCTACATCGAGCAGCAGCACGAGTTCGTTTATTCTCAATGTTCTCCAAGTGTTTCTAACTAGTGACTAATTGGAATTCACATAGATTTTTTTTGGAAAGTTCTCAACAAACTCCCCGACCCATATATTTTTACATACTTACTCTTTCCTGACCGAAATTGTTGCCGACGCTAACAAAGGTAGATGAATTGTCTTAAATTTTTCTTCCCTTCTCCAAGCAAGTAAGTCGGTCGCGTCCGCGACTTTCGCTCACGATTCCCTTGACCCAACTATTCTCGTCTACTAACAAATGTACTGGTCTTCTACTTCTACTCTGATTTAGAGGACTCTTCGGAAAAATGAGGTTAAAAAGATGAACGGTCTCATTGGGACTCTTCAGCGCAACGCCACAGTTGCTAATACCTCTTCGAAAGTTTCCTCTAAACCCCTTAACCCTTTCTGGCACCATGTTAGTGATGACACTGAACACGTTATCCTTTGGCAATAAAGATATGAATATCTAAAAAATAAGCTCCTAATAGCGTTAGAAACTTCTCAATTAAGATTCTCGCGAACAAACTTGTAGAAAATCGGAACCATTTCCAGCGAAATTAGTTTTTCGTTGCAGGTACCTCGTCTTCGACGTCCACATCGAGCAGCAGCACATCGACTAGCACCTCGAGCAGTTCGTCTTCGACGTCTACATCGAGCAGCAGCACGTCGACTAGCACCTCGAGCAGTTCGACTTCGACATCCACATCGAGCAGCAGCACATCGACGTCCACATCGAGCAGTTCGTCTTCGACGTCTACATCGAGCAGCAGCACGAGTTCGTTTATTCTCAATGTTCTCCAAGTGTTTCTAACTAGTGACTAATTGGAATTCACATAGATTTTTTTTGGAAAGTTCTCAACAAACTCCCCGACCCATATATTTTTACATACTTACTCTTTCCTGACCGAAATTGTTGCCGACGCTAACAAAGGTAGATGAATTGTCTTAAATTTTTCTTCCCTTCTCCAAGCAAGTAAGTCGGTCGCGTCCGCGACTTTCGCTCACGATTCCCTTGACCCAACTATTCTCGTCTACTAACAAATGTACTGGTCTTCTACTTCTACTCTGATTTAGAGGACTCTTCGGAAAAATGAGGTTAAAAAGATGAACGGTCTCATTGGGACTCTTCAGCGCAACGCCACAGTTGCTAATACCTCTTCGAAAGTTTCCTCTAAACCCCTTAACCCTTTCTGGCACCATGTTAGTGATGACACTGAACACGTTATCCTTTGGCAATAAAGATATGAATATCTAAAAAATTAGCTCCTAATAGCGTTAGAAACTTCTCAATTAAGATTCTCGCGAACAAACTTGTAGAAAATCGGAACCATTTCCAGCGAAATTAGTTTTTCGTTGCAGGTACCTCGTCTTCGACGTCCACATCGAGCAGCAGCACATCGACTAGCACCTCGAGCAGTTCGTCTTCGACGTCTACATCGAGCAGCAGCACATCGACTAGCACCTCGAGCAGTTCGACTTCGACATCTACATCGAGCAGCAGCACTTCGACTAGCACCTCTAGCAGTTCGTCGTCGACGTCTACATCGAGCAGCAGCACATCGACCAGCACCTCGAGCAGTTCGTCTTCGACATCCACATCGAGCAGCAGCACATCGACGTCAACATCGAGCAGTTCGTCTTCGACGTCTACGTCGAGCAGCAGTACGTCAACTAGCACCTCTAGCAGTTCGTCTTCGACGTCTACATCGAGCAGCAGCACATCGACCAGCACCTCGAGCAGTTCGTCTTCGACATCCACATCGAGCAGCAGCACATCGACGTCAACATCGAGCAGTTCGTCTTCGACGTCTACATCGAGCAGCAGCACGTCGACTAGCACCTCGAGCAGTTCGACTTCGACATCCACATCGAGCAGCAGCACATCGACGTCCACATCGAGCAGTTCGTCTTCGACGTCTACATCGAGCAGCAGCACGAGTTCGTTTATTCTCAATGTTCTCCAAGTGTTTCTAACTAGTGACTAATTGGAATTCACATAGATTTTTTTGGAAAGTTCTCAACAAACTCCCCGACCCATATATTTTTACTTACTTACTCTTTCCTGACCGAAATTGTTGCCGACGCTAACAAAGGTAGATGAATTGTCTTAAATTTTTCTTCCCTTTTCCAAGCAAGTAAGTCGGTCGCGTCCGCGACTTTCGCTCACGATTCCCTTGACCCAACTATTCTCGTCTACTAACAAATGTACTGGTCTTCTACTTCTACTCTGATTTAGAGGACTCTTCGGAAAAATGAGGTTAAAAAGATGAACGGTCTCATTGGGACTCTTCAGCGCAACGCCACAGTTGCTAATACCTCTTCGAAAGTTTCCTCTAAACCCCTTAACCCTTTCTGGCACCATGTTAGTGATAACACTGAACACGTTATCCTTTGGCAATAAAGATATGAATATCTAAAAAATTAGCTCCTAATAGCGTTAGAAACTTCTCAATTAAGATTCTCGCGAACAAACTTGTAGAAAATCGGAACCATTTCCAGCGAAATTAGTTTTTCGTTGCAGGTACCTCGTCTTCGACGTCCACATCGAGCAGCAGCACATCGACTAGCACCTCGAGCAGTTCGTCTTCGACGTCTACATCGAGCAGCAGCACGTCGACTAGCACCTCGAGCAGTTCGACTTCGACATCCACATCGAGCAGCAGCACATCGACGTCCACATCGAGCAGTTCGTCTTCGACGTCTACATCGAGCAGCAGCACGAGTTCGTTTATTCTCAATGTTCTCCAAGTGTTTCTAACTAGTGACTAATTGGAATTCACATAGATTTTTTTTGGAAAGTTCTCAACAAACTCCCCGACCCATATATTTTTACATACTTACTCTTTCCTGACCGAAATTGTTGCCGACGCTAACAAAGGTAGATGAATTGTCTTAAATTTTTCTTCCCTTCTCCAAGCAAGTAAGTCGGTCGCGTCCGCGACTTTCGCTCACGATTCCCTTGACCCAACTATTCTCGTCTACTAACAAATGTACTGGTCTTCTACTTCTACTCTGATTTAGAGGACTCTTCGGAAAAATGAGGTTAAAAAGATGAACGGTCTCATTGGGACTCTTCAGCGCAACGCCACAGTTGCTAATACCTCTTCGAAAGTTTCCTCTAAACCCCTTAACCCTTTCTGGCACCATGTTAGTGATGACACTGAACACGTTATCCTTTGGCAATAAAGATATGAATATCTAAAAAATTAGCTCCTAATAGCGTTAGAAACTTCTCAATTAAGATTCTCGCGAACAAACTTGTAGAAAATCGGAACCATTTCCAGCGAAATTAGTTTTTCGTTGCAGGTACCTCGTCTTCGACGTCCACATCGAGCAGCAGCACATCGACTAGCACCTCGAGCAGTTCGTCTTCGACGTCTACATCGAGCAGCAGCACATCGACTAGCACCTCGAGCAGTTCGACTTCGACATCTACATCGAGCAGCAGCACTTCGACTAGCACCTCTAGCAGTTCGTCGTCGACGTCTACATCGAGCAGCAGCACATCGACCAGCACCTCGAGCAGTTCGTCTTCGACATCCACATCGAGCAGCAGCACATCGACGTCAACATCGAGCAGTTCGTCTTCGACGTCTACGTCGAGCAGCAGTACGTCAACTAGCACCTCTAGCAGTTCGTCTTCGACGTCTACATCGAGCAGCAGCACGTCGACTAGCACCTCGAGCAGTTCGACTTCGACATCCACATCGAGCAGCAGCACATCGACGTCCACATCGAGCAGTTCGTCTTCGACGTCTACATCGAGCAGCAGCACGTCGACTAGCACCTCGAGCAGTTCGACTTCGACATCCACATCGAGCAGCAGCACATCGACGTCAACATCGAGCAGTTCGTCTTCGACGTCTACGTCGAGCAGCAGTACGTCAACTAGCACCTCGAGCAGTTCGACTTCGACATCCACATCGAGCAGCAGCACTTCGACTAGCACCTCTAGCAGTTCGTCTTCGACGTCTACGTCGAGCAGCAGTACGTCAACTAGCACCTCTAGCAGTTCGACTTCGACATCTACATCGAGCAGCAGCACATCGACCAGCACCTCGAGCAGTTCGTCTTCGACATCCACATCGAGCAGCAGCACATCGACGTCAACATCGAGCAGTTCGACTTCGACATCCACATCGAGCAGCAGCACATCGACTAGCACCTCGAGCAGTTCGTCTTCGACGTCTACTTCTAGCAGCAGCACATCGACTAGCACATCGAGCAGTTCGTCTTCGACGTCTACATCGAGCAGCAGCACGAGTTCGTTTATTCTCAATGTTCTCCAAGTGTTTCTAACTAGTGACTAATTGGAATTCACATAGATTTTTTTGGAAAGTTCTCAACAAACTCCCCGACCCATATATTTTTACTTACTTACTCTTTCCTGACCGAAATTGTTGCCGACGCTAACAAAGGTAGATGAATTTTCTTAAATTTTTCTTCCCTTTTCCAAGCAAGTAAGTCGGTCGCGTCCGCGACTTTCGCTCACGATTCCCTTGACCCAACTATTCTCGTCTACTAACAAATGTACTGGTCTTCTACTTCTACTCTGATTTAGAGGACTCTTCGGAAAAATGAGGTTAAAAAGATGAACGGTCTCATTGGGACTCTTCAGCGCAACGCCACAGTTGCTAATACCTCTTCGAAAGTTTCCTCTAAACCCCTCAACCCTTTCTGGCACCATGTTAGTGATAACACTGAACACGTTATCCTTTGGCAATAAAGATATGAATATCTAAAAAATTAGCTCCTAATAGCGTTAGAAACTTCTGTCTGGGCGTGGCATAGTGGTAGTGTGATAGACCATTGTGCGAAGAGTCCCGAGTTCGACTCCCACCCCGGACAGATCCACCCAAACCAAGGGGGTTAAGAAATGTTGGTAGTGCTCATGCACGAATCTGACTCTCCCCACTGCTGCTAATCACACTAGCAGTGATCTAGCAGGCAGCCACTGGTTCTACCAGGATAGGTCTGTCCTGCATCTCAGGGGAGCGCGTACCCTGCCGCGAGGCGGGAACAAGCGCGAGGAAGAAGAAGAAGAAGAAGCGTTAGAAACTTCTCAATTAAGATTCTCGCGAACAAACTTGTAGAAAATCGGAACCATTTCCAGCGAAATTAGTTTTTCGTTGCAGGTACCTCGTCTTCGACGTCCACATCGAGCAGCAGCACATCGACTAGCACCTCGAGCAGTTCGTCTTCGACGTCTACATCGAGCAGCAGCACGTCGACTAGCACCTCGAGCAGTTCGACTTCGACATCCACATCGAGCAGCAGCACATCGACGTCCACATCGAGCAGTTCGTCTTCGACGTCTACATCGAGCAGCAGCACGAGTTCGTTTATTCTCAATGTTCTCCAAGTGTTTCTAACTAGTGACTAATTGGAATTCACATAGATTTTTTTTGGAAAGTTCTCAACAAACTCCCCGACCCATATATTTTTACATACTTACTCTTTCCTGACCGAAATTGTTGCCGACGCTAACAAAGGTAGATGAATTGTCTTAAATTTTTCTTCCCTTCTCCAAGCAAGTAAGTCGGTCGCGTCCGCGACTTTCGCTCACGATTCCCTTGACTTAACTATTCTCGTCTACTAACAAATGTACTGGTCTTCTACTTCTACTCTGATTTAGAGGACTCTTCGGAAAAATGAGGTTAAAAAGATGAACGGTCTCATTGGGACTCTTCAGCGCAACGCCACAGTTGCTAATACCTCTTCGAAAGTTTCCTCTAAACCCCTTAACCCTTTCTGGCACCATGTTAGTGATGACACTGAACACGTTATCCTTTGGCAATAAAGATATGAATATCTAAAAAATTAGCTCCTAATAGCGTTAGAAACTTCTCAATTAAGATTCTCGCGAACAAACTTGTAGAAAATCGGAACCATTTCCAGCGAAATTAGTTTTTCGTTGCAGGTACCTCGTCTTCGACGTCCACATCGAGCAGCAGCACATCGACTAGCACCTCGAGCAGTTCGTCTTCGACGTCTACATCGAGCAGCAGCACATCGACTAGCACCTCGAGCAGTTCGTCTTCGACGTCTACATCGAGCAGCAGCACATCGACTAGCACCTCGAGCAGTTCGACTTCGACACCTACATCGAGCAGCAGCACTTCGACTAGCACCTCTAGCAGTTCGTCGTCGACGTCTACATCGAGCAGCAGCACATCGACCAGCACCTCGAGCAGTTCGTCTTCGACATCCACATCGAGCAGCAGCACATCGACGTCAACATCGAGCAGTTCGTCTTCGACGTCTACATCGAGCAGCAGCACGTCGACTAGCACCTCGAGCAGTTCGACTTCGACATCCACATCGAGCAGCAGCACATCGACGTCCACATCGAGCAGTTCGTCTTCGTCGTCTACATCGAGCAGCAGCACGAGTTCGTTTATTCTCAATGTTCTCCAAGTGTTTCTAACTAGTGACTAATTGGAATTCACATAGATTTTTTTGGAAAGTTCTCAACAAACTCCCCGACCCATATATTTTTACTTACTTACTCTTTCCTGACCGAAATTGTTGCCGACGCTAACAAAGGTAGATGAATTTTCTTAAATTTTTCTTCCCTTTTCCAAGCAAGTAAGTCGGTCGCGTCCGCGACTTTCGCTCACGATTCCCTTGACCCAACTATTCTCGTCTACTAACAAATGTACTGGTCTTCTACTTCTACTCTGATTTAGAGGACTCTTCGGAAAAATGAGGTTAAAAAGATGAACGGTCTCATTGGGACTCTTCAGCGCAACGCCACAGTTGCTAATACCTCTTCGAAAGTTTCCTCTAAACCCCTCAACCCTTTCTGGCACCATGTTAGTGATAACACTGAACACGTTATCCTTTGGCAATAAAGATATGAATATCTAAAAAATTAGCTCCTAATAGCGTTAGAAACTTCTCAATTAAGATTCTCGCGAACAAACTTGTAGAAAATCGGAACCATTTCCAGCGAAATTAGTTTTTCGTTGCAGGTACCTCGTCTTCGACGTCCACATCGAGCAGCAGCACATCGACTAGCACCTCGAGCAGTTCGTCTTCGACGTCTACATCGAGCAGCAGCACGTCGACTAGCACCTCGAGCAGTTCGACTTCGACATCCACATCGAGCAGCAGCACATCGACGTCCACATCGAGCAGTTCGTCTTCGACGTCTACATCGAGCAGCAGCACGAGTTCGTTTATTCTCAATGTTCTCCAAGTGTTTCTAACTAGTGACTAATTGGAATTCACATAGATTTTTTTTGGAAAGTTCTCAACAAACTCCCCGACCCATATATTTTTACATACTTACTCTTTCCTGACCGAAATTGTTGCCGACGCTAACAAAGGTAGATGAATTGTCTTAAATTTTTCTTCCCTTCTCCAAGCAAGTAAGTCGGTCGCGTCCGCGACTTTCGCTCACGATTCCCTTGACCCAACTATTCTCGTCTACTAACAAATGTACTGGTCTTCTACTTCTACTCTGATTTAGAGGACTCTTCGGAAAAATGAGGTTAAAAAGATGAACGGTCTCATTGGGACTCTTCAGCGCAACGCCACAGTTGCTAATACCTCTTCGAAAGTTTCCTCTAAACCCCTTAACCCTTTCTGGCACCATGTTAGTGATGACACTGAACACGTTATCCTTTGGCAATAAAGATATGAATATCTAAAAAATTAGCTCCTAATAGCGTTAGAAACTTCTCAATTAAGATTCTCGCGAACAAACTTGTAGAAAATCGGAACCATTTCCAGCGAAATTAGTTTTTCGTTGCAGGTACCTCGTCTTCGACGTCCACATCGAGCAGCAGCACATCGACTAGCACCTCGAGCAGTTCGTCTTCGACGTCTACATCGAGCAGCAGCACGTCGACTAGCACCTCGAGCAGTTCGACTTCGACATCCACATCGAGCAGCAGCACATCGACGTCCACATCGAGCAGTTCGTCTTCGACGTCTAAATCGAGCAGCAGCACGAGTTCGTTTATTCTCAATGTTCTCCAAGTGTTTCTAACTAGTGACTAATTGGAATTCACATAGATTTTTTTTGGAAAGTTCTCAACAAACTCCCCGACCCATATATTTTTACATACTTACTCTTTCCTGACCGAAATTGTTGCCGACGCTAACAAAGGTAGATGAATTGTCTTAAATTTTTCTTCCCTTCTCCAAGCAAGTAAGTCGGTCGCGTCCGCGACTTTCGCTCACGATTCCCTTGACCCAACTATTCTCGTCTACTAACAAATGTACTGGTCTTCTACTTCTACTCTGATTTAGAGGACTCTTCGGAAAAATGAGGTTAAAAAGATGAACGGTCTCATTGGGACTCTTCAGCGCAACGCCACAGTTGCTAATACCTCTTCGAAAGTTTCCTCTAAACCCCTTAACCCTTTCTGGCACCATGTTAGTGATGACACTGAACACGTTATCCTTTGGCAATAAAGATATGAATATCTAAAAAATTAGCTCCTAATAGCGTTAGAAACTTCTCAATTAAGATTCTCGCGAACAAACTTGTAGAAAATCGGAACCATTTCCAGCGAAATTAGTTTTTCGTTGCAGGTACCTCGTCTTCGACGTCCACATCGAGCAGCAGCACATCGACTAGCACCTCGAGCAGTTCGTCTTCGACGTCTACATCGAGCAGCAGCACATCGACTAGCACCTCGAGCAGTTCGACTTCGACATCTACATCGAGCAGCAGCACTTCGACTAGCACCTCTAGCAGTTCGTCGTCGACGTCTACATCGAGCAGCAGCACATCGACCAGCACCTCGAGCAGTTCGTCTTCGACATCCACATCGAGCAGCAGCACATCGACGTCAACATCGAGCAGTTCGTCTTCGACGTCTACGTCGAGCAGCAGTACGTCAACTAGCACCTCTAGCAGTTCGTCTTCGACGTCTACATCGAGCAGCAGCACGTCGACTAGCACCTCGAGCAGTTCGACTTCGACATCCACATCGAGCAGCAGCACATCGACGTCCACATCGAGCAGTTCGTCTTCGACGTCTACATCGAGCAGCAGCACGTCGACTAGCACCTCGAGCAGTTCGACTTCGACATCCACATCGAGCAGCAGCACTTCGACTAGCACCTCTAGCAGTTCGTCTTCGACGTCTACATCGAGCAGCAGCACGTCGACTAGCACCTCGAGCAGTTCGACTTCGACATCCACATCGAGCAGCAGCACATCGACGTCAACATCGAGCAGTTCGTCTTCGACGTCTACGTCGAGAAGCAGTACGTCAACTAGCACCTCGAGCAGTTCGACTTCGACATCCACATCGAGCAGCAGCACTTCGACTAGCACCTCTAGCAGTTCGTCGTCGACGTCTACATCGAGCAGCAGCACATCGACCAGCACCTCGAGCAGTTCGTCTTCGACATCCACATCGAGCAGCAGCACATCGACGTCAACATCGAGCAGTTCGTCTTCGACGTCTACGTCGAGCAGCAGTACGTCAACTAGCACCTCTAGCAGTTCGACTTCGACATCTACATCGAGAAGCAGCACTTCGACTAGCACCTCTAGCAGTTCGTCGTCGACGTCTACATCGAGCAGCAGCACATCGACCAGCACCTCGAGCAGTTCGTCTTCGACATCCACATCGAGCAGCAGCACATCGACGTCAACATCGAGCAGTTCGTCTTCGACGTCTACGTCGAGCAGCAGTACGTCAACTAGCACCTCGAGCAGTTCGACTTCGACATCCACATCGAGCAGCAGCACTTCGACTAGCACCTCTAGCAGTTCGTCGTCGACGTCTACACCGAGCAGCAGCACATCGACCAGCACCTCGAGCAGTTCGTCTTCGACATCCACATCGAGCAGCAGCACATCGACGTCAACATCGAGCAGTTCGTCTTCGACGTCTACGTCGAGCAGCAGTACGTCAACTAGCACCTCTAGCAGTTCGTCTTCGACGTCTACATCGAGCAGCAGCACGTCGACTAGCACCTCGAGCAGTTCGACTTCGACATCCACATCGAGCAGCAGCACATCGACGTCCACATCGAGCAGTTCGTCTTCGACGTCTACATCGAGCAGCAGCACGTCGACTAGCACCTCGAGCAGTTCGACTTCGACATCCACATCGAGCAGCAGCACTTCGACTAGCACCTCTAGCAGTTCGTCTTCGACGTCTACATCGAGCAGCAGCACGTCGACTAGCACCTCGAGCAGTTCGACTTCGACATCCACATCGAGCAGCAGCACATCGACGTCAACATCGAGCAGTTCGTCTTCGACGTCTACGTCGAGCAGCAGTACGTCAACTAGCACCTCGAGCAGTTCGACTTCGACATCCACATCGAGCAGCAGCACTTCGACTAGCACCTCTAGCAGTTCGTCGTCGACGTCTACATCGAGCAGCAGCACATCGACCAGCACCTCGAGCAGTTCGTCTTCGACATCCACATCGAGCAGCAGCACATCGACGTCAACATCGAGCAGTTCGTCTTCGACGTCTACGTCGAGCAGCAGTACGTCAACTAGCACCTCTAGCAGTTCGACTTCGACATCTACATCGAGCAGCAGCACATCGACCAGCACCTCGAGCAGTTCGTCTTCGACATCCACATCGAGCAGCAGCACATCGACGTCAACATCGAGCAGTTCGACTTCGACATCCACATCGAGCAGCAGCACATCGACTAGCACCTCGAGCAGTTCGTCTTCGACGTCTACATCGAGCAGCAGCACATCGACTAGCACATCGAGCAGTTCGTCTTCGACGTCTACATCGAGCAGCAGCACGTCGACTAGCACCTCGAGCAGTTCGACTTCGACATCCACATCGAGCAGCAGCACATCGACGTCCACATCGAGCAGTTCGTCTTCGACGTCTACATCGAGCAGCAGCACGAGTTCGTTTATTCTCAATGTTCTCCAAGTGTTTCTAACTAGTGACTAATTGGAATTCACATAGATTTTTTTTGGAAAGTTCTCAACAAACTCCCCGACCCATATATTTTTACATACTTACTCTTTCCTGACCGAAATTGTTGCCGACGCTAACAAAGGTAGATGAATTGTCTTAAATTTTTCTTCCCTTCTCCAAGCAAGTAAGTCGGTCGCGTCCGTGACTTTCGCTCACGATTCCCTTGACCCAACTATTCTCGTCTACTAACAAATGTACTGGTCTTGTACTTCTACTCTGATTTAGAGGACTCTTCGGAAAAATGAGGTTAAAAAGATGAACGGTCTCATTGGGACTCTTCAGCGCAACGCCACAGTTGCTAATACCTCTTCGAAAGTTTCCTCTAAACCCCTTAACCCTTTCTGGCACCATGTTAGTGATAACACTGAACACGTTATCCTTTGGCAATAAAGATATGAATATCTAAAAAAATTAGCTCCTAATAGCGTTAGAAACTTCTCAATTAAGATTCTCGCGAACAAACTTGTAGAAAATCGGAACCATTTCCAGCGAAATTAGTTTTTCGTTGCAGGTACCTCGTCTTCGACGTCCACATCGAGCAGCAGCACATCGACTAGCACCTCGAGCAGTTCGTCTTCGACGTCTACATCGAGCAGCAGCACATCGACTAGCACCTCGAGCAGTTCGACTTCGACATCTACATCGAGCAGCAGCACTTCGACTAGCACCTCTAGCAGTTCGTCTTCGACGTCTACATCGAGCAGCAGCACGTCGACTAGCACCTCGAGCAGTTCGACTTCGACATCCACATCGAGCAGCAGCACATCGACGTCCACATCGAGCAGTTCGTCTTCGACGTCTACATCGAGCAGCAGCACGTCGACTAGCACCTCGAGCAGTTCGACTTCGACATCCACATCGAGCAGCAGCACATCGACGTCCACATCGAGCAGTTCGTCTTCGACGTCTACATCGAGCAGCAGCACGAGTTCGTTTATTCTCAATGTTCTCCAAGTGTTTCTAACTAGTGACTAATTGGAATTCACATAGATTTTTTTTGGAAAGTTCTCAACAAACTCCCCGACCCATATATTTTTACATACTTACTCTTTCCTGACCGAAATTGTTGCCGACGCTAACAAAGGTAGATGAATTGTCTTAAATTTTTCTTCCCTTCTCCAAGCAAGTAAGTCGGTCGCGTCCGTGACTTTCGCTCACGATTCCCTTGACCCAACTATTCTCGTCTACTAACAAATGTACTGGTCTTCTACTTCTACTCTGATTTAGAGGACTCTTCGGAAAAATGAGGTTAAAAAGATGAACGGTCTCATTGGGACTCTTCAGCGCAACGCCACAGTTGCTAATACCTCTTCGAAAGTTTCCTCTAAACCCCTTAACCCTTTCTGGCACCATGTTAGTGATAACACTGAACACGTTATCCTTTGGCAATAAAGATATGAATATCTAAAAAAATTAGCTCCTAATAGCGTTAGAAACTTCTCAATTAAGATTCTCGCGAACAAACTTGTAGAAAATCGGAACCATTTCCAGCGAAATTAGTTTTTCGTTGCAGGTACCTCGTCTTCGACGTCCACATCGAGCAGCAGCACATCGACTAGCACCTCGAGCAGTTCGTCTTCGACGTCTACATCGAGCAGCAGCACATCGACTAGCACCTCGAGCAGTTCGACTTCGACATCTACATCGAGCAGCAGCACTTCGACTAGCACCTCTAGCAGTTCGTCTTCGACGTCTACATCGAGCAGCAGCACGTCGACTAGCACCTCGAGCAGTTCGACTTCGACATCCACATCGAGCAGCAGCACATCGACGTCCACATCGAGCAGTTCGTCTTCGACGTCTACATCGAGCAGCAGCACGTCGACTAGCACCTCGAGCAGTTCGACTTCGACATCCACATCGAGCAGCAGCACTTCGACTAGCACCTCTAGCAGTTCGTCTTCGACGTCTACATCGAGCAGCAGCACGTCGACTAGCACCTCGAGCAGTTCGACTTCGACATCCACATCGAGCAGCAGCACATCGACGTCAACATCGAGCAGTTCGTCTTCGACGTCTACGTCGAGCAGCAGTACGTCAACTAGCACCTCGAGCAGTTCGACTTCGACATCCACATCGAGCAGCAGCACTTCGACTAGCACCTCTAGCAGTTCGTCGTCGACGTCTACATCGAGCAGCAGCACATCGACCAGCACCTCGAGCAGTTCGTCTTCGACATCCACATCGAGCAGCAGCACATCGACGTCAACATCGAGCAGTTCGTCTTCGACGTCTACGTCGAGCAGCAGCACGTCGACTAGCACCTCGAGCAGTTCGACTTCGACATCCACATCGAGCAGCAGCACATCGACGTCCACATCGAGCAGTTCGTCTTCGACGTCTACATCGAGCAGCAGCACGAGTTCGTTTATTCTCAATGTTCTCCAAGTGTTTCTAACTAGTGACTAATTGGAATTCACATAGATTTTTTTTTGGAAAGTTCTCAACAAACTCCCCGACCCATATATTTTTACATACTTACTCTTTCCTGACCGAAATTGTTGCCGACGCTAACAAAGGTAGATGAATTGTCTTAAATTTTTCTTCCCTTCTCTAAGCAAGTAAGTCGGTCGCGTCCGCGACTATCGCTCACGATTCCCTTGACCCAACTATTCTCGTCTACTAACAAATGTACTGGTCTTCTACTTCTACTCTGATTCAGAGGACTCTTCGGAAAAATGAGGTTAAAAAGATGAACGGTCTCATTGGGACTCTTCAGCGCAACGCCACAGTTGCTAATACCTCTTCGAAAGTTTCCTCTAAACCCCTTAACCCTTTCTGGCACCATGTTAGTGATAACACTGAACACGTTATCCTTTGGCAATAAAGATACGAATATCTAAAAAATTAGCTCCTAATAGCGTTAGAAACTTCTCAATTAAGATTCTCGCGAACAAACTTGTAGAAAATCGGAACCATTTCCAGCGAAATTAGTTTTTCGTTGCAGGTACCTCGTCTTCGACGTCCACATCGAGCAGCAGCACATCGACTAGCACCTCGAGCAGTTCGTCTTCGACGTCTACATCGAGCAGCAGCACATCGACTAGCACCTCGAGCAGTTCGACTTCGACATCTACATCGAGCAGCAGCACTTCGACTAGCACCTCTAGCAGTTCGTCTTCGACGTCTACATCGAGCAGCAGCACGTCGACTAGCACCTCGAGCAGTTCGACTTCGACATCCACATCGAGCAGCAGCACATCGACGTCCACATCGAGCAGTTCGTCTTCGACGTCTACATCGAGCAGCAGCACGTCGACTAGCACCTCGAGCAGTTCGACTTCGACATCCACATCGAGCAGCAGCACTTCGACTAGCACCTCTAGCAGTTCGTCTTCGACGTCTACATCGAGCAGCAGCACGTCGACTAGCACCTCGAGCAGTTCGACTTCGACATCCACATCGAGCAGCAGCACATCGACGTCAACATCGAGCAGTTCGTCTTCGACGTCTACGTCGAGCAGCACTACGTCAACTAGCACCTCGAGCAGTTCGACTTCGACATCCACATCGAGCAGCAGCACTTCGACTAGCACCTCTAGCAGTTCGTCGTCGACGTCTACATCGAGCAGCAGCACATCGACCAGCACCTCGAGCAGTTCGTCTTCGACATCCACAACGAGCAGCAGCACATCGACGTCAACATCGAGCAGTTCGTCTTCGACGTCTACGTCGAGCAGCAGTACGTCAACTAGCACCTCTAGCAGTTCGACTTCGACATCTACATCGAGCAGCAGCACTTCGACTAGCACCTCTAGCAGTTCGTCGTCGACGTCTACATCGAGCAGCAGCACATCGACCAGCACCTCGAGCAGTTCGTCTTCGACATCCACATCGAGCAGCAGCACATCGACGTCAACATCGAGCAGTTCGTCTCCGACGTCTACGTCGAGCAGCAGTACGTCAACTAGCACCTCTAGCAGTTCGTCTTCGACGTCTTCATCGAGCAGCAGCACGTCGACTAGCACCTCGAGCAGTTCGACTTCGACATCCACATCGAGCAGCAGCAAATCGACGTCCACATCGAACAGTTCATCTTCGACGTCTACATCGAGCAGCAGCACGTCGACTAGCACCTCGAGCAGTTCGACTTTGACATCCACATCGAGCAGCAGCACTTCGACTAGCACCTCTAGCAGTTCGTCTTCGACGTCTACATCGAGCAGCAGCACGTCGACTAGCACCTCGAGCAGTTCGACTTCGACATCCACATCGAGCAGCAGCACATCGACGTCAACATCGAGCAGTTCGTCTTCGACGTCTACGTCGAGCAGCAGTACGTCAACTAGCACCTCGAGCAGTTCGACTTCGACATCCACATCGAGCAGCAGCACTTCGACTAGCACCTCTAGCAGTTCGTCGTCGACGTCTACATCGAGCAGCAGCACATCGACCAGCACCTCGAGCAGTTCGTCTTCGACATCCACATCGAGCAGCAGCACATCGACGTCAACATCGAGCAGTTCGTCTTCGACGTCTACGTCGAGCAGCAGTACGTCAACTAGCACCTCTAGCAGTTCGACTTCGACATCTACATCGAGCAGCAGCACATCGACCAGCACCTCGAGCAGTTCGTCTTCGACATCCACATCGAGCAGCAGCACATCGACGTCATCATCGAGCAGTTCGACTTCGACATCCACATCGAGCAGCAGCACATCGACTAGCACCTCGAGCAGTTCGTCTTCGACGTCTACATCGAGCAGCAGCACATCGACTAGCACATCGAGCAGTTCGTCTTCGACGTCTACATCGAGCAGCAGCACGAGTTCGTTTATTCTCAATGTTCTCCAAGTGTTTCTAACTAGTGACTAATTGGAATTCACATAGTTTTTTTTTTGGAAAGTTCTCAACAAACTCCCCGACCCATATATTTTTACATACTTACTCTTTCCTGACCGAAATTGTTGCCGACGCTAACAAAGGTAGATGAATTGTCTTAAATTTTTCTTCCCTTCTCCAAGCAAGTAAGTCGGTCGCGTCGGCAACTTTCGCTCACGAATCCCTTGACCCAACTATTCTCGTCTACTAACAAATGTACTGGTCTTCTACTTCTACTCTGATTTAGAGGACTCTTCGGAAAAATGAGGTTAAAAAGATGAACGGTCTCATTGGGACTCTTCAGCGCAACGCCACAGTTGCTAATACCTCTTCGAAAGTTTCCTCTAAACCCCTTAACCCTTTCTGGCACCATGTTAGTGATAACACTGAACACGTTATCCTTTGGCAATAAAGATATGAATATCTAAAAAATTAGCTCCTAATAGCGTTAGAAACTTCTCAATTAAGATTCTCGCGAACAAACTTGTAGAAAATCGGAACCATTTCCAGCGAAATTAGTTTTTCGTTGCAGGTACCTCGTCTTCGACGTCCACATCGAGCAGCAGCACATCGACTAGCACCTCGAGCAGTTCGTCTTCGACGTCTACATCGAGCAGCAGCACATCGACTAGCACCTCGAGCAGTTCGACTTCGACATCTACATCGAGCAGCAGCACTTCGACTAGCACCTCTAGCAGTTCGTCTTCGACGTCTACATCGAGCAGCAGCACGTCGACTAGCACCTCGAGCAGTTCGACTTCGACATCCACATCGATCAGCAGCACATCGACGTCCACATCGAGCAGTTCGTCTTCGACGTCTACATCGAGCAGCAGCACGTCGACTAGCACCTCGAGCAGTTCGACTTCGACATCCACATCGAGCAGCAGCACTTCGACTAGCACCTCTAGCAGTTCGTCTTCGACGTCTACATCGAGCAGCAGCACGTCGACTAGCACCTCGAGCAGTTTGACTTCGACATCCACATCGAGCAGCAGCACATCGACGTCAACATCGAGCAGTTCGTCTTCGACGTCTACGTCGAGCAGCAGTACGTCAACTAGCACCTCTAGCAGTTCGTCTTCGACGTCTACATCGAGCAGCAGCACGTCGACTAGCACCTCGAGCAGTTCGACTTCGACATCCACATCGAGCAGCAGCACATCGACGTCCACATCGAGCAGTTCGTCTTCGGCGTCTACATCGAGCAGCAGCACGTCGACTAGCACCTCGAGCAGTTCAACTTCGACATCCACATCGAGCAGCAGCACTTCGACTAGCACCTCTAGCAGTTCGTCTTCGACGTCTACATCGAGCAGCAGCACGTCGACTAGCACCTCGAGCAGTTCGACTTCGACATCCACATCGAGCAGCAGCACATCGACGTCAACATCGAGCAGTTCGTCTTCGACGTCTACGTCGAGCAGCAGTACGTCAACTAGCACCTCGAGCAGTTCGACTTCGACATCCACATCGAGCAGAAGCACTTCGACTAGCACCTCTAGCAGTTCGTCGTCGACGTCTACATCGAGCAGCAGCACATCGACCAGCACCTCGAGCAGTTCGTCTTCGACATCCACATCGAGCAGCAGCACATCGACGTCAACATCGAGCAGTTCGTCTTCGACGTCTACGTCGAGCAGCAGTACGTCAACTAGCACCTCTAGCAGTTCGACTTCGACATCTACATCGAGCAGCACATCAACAGGCACCTCGAGCAGTTCGTCTTCGACATCCACATCGAGCAGCAGCACATCGACGTCAACATCGAGCAGTTCGACTTCGACATCCACATCGAGCAGCAGCACATCGACTAGCACCTCGAGCAGTTCGTCTTCGACGTCTACATCGAGCAGCAGCACATCGACTAGCACATCGAGCAGTTCGTCTTCGACGTCTACATCGAGCAGCAGCACGTCGACTAGCACCTCGAGCAGTTCGACTTCGACATCCACATCGAGCAGCAGCACATCGACGTCCACATCGAGCAGTTCGTCTTCGACGTCTACATCGAGCAGCAGCACGAGTTCGTTCATTCTCAATGTTCTCCAAGTGTTTCTAACTAGTGACTAATTGGAATTCACATAGATTTTTTTTGGAAAGTTCTCAACAAACTCCCCGACCCATATATTTTTACATACTTACTCTTTCCTGACCGAAATTGTTGCCGACGCTAACAAAGGTAGATGAATTGTCTTAAATTTTTCTTCCCTTCTCCAAGCAAGTTAGTCGGTCGCGTCCGCGACTTTCGCTCACGATTCCCTTGACCCAACTATTCTCGTCTACTAACAAATGTACTGGTCTTCTACTTCTACTCTGATTTAGAGGACTCTTCGGAAAAATGAGGTTAAAAAGATGAACGGTTTCATTGGGACTCTTCAGCGCAACGCCACAGTTGCTAATACCTCTTCGAAAGTTTCCTCTAAACCCCTTAACCCTTTCTGGCACCATGTTAGTGATAACACTGAACACGTTATCCTTTGGCAATAAAGATATGAATATCTAAAAAAATTAGCTACTAATAGCGTTAGAAACTTCTCAATTAAGATTCTCGCGAACAAACTTGTAGAAAATCGGAACCATTTCCAGCGAAATTAGTTTTTCGTTGCAGGTACCTCGTCTTCGACGTCCACATCGAGCAGCAGCACATCGACTAGCACCTCGAGCAGTTCGTCTTCGACGTCTACATCGAGCAGCAGCACATCGACTAGCACCTCGAGCAGTTCGACTTCGACATCTACATCGAGCAGCAGCACTTCGACTAGCACCTCTAGCAGTTCGTCTTCGACGTCTACATCGAGCAGCAGCACGTCGACTAGCACCTCGAGCAGTTCGACTTCGACATCCACATCGAGCAGCAGCACATCGACGTCCACATCGAGCAGTTCGTCTTCGACGTCTACATCGAGCAGCAGCACGTCGACTAGCACCTCGAGCAGTTCGACTTCGACATCCACATCGAGCAGCAGCACTTCGACTAGCACCTCTAGCAGTTCGTCTTCGACGTCTACATCGAGCAGCAGCACGTCGACTAGCACCTCGAGCAGTTCGACTTCGACATCCACATCGAGCAGCAGCACATCGACGTCAACATCGAGCAGTTCGTCTTCGACGTCTACGTCGAGCAGCAGTACGTCAACTAGCACCTCGAGCAGTTCGACTTCGACATCCACATCGAGCAGCAGCACTTCGACTAGCACCTCTAGCAGTTCGTCGTCGACGTCTACATCGAGCAGCAGCACATCGACCAGCACCTCGAGCAGTTCGTCTTCGACATCCACATCGAGCAGCAGCACATCGACGTCAACATCGAGCAGTTCGTCTTCGACGTCTACGTCGAGCAGCAGCACGTCGACTAGCACCTCGAGCAGTTCGACTTCGACATCCACATCGAGCAGCAGCACATCGACGTCCACATCGAGCAGTTCGTCTTCGACGTCTACATCGAGCAGCAGCACGAGTTCGTTTATTCTCAATGTTCTCCAAGTGTTTCTAACTAGTGACTAATTGGAATTCACATAGATTTTTTTTGGAAAGTTCTCAACAAACTCCCCGACCCATATATTTTTACATACTTACTCTTTCCTGACCGAAATTGTTGCCGACGCTAACAAAGGTAGATGAATTGTCTTAAATTTTTCTTCCCTTCTCCAAGCAAGTAAGTCGGTCGCGTCCGCGACTATCGCTCACGATTCCCTTGACCCAACTATTCTCGTCTACTAACAAATGTACTGGTCTTCTACTTCTACTCTGATTCAGAGGACTCTTCGGAAAAATGAGGTTAAAAAGATGAACGGTCTCATTGGGACTCTTCAGCGCAACGCCACAGTTGCTAATACCTCTTCGAAACTTTCCTCTAAACCCCTTAACCCTTTCTGGCACCATGTTAGTGATAACACTGAACACGTTATCCTTTGGCAATAAAGATACGAATATCTAAAAAATTAGCTCCTAATAGCGTTAGAAACTTCTCAATTAAGATTCTCGCGAACAAACTTGTAGAAAATCGGAACCATTTCCAGCGAAATTAGTTTTTCGTTGCAGGTACCTCGTCTTCGACGTCCACATCGAGCAGCAGCACATCGACTAGCACCTCGAGCAGTTCGTCTTCGACGTCTACATCGAGCAGCAGCACATCGACTAGCACCTCGAGCAGTTCGACTTCGACATCTACATCGAGCAGCAGCACTTCGACTAGCACCTCTAGCAGTTCGTCTTCGACGTCTACATCGAGCAGCAGCACGTCGACTAGCACCTCGAGCAGTTCGACTTCGACATCCACATCGAGCAGCAGCACATCGACGTCCACATCGAGCAGTTCGTCTTCGACGTCTACATCGAGCAGCAGCACGTCGACTAGCACCTCGAGCAGTTCGACTTCGACATCCACATCGAGCAGCAGCACTTCGACTAGCACCTCTAGCAGTTCGTCTTCGACGTCTACATCGAGCAGCAGCACGTCGACTAGCACCTCGAGCAGTTCGACTTCGACATCCACATCGAGCAGCAGCACATCGACGTCAACATCGAGCAGTTCGTCTTCGACGTCTACGTCGAGCAGCAGTACGTCAACTAGCACCTCGAGCAGTTCGACTTCGACATCCACATCGAGCAGCAGCACTTCGACTAGCACCTCTAGCAGTTCGTCGTCGACGTCTACATCGAGCAGCAGCACATCGACCAGCACCTCGAGCAGTTCGTCTTCGACATCCACATCGAGCAGCAGCACATCGACGTCAACATCGAGCAGTTCGTCTTCGACGTCTACGTCGAGCAGCAGTACGTCAACTAGCACCTCTAGCAGTTCGACTTCGACATCTACATCGAGCAGCAGCACTTCGACTAGCACCTCTAGCAGTTCGTCGTCGACGTCTACATCGAGCAGCAGCACATCGACCAGCACCTCGAGCAGTTCGTCTTCGACATCCACATCGAGCAGCAGCACATCGACGTCAACATCGAGCAGTTCGTCTTCGACGTCTACGTCGAGCAGCAGTACGTCAACTAGCACCTCTAGCAGTTCGTCTTCGACGTCTTCATCGAGCAGCAGCACGTCGACTAGCACCTCGAGCAGTTCGACTTCGACATCCACATCGAGCAGCAGCAAATCGACGTCCACATCGAGCAGTTCATCTTCGACGTCTACATCGAGCAGCAGCACGTCGACTAGCACCTCGAGCAGTTCGACTTTGACATCCACATCGAGCAGCAGCACTTCGACTAGCACCTCTAGCAGTTCGTCTTCGACGTCTACATCGAGCAGCAGCACGTCGACTAGCACCTCGAGCAGTTCGACTTCGACATCCACATCGAGCAGCAGCACATCGACGTCAACATCGAGCAGTTCGTCTTCGACGTCTACGTCGAGCAGCAGTACGTCAACTAGCACCTCGAGCAGTTCGACTTCGACATCCACATCGAGCAGCAGCACTTCGACTAGCACCTCTAGCAGTTCGTCGTCGACGTCTACATCGAGCAGCAGCACATCGACCAGCACCTCGAGCAGTTCGTCTTCGACATCCACATCGAGCAGCAGCACATCGACGTCAACATCGAGCAGTTCGTCTTCGACGTCTACGTCGAGCAGCAGTACGTCAACTAGCACCTCTAGCAGTTCGACTTCGACATCTACATCGAGCAGCAGCACATCGACCAGCACCTCGAGCAGTTCGTCTTCGACATCCACATCGAGCAGCAGCACATCGACGTCAACATCGAGCAGTTCGACTTCGACATCCACATCGAGCAGCAGCACATCGACTAGCACCTCGAGCAGTTCGTCTTCGACGTCTACATCGAGCAGCAGCACATCGACTAGCACATCGAGCAGTTCGTCTTCGACGTCTACATCGAGCAGCAGCACGAGTTCGTTTATTCTCAATGTTCTCCAAGTGTTTCTAACTAGTGACTAATTGGAATTCACATAGTTTTTTTTTGGAAAGTTCTCAACAAACTCCCCGACCCATATATTTTTACATACTTACTCTTTCCTGACCGAAATTGTTGCCGACGCTAACAAAGGTAGATGAATTGTCTTAAATTTTTCTTCCCTTCTCCAAGCAAGTAAGTCGGTCGCGTCGGCAACTTTCGCTCACGAATCCCTTGACCCAACTATTCTCGTCTACTAACAAATGTACTGGTCTTCTACTTCTACTCTGATTTAGAGGACTCTTCGGAAAAATGAGGTTAAAAAGATGAACGGTCTCATTGGGACTCTTCAGCGCAACGCCACAGTTGCTAATACCTCTTCGAAAGTTTCCTCTAAACCCCTTAACCCTTTCTGGCACCATGTTAGTGATAACACTGAACACGTTATCCTTTGGCAATAAAGATATGAATATCTAAAAAATTAGCTCCTAATAGCGTTAGAAACTTCTCAATTAAGATTCTCGCGAACAAACTTGTAGAAAATCGGAACCATTTCCAGCGAAATTAGTTTTTCGTTGCAGGTACCTCGTCTTCGACGTCCACATCGAGCAGCAGCACATCGACTAGCACCTCGAGCAGTTCGTCTTCGACGTCTACATCGAGCAGCAGCACATCGACTAGCACCTCGAGCAGTTCGACTTCGACATCTACATCGAGCAGCAGCACTTCGACTAGCACCTCTAGCAGTTCGTCTTCGACGTCTACATCGAGCAGCAGCACGTCGACTAGCACCTCGAGCAGTTCGACTTCGACATCCACATCGATCAGCAGCACATCGACGTCCACATCGAGCAGTTCGTCTTCGACGTCTACATCGAGCAGCAGCACGTCGACTAGCACCTCGAGCAGTTCGACTTCGACATCCACATCGAGCAGCAGCACTTCGACTAGCACCTCTAGCAGTTCGTCTTCGACGTCTACATCGAGCAGCAGCACGTCGACTAGCACCTCGAGCAGTTTGACTTCGACATCCACATCGAGCAGCAGCACATCGACGTCAACATCGAGCAGTTCGTCTTCGACGTCTACGTCGAGCAGCAGTACGTCAACTAGCACCTCTAGCAGTTCGTCTTCGACGTCTACATCGAGCAGCAGCACGTCGACTAGCACCTCGAGCAGTTCGACTTCGACATCCACATCGAGCAGCAGCACATCGACGTCCACATCGAGCAGTTCGTCTTCGGCGTCTACATCGAGCAGCAGCACGTCGACTAGCACCTCGAGCAGTTCGACTTCGACATCCACATCGAGCAGCAGCACTTCGACTAGCACCTCTAGCAGTTCGTCTTCGACGTCTACATCGAGCAGCAGCACGTCGACTAGCACCTCGAGCAGTTCGACTTCGACATCCACATCGAGCAGCAGCACATCGACGTCAACATCGAGCAGTTCGTCTTCGACGTCTACGTCGAGCAGCAGTACGTCAACTAGCACCTCGAGCAGTTCGACTTCGACATCCACATCGAGCAGCAGCACTTCGACTAGCACCTCTAGCAGTTCGTCGTCGACGTCTACATCGAGCAGCAGCACATCGACCAGCACCTCGAGCAGTTCGTCTTCGACATCCACATCGAGCAGCAGCACATCGACGTCAACATCGAGCAGTTCGTCTTCGACGTCTACGTCGAGCAGCAGTACGTCAACTAGCACCTCTAGCAGTTCGAATTCGACATCTACATCGAGCAGCACATCAACCAGCACCTCGAGCAGTTCGTCTTCGACATCCACATCGAGCAGCAGCACATCGACGTCAACATCGAGCAGTTCGACTTCGACATCCACATCGAGCAGCAGCACATCGACTAGCACCTCGAGCAGTTCGTCTTCGACGTCTACATCGAGCAGCAGCACATCGACTAGCACATCGAGCAGTTCGTCTTCGACGTCTACATCGAGCAGCAGCACGTCGACTAGCACCTCGAGCAGTTCGACTTCGACATCCACATCGAGCAGCAGCACATCGACGTCCACATCGAGCAGTTCGTCTTCGACGTCTACATCGAGCAGCAGCACGAGTTCGTTCATTCTCAATGTTCTCCAAGTGTTTCTAACTAGTGACTAATTGGAATTCACATAGATTTTTTTTGGAAAGTTCTCAACAAACTCCCCGACCCATATATTTTTACATACTTACTCTTTCCTGACCGAAATTGTTGCCGACGCTAACAAAGGTAGATGAATTGTCTTAAATTTTTCTTCCCTTCTCCAGGCAAGTTAGTCGGTCGCGTCCGCGACTTTCGCTCACGATTCCCTTGACCCAACTATTCTCGTCTACTAACAAATGTACTGGTCTTCTACTTCTACTCTGATTTAGAGGACTCTTCGGAAAAATGAGGTTAAAAAGATGAACGGTTTCATTGGGACTCTTCAGCGCAACGCCACAGTTGCTAATACCTCTTCGAAAGTTTCCTCTAAACCCCTTAACCCTTTCTGGCACCATGTTAGTGATAACACTGAACACGTTATCCTTTGGCAATAAAGATATGAATATCTAAAAAAATTAGCTACTAATAGCGTTAGAAACTTCTCAATTAAGATTCTCGCGAACAAACTTGTAGAAAATCGGAACCATTTCCAGCGAAATTAGTTTTTCGTTGCAGGTACCTCGTCTTCGACGTCCACATCGAGCAGCAGCACATCGACTAGCACCTCGAGCAGTTCGTCTTCGACGTCTACATCGAGCAGCAGCACATCGACTAGCACCTCGAGCAGTTCGACTTCGACATCTACATCGAGCAGCAGCACTTCGACTAGCACCTCTAGCAGTTCGTCTTCGACGTCTACATCGAGCAGCAGCACGTCGACTAGCACCTCGAGCAGTTCGACTTCGACATCCACATCGAGCAGCAGCACATCGACGTCCACATCGAGCAGTTCGTCTTCGACGTCTACATCGAGCAGCAGCACGTCGACTAGTACCTCGAGCAGTTCGACTTCGACATCCACATCGAGCAGCAGCACATCGACGTCAACATCGAGCAGTTCGTCTTCGACGTCTACGTCGAGCAGCAGTACGTCAACTAGCACCTCGAGCAGTTCGACTTCGACATCCACATCGAGCAGCAGCACTTCGACTAGCACCTCTAGCAGTTCGTCGTCGACGTCTACATCGAGCAGCAGCACATCGACCAGCACCTCGAGCAGTTCGTCTTCGACATCCACATCGAGCAGCAGCACATCGACGTCAACATCGAGCAGTTCGTCTTCGACGTCTACGTCGAGCAGCAGTACGTCAACTAGCACCTCTAGCAGTTCGACTTCGACATCTACATCGAGCAGCAGCACTTCGACTAGCACCTCTAGCAGTTCGTCGTCGACGTCTACATCGAGCAGCAGCACATCGACCAGCACCTCGAGCAGTTCGTCTTCGACATCCACATCGAGCAGCAGCACATCGACGTCAACATCGAGCAGTTCGTCTTCGACGTCTACGTCGAGCAGCAGTACGTCAACTAGCACCTCTAGCAGTTCGTCTTCGACGTCTACATCGAGCAGCAGCACGTCGACTAGCACCTCGAGCAGTTCGACTTCGACATCCACATCGAGCAGCAGCACATCGACGTCCACATCGAGCAGTTCGTCTTCGACGTCTACATCGAGCAGCAGCACGTCGACTAGCACCTCGAGCAGTTCGACTTCGACATCCACATCGAGCAGCAGCACTTCGACTAGCACCTCTAGCAGTTCGTCTTCGACGTCTACATCGAGCAGCAGCACGTCGACTAGCACCTCGAGCAGTTCGACTTCGACATCCACATCGAGCAGCAGCACATCGACGTCAACATCGAGCAGTTCGTCTTCGACGTCTACGTCGAGCAGCAGTACGTCAACTAGCACCTCGAGCAGTTCGACTTCGACATCCACATCGAGCAGCAGCACTTCGACTAGCACCTCTAGCAGTTCGTCGTCGACGTCTACATCGAGCAGCAGCACATCGACCAGCACCTCGAGCAGTTCGTCTTCGACATCCACATCGAGCAGCAGCACATCGACGTCAACATCGAGCAGTTCGTCTTCGACGTCTACGTCGAGCAGCAGTACGTCAACTAGCACCTCTAGCAGTTCGACTTCGACATCTACATCGAGCAGCAGCACATCGACCAGCACCTCGAGCAGTTCGTCTTCGACATCCACATCGAGCAGCAGCACATCGACGTCAACATCGAGCAGTTCGACTTCGACATCCACATCGAGCAGCAGCACATCGACTAGCACCTCGAGCAGTTCGTCTTCGACGTCTACATCGAGCAGCAGCACATCGACTAGCACATCGAGCAGTTCGTCTTCGACGTCTACATCGAGCAGCAGCACGTCGACTAGCACCTCGAGCAGTTCGACTTCGACATCCACATCGAGCAGCAGCACATCGACGTCCACATCGAGCAGTTCGTCTTCGACGTCTACATCGAGCAGCAGCACGAGTTCGTTTATTCTCAATGTTCTCCAAGTGTTTCTAACTAGTGACTAATTGGAATTCACATAGATTTTTTTTGGAAAGTTCTCAACAAACTCCCCGACCCATATATTTTTACATACTTACTCTTTCCTGACCGAAATTGTTGCCGACGCTAACAAAGGTAGATGAATTGTCTTAAATTTTTCTTCCCTTCTCCAAGTAAGTAAGTCGGTCGCGTCCGTGACTTTCGCTCACGATTCCCTTGACCCAACTATTCTCGTCTACTAACAAATGTACTGGTCTTCTACTTCTACTCTGATTTAGAGGACTCTTCGGAAAAATGAGGTTAAAAAGATGAACGGTCTCATTGGGACTCTTCAGCGCAACGCCACAGTTGCTAATACCTCTTCGAAAGTTTCCTCTAAACCCCTTAACCCTTTCTGGCACCATGTTAGTGATAACACTGAACACGTTATCCTTTGGCAATAAAGATATGAATATCTAAAAAAATTAGCTCCTAATAGCGTTAGAAACTTCTCAATTAAGATTCTCGCGAACAAACTTGTAGAAAATCGGAACCATTTCCAGCGAAATTAGTTTTTCGTTGCAGGTACCTCGTCTTCGACGTCCACATCGAGCAGCAGCACATCGACTAGCACCTCGAGCAGTTCGTCTTCGACGTCTACATCGAGCAGCAGCACATCGACTAGCACCTCGAGCAGTTCGACTTCGACATCTACATCGAGCAGCAGCACTTCGACTAGCACCTCTAGCAGTTCGTCTTCGACGTCTACATCGAGCAGCAGCACGTCGACTAGCACCTCGAGCAGTTCGACTTCGACATCCACATCGAGCAGCAGCACATCGACGTCCACATCGAGCAGTTCGTCTTCGACGTCTACATCGAGCAGCAGCACGTCGACTAGCACCTCGAGCAGTTCGACTTCGACATCCACATCGAGCAGCAGCACTTCGACTAGCACCTCTAGCAGTTCGTCTTCGACGTCTACATCGAGCAGCAGCACGTCGACTAGCACCTCGAGCAGTTCGACTTCGACATCCACATCGAGCAGCAGCACATCGACGTCAACATCGAGCAGTTCGTCTTCGACGTCTACGTCGAGCAGCAGTACGTCAACTAGCACCTCGAGCAGTTCGACTTCGACATCCACATCGAGCAGCAGCACTTCGACTAGCACCTCTAGCAGTTCGTCGTCGACGTCTACATCGAGCAGCAGCACATCGACCAGCACCTCGAGCAGTTCGTCTTCGACATCCACATCGAGCAGCAGCACATCGACGTCAACATCGAGCAGTTCGTCTTCGACGTCTACGTCGAGCAGCAGTACGTCAACTAGCACCTCTAGCAGTTCGACTTCGACATCTACATCGAGCAGCAGCACTTCGACTAGCACCTCTAGCAGTTCGTCGTCGACGTCTACATCGAGCAGCAGCACATCGACCAGCACCTCGAGCAGTTCGTCTTCGACATCCACATCGAGCAGCAGCACATCGACGTCAACATCGAGCAGTTCGTCTTCGACGTCTACGTCGAGCAGCAGTACGTCAACTAGCACCTCTAGCAGTTCGTCTTCGACGTCTTCATCGAGCAGCAGCACGTCGACTAGCACCTCGAGCAGTTCGACTTCGACATCCACATCGAGCAGCAGCAAATCGACGTCCACATCGAGCAGTTCATCTTCGACGTCTACATCGAGCAGCAGCACGTCGACTAGCACCTCGAGCAGTTCGACTTTGACATCCACATCGAGCAGCAGCACTTCGACTAGCACCTCTAGCAGTTCGTCTTCGACGTCTACATCGAGCAGCAGCACGTCGACTAGCACCTCGAGCAGTTCGACTTCGACATCCACATCGAGCAGCAGCACATCGACGTCAACATCGAGCAGTTCGTCTTCGACGTCTACGTCGAGCAGCAGTACGTCAACTAGCACCTCGAGCAGTTCGACTTCGACATCCACATCGAGCAGCAGCACTTCGACTAGCACCTCTAGCAGTTCGTCGTCGACGTCTACATCGAGCAGCAGCACATCGACCAGCACCTCGAGCAGTTCGTCTTCGACATCCACATCGAGCAGCAGCACATCGACGTCAACATCGAGCAGTTCGTCTTCGACGTCTACGTCGAGCAGCAGTACGTCAACTAGCACCTCTAGCAGTTCGACTTCGACATCTACATCGAGCAGCAGCACATCGACCAGCACCTCGAGCAGTTCGTCTTCGACATCCACATCGAGCAGCAGCACATCGACGTCAACATCGAGCAGTTCGACTTCGACATCCACATCGAGCAGCAGCACATCGACTAGCACCTCGAGCAGTTCGTCTTCGACGTCTACATCGAGCAGCAGCACATCGACTAGCACATCGAGCAGTTCGTCTTCGACGTCTACATCGAGCAGCAGCACGAGTTCGTTTATTCTCAATGTTCTCCAAGTGTTTCTAACTAGTGACTAATTGGAATTCACATAGTTTTTTTTTGGAAAGTTCTCAACAAACTCCCCGACCCATATATTTTTACATACTTACTCTTTCCTGACCGAAATTGTTGCCGACGCTAACAAAGGTAGATGAATTGTCTTAAATTTTTCTTCCCTTCTCCAAGCAAGTAAGTCGGTCGCGTCGGCGACTTTCGCTCACGAATCCCTTGACCCAACTATTCTCGTCTACTAACAAATGTACTGGTCTTCTACTTCTACTCTGATTTAGAGGACTCTTCGGAAAAATGAGGTTAAAAAGATGAACGGTCTCATTGGGACTCTTCAGCGCAACGCCACAGTTGCTAATACCTCTTCGAAAGTTTCCTCTAAACCCCTTAACCCTTTCTGGCACCATGTTAGTGATAACACTGAACACGTTATCCTTTGGCAATAAAGATATGAATATCTAAAAAATTAGCTCCTAATAGCGTTAGAAACTTCTCAATTAAGATTCTCGCGAACAAACTTGTAGAAAATCGGAACCATTTCCAGCGAAATTAGTTTTTCGTTGCAGGTACCTCGTCTTCGACGTCCACATCGAGCAGCAGCACATCGACTAGCACCTCGAGCAGTTCGTCTTCGACGTCTACATCGAGCAGCAGCACATCGACTAGCACCTCGAGCAGTTCGACTTCGACATCTACATCGAGCAGCAGCACTTTGACTAGCACCTCTAGCAGTTCGTCTGCGACGTCTACATCGAGCAGCAGCACGTCGACTAGCACCTCGAGCAGTTCGACTTCGACATCCACATCGAGCAGCAGCACATCGACGTCCACATCGAGCAGTTCGTCTTCGACGTCTACATCGAGCAGCAGCACGTCGACTAGCACCTCGAGCAGTTCGACTTCGACATCCACATCGAGCAGCAGCACTTCGACTAGCACCTCTAGCAGTTCGTCTTCGACGTCTACATCGAGCAGCAGCACGTCGACTAGCACCTCGAGCAGTTCGACTTCGACATCCACATCGAGCAGCAGCACATCGACGTCAACATCGAGCAGTTCGTCTTCGACGTCTACGTCGAGCAGCAGTACGTCAACTAGCACCTCGAGCAGTTCGACTTCGACATCCACATCGAGCAGCAGCACTTCGACTAGCACCTCTAGCAGTTCGTCGTCGACGTCTACATCGAGCAGCAGCACATCGACCAGCACCTCGAGCAGTTCGTCTTCGACATCCACATCGAGCAGCAGCACATCGACGTCAACATCGAGCAGTTCGTCTTCGACGTCTACGTCGAGCAGCAGTACGTCAACTAGCACCTCTAGCAGTTCGACTTCGACATCTACATCGAGCAGCAGCACTTCGACTAGCACCTCTAGCAGTTCGTCGTCGACGTCTACATCGAGCAGCAGCACATCGACCAGCACCTCGAGCAGTTCGTCTTCGACATCCACATCGAGCAGCAGCACATCGACGTCAACATCGAGCAGTTCGTCTTCGACGTCTACGTCGAGCAGCAGTACGTCAACTAGCACCTCTAGCAGTTCGTCTTCGACGTCTTCATCGAGCAGCAGCACGTCGACTAGCACCTCGAGCAGTTCGACTTCGACATCCACATCGAGCAGCAGCAAATCGACGTCCACATCGAGCAGTTCATCTTCGACGTCTACATCGAGCAGCAGCACGTCGACTAGCACCTCGAGCAGTTCGACTTTGACATCCACATCGAGCAGCAGCACTTCGACTAGCACCTCTAGCAGTTCGTCTTCGACGTCTACATCGAGCAGCAGCACGTCGACTAGCACCTCGAGCAGTTCGACTTCGACATCCACATCGAGCAGCAGCACATCGACGTCAACATCGAGCAGTTCGTCTTCGACGTCTACGTCGAGCAGCAGTACGTCAACTAGCACCTCGAGCAGTTCGACTTCGACATCCACATCGAGCAGCAGCACTTCGACTAGCACCTCTAGCAGTTCGTCGTCGACGTCTACATCGAGCAGCAGCACATCGACCAGCACCTCGAGCAGTTCGTCTTCGACATCCACATCGAGCAGCAGCACATCGACGTCAACATCGAGCAGTTCGTCTTCGACGTCTACGTCGAGCAGCAGTACGTCAACTAGCACCTCTAGCAGTTCGACTTCGACATCTACATCGAGCAGCAGCACATCGACCAGCACCTCGAGCAGTTCGTCTTCGACATCCACATCGAGCAGCAGCACATCGACGTCAACATCGAGCAGTTCGACTTCGACATCCACATCGAGCAGCAGCACATCGACTAGCACCTCGAGCAGTTCGTCTTCGACGTCTACATCGAGCAGCAGCACATCGACTAGCACATCGAGCAGTTCGTCTTCGACGTCTACATCGAGCAGCAGCACGAGTTCGTTTATTCTCAATGTTCTCCAAGTGTTTCTAACTAGTGACTAATTGGAATTCACATAGTTTTTTTTTGGAAAGTTCTCAACAAACTCCCCGACCCATATATTTTTACATACTTACTCTTTCCTGACCGAAATTGTTGCCGACGCTAACAAAGGTAGATGAATTGTCTTAAATTTTTCTTCCCTTCTCCAAGCAAGTAAGTCGGTCGCGTCGGCGACTTTCGCTCACGAATCCCTTGACCCAACTATTCTCGTCTACTAACAAATGTACTGGTCTTCTACTTCTACTCTGATTTAGAGGACTCTTCGGAAAAATGAGGTTAAAAAGATGAACGGTCTCATTGGGACTCTTCAGCGCAACGCCACAGTTGCTAATACCTCTTCGAAAGTTTCCTCTAAACCCCTTAACCCTTTCTGGCACCATGTTAGTGATAACACTGAACACGTTATCCTTTGGCAATAAAGATATGAATATCTAAAAAATTAGCTCCTAATAGCGTTAGAAACTTCTCAATTAAGATTCTCGCGAACAAACTTGTAGAAAATCGGAACCATTTCCAGCGAAATTAGTTTTTCGTTGCAGGTACCTCGTCTTCGACGTCCACATCGAGCAGCAGCACATCGACTAGCACCTCGAGCAGTTCGTCTTCGACGTCTACATCGAGCAGCAGCACATCGACTAGCACCTCGAGCAGTTCGACTTCGACATCTACATCGAGCAGCAGCACTTCGACTAGCACCTCTAGCAGTTCGTCTTCGACGTCTACATCGAGCAGCAGCACGTCGACTAGCACCTCGAGCAGTTCGACTTCGACATCCACATCGAGCAGCAGCACATCGACGTCCACATCGAGCAGTTCGTCTTCGGCGTCTACATCGAGCAGCAGCACGTCGACTAGCACCTCGAGCAGTTCGACTTCGACATCCACATCGAGCAGCAGCACTTCGACTAGCACCTCTAGCAGTTCGTCTTCGACGTCTACATCGAGCAGCAGCACGTCGACTAGCACCTCGAGCAGTTCGACTTCGACATCCACATCGAGCAGCAGCACATCGACGTCAACATCGAGCAGTTCGTCTTCGACGTCTACGTCGAGCAGCAGTACGTCAACTAGCACCTCGAGCAGTTCGACTTCGACATCCACATCGAGCAGCAGCACTTCGACTAGCACCTCTAGCAGTTCGTCGTCGACGTCTACATCGAGCAGCAGCACATCGACCAGCACCTCGAGCAGTTCGTCTTCGACATCCACATCGAGCAGCAGCACATCGACGTCAACATCGAGCAGTTCGTCTTCGACGTCTACGTCGAGCAGCAGTACGTCAACTAGCACCTCTAGCAGTTCGACTTCGACATCTACATCGAGCAGCACATCAACCAGCACCTCGAGCAGTTCGTCTTCGACATCCACATCGAGCAGCAGCACATCGACGTCAACATCGAGCAGTTCGACTTCGACATCCACATCGAGCAGCAGCACATCGACTAGCACCTCGAGCAGTTCGTCTTCGACGTCTACATCGAGCAGCAGCACATCGACTAGCACATCGAGCAATTCGTCTTCGACGTCTACATCGAGCAGCAGCACGTCGACTAGCACCTCGAGCAGTTCGACTTCGACATCCACATCGAGCAGCAGCACATCGACGTCCACATCGAGCAGTTCGTCTTCGACGTCTACATCGAGCAGCAGCACGAGTTCGTTCATTCTCAATGTTCTCCAAGTGTTTCTAACTAGTGACTAATTGGAATTCACATAGATTTTTTTTGGAAAGTTCTCAACAAACTCCCCGACCCATATATTTTTACATACTTACTCTTTCCTGACCGAAATTGTTGCCGACGCTAACAAAGGTAGATGAATTGTCTTAAATTTTTCTTCCCTTCTCCAAGCAAGTTAGTCGGTCGCGTCCGCGACTTTCGCTCACGATTCCCTTGACCCAACTATTCTCGTCTACTAACAAATGTACTGGTCTTCTACTTCTACTCTGATTTAGAGGACTCTTCGGAAAAATGAGGTTAAAAAGATGAACGGTTTCATTGGGACTCTTCAGCGCAACGCCACAGTTGCTAATACCTCTTCGAAAGTTTCCTCTAAACCCCTTAACCCTTTCTGGCACCATGTTAGTGATAACACTGAACACGTTATCCTTTGGCAATAAAGATATGAATATCTAAAAAAATTAGCTACTAATAGCGTTAGAAACTTCTCAATTAAGATTCTCGCGAACAAACTTGTAGAAAATCGGAACCATTTCCAGCGAAATTAGTTTTTCGTTGCAGGTACCTCGTCTTCGACGTCCACATCGAGCAGCAGCACATCGACTAGCACCTCGAGCAGTTCGTCTTCGACGTCTACATCGAGCAGCAGCACATCGACTAGCACCTCGAGCAGTTCGACTTCGACATCTACATCGAGCAGCAGCACTTCGACTAGCACCTCTAGCAGTTCGTCTTCGACGTCTACATCGAGCAGCAGCACGTCGACTAGCACCTCGAGCAGTTCGACTTCGACATCCACATCGAGCAGCAGCACATCGACGTCCACATCGAGCAGTTCGTCTTCGACGTCTACATCGAGCAGCAGCACGTCGACTAGCACCTCGAGCAGTTCGACTTCGACATCCACATCGAGCAGCAGCACTTCGACTAGCACCTCTAGCAGTTCGTCTTCGACGTCTACATCGAGCAGCAGCACGTCGACTAGCACCTCGAGCAGTTCGACTTCGACATCCACATCGAGCAGCAGCACATCGACGTCAACATCGAGCAGTTCGTCTTCGACGTCTACGTCGAGCAGCAGTACGTCAACTAGCACCTCGAGCAGTTCGACTTCGACATCCACATCGAGCAGCAGCACTTCGACTAGCACCTCTAGCAGTTCGTCGTCGACGTCTACATCGAGCAGCAGCACATCGACCAGCACCTCGAGCAGTTCGTCTTCGACATCCACATCGAGCAGCAGCACATCGACGTCAACATCGAGCAGTTCGTCTTCGACGTCTACGTCGAGCAGCAGTACGTCAACTAGCACCTCTAGCAGTTCGACTTCGACATCTACATCGAGCAGCAGCACTTCGACTAGCACCTCTAGCAGTTCGTCGTCGACGTCTACATCGAGCAGCAGCACATCGACCAGCACCTCGAGCAGTTCGTCTTCGACATCCACATCGAGCAGCAGCACATCGACGTCAACATCGAGCAGTTCGTCTTCGACGTCTACGTCGAGCAGCAGTACGTCAACTAGCACCTCTAGCAGTTCGTCTTCGACGTCTACATCGAGCAGCAGCACGTCGACTAGCACCTCGAGCAGTTCGACTTCGACATCCACATCGAGCAGCAGCACATCGACGTCCACATCGAGCAGTTCGTCTTCGACGTCTACATCGAGCAGCAGCACGTCGACTAGCACCTCGAGCAGTTCGACTTCGACATCCACATCGAGCAGCAGCACTTCGACTAGCACCTCTAGCAGTTCGTCTTCGACGTCTACATCGAGCAGCAGCACGTCGACTAGCACCTCGAGCAGTTCGACTTCGACATCCACATCGAGCAGCAGCACATCGACGTTAACATCGAGCAGTTCGTCTTCGACGTCTACGTCGAGCAGCAGTACGTCAACTAGCACCTCGAGCAGTTCGACTTCGACATCCACATCGAGCAGCAGCACTTCGACTAGCACCTCTAGCAGTTCGTCGTCGACGTCTACATCGAGCAGCAGCACATCGACCAGCACCTCGAGCAGTTCGTCTTCGACATCCACATCGAGCAGCAGCACATCGACGTCAACATCGAGCAGTTCGTCTTCGACGTCTACGTCGAGCAGCAGTACGTCAACTAGCACCTCTAGCAGTTCGACTTCGACATCTACATCGAGCAGCAGCACATCGACCAGCACCTCGAGCAGTTCGTCTTCGACATCCACATCGAGCAGCAGCACATCGACGTCAACATCGAGCAGTTCGACTTCGACATCCACATCGAGCAGCAGCACATCGACTAGCACCTCGAGCAGTTCGTCTTCGACGTCTACATCGAGCAGCAGCACATCGACTAGCACATCGAGCAGTTCGTCTTCGACGTCTACATCGAGCAGCAGCACGTCGACTAGCACCTCGAGCAGTTCGACTTCGACATCCACATCGAGCAGCAGCACATCGACGTCCACATCGAGCAGTTCGTCTTCGACGTCTACATCGAGCAGCAGTACGTCAACTAGCACCTCGAGCAGTTCGACTTCGACATCCACATCGAGCAGCAGCACTTCGACTAGCACCTCTAGCAGTTCGTCGTCGACGTCTACATCGAGCAGCAGCACATCGACCAGCACCTCGAGCAGTTTGTCTTCGACATCCACATCGAGCAGCAGCACATCGACGTCAACATCGAGCAGTTCGTCTTCGACGTCTACGTCGAGCAGCAGTACGTCAACTAGCACCTCTAGCAGTTCGACTTCGACATCTACATCGAGCAGCAGCACATCGACAAGCACCTCGAGCAGTTCGTCTTCGACATCCACATCGAGCAGCAGCACATCGACGTCAACATCGAGCAGTTCGACTTCGACATCCACATCGAGCAGCAGCACATCGACTAGCATCTCGAGCAGTTCGTCTTCGACGTCTACATCTAGCAGCAGCACATCGACTAGCACATCGAGCAGTTCGTCTTCGACGTCTACATCGAGCAGCAGCACGTCGACTAGCACCTCGAGCAGTTCGACTTCGACATCCACATCGAGCAGCAGCACATCGACGTCCACATCGAGCAGTTCGTCTTCGACGTCTACATCGAGCAGCAGCACGAGTTCGTTTATTCTCAATGTTCTCCAAGTGTTTCTAACTAGTGACTAATTGGAATTCACATAGATTTTTTTTTGGAAAGTTCTCAACAAACTCCCCGACCCATATATTTTTACATACTTACTCTTTCCTGACCGAAATTGTTGCCGACGCTAACAAAGGTAGATGAATTGTCTTAAATTTTCCAAGCAAGTAAGTCGGTCGCGTCCGCGACTTTCGCTCACGATTCCCTTGACCCAACTATTCTCGTCTACTAACAAATGTACTGGTCTTCTACTTCTACTCTGATTTAGAGGATTCTTCGGAAAAATGAGGTTAAAAAGATGAACGGTCTCATTGGGACTCTTCAGCGCAACGCCACAGTTGCTAATACCTCTTCGAAAGTTTCCTCTAAACCCCTTAACCCTTTCTGGCACCATGTTAGTGATAACACTGAACACGTTATCCTTTGGCAATAAAGATATGAATATCTAAAAAATTAGCTCCTAATAGCGTTAGAAACTTCTCAATTAAGATTCTCGCGAACAAACTTGTAGAAAATCGGAACCATTTCCAGCGAAATTAGTTTTTCGTTGCAGGTACCTCGTCTTCGACGTCCACATCGAGCAGCAGCACATCGACTAGCACCTCGAGCAGTTCGTCTTCGACGTCTACATCGAGCAGCAGCACGTCGACTAGCACCTCGAGCAGTTCGACTTCGACATCCACATCGAGCAGCAGCACATCGACGTCCACATCGAGCAGTTCGTCTTCGACGTCTACATCGAGCAGCAGCACGAGTTCGTTTATTCTCAATGTTCTCCAAGTGTTTCTAACTAGTGACTAATTGGAATTCACATAGATTTTTTTTTGGAAAGTTCTCAACAAACTCCCCGACCCATATATTTTTACATACTTACTCTTTCCTGACCGAAATTGTTGCCGACGCTAACAAAGGTAGATGAATTGTCTTAAATTTTTCTTCCCTTCTCCAAGCAAGTAAGTCGGTCGCGTCCGCGACTTTCGCTCACGATTCCCTTGACCCAACTATTCTCGTCTACTAACAAATGTACTGGTCTTCTACTTCTACTCTGATTTAGAGGACTCTTCGGAAAAATGAGGTTAAAAAGATGAACGGTCTCATTGGGACTCTTCAGCGCAACGCCACAGTTGCTAATACCTCTTCGAAAGTTTCCTCTAAACCCCTTAACCCTTTCTGGCACCATGTTAGTGATAACACTGAACACGTTATCCTTTGGCAATAAAGATATGAATATCTAAAAAATTAGCTCCTAATAGCGTTAGAAACTTCTCAATTAAGATTCTCGCGAACAAACTTGTAGAAAATCGGAACCATTTCCAGCGAATTTAGTTTTTCGTTGCAGGTACCTCGTCTTCGACGTCCACATCGAGCAGCAGCACATCGACTAGCACCTCGAGCAGTTCGTCTTCGACGTCTACATCGAGCAGCAGCACATCGACTAGCACCTCGAGCAGTTCGACTTCGACATCTACATCGAGCAGCAGCACTTCGACTAGCACCTCTAGCAGTTCGTCTTCGACGTCTACATCGAGCAGCAGCACGTCGACTAGCACCTCGAGCAGTTCGACTTCGACATCCACATCGAGCAGCAGCACATCGACGTCCACATCGAGCAGTTCGTCTTCGACGTCTACATCGAGCAGCAGCACGTCGACTAGCACCTCGAGCAGTTCGACTTCGACATCCACATCGAGCAGCAGCACTTCGACTAGCACCTCGAGCAGTTCGTCGTCGACGTCTACATCGAGCAGCAGCACATCGACCAGCACCTCGAGCAGTTCGTCTTCGACATCCACATCGAGCAGCAGCACATCGACGTCAACATCGAGCAGTTCGTCTTCGACGTCTACGTCGAGCAGCAGTACGTCAACTAGCACCTCTAGCAGTTCGACTTCGACATCTACATCGAGCAGCAGCACATCGACCAGCACCTCGAGCAGTTCGTCTTCGACATCCACATCGAGCAGCAGCACATCGACGTCAACATCGAGCAGTTCGACTTCGACATCCACATCGAGCAGCAGCACTTCGACTAGCACCTCTAGCAGTTCGTCGTCGACGTCTACATCGAGCAGCAGCACATCGACCAGCACCTCGAGCAGTTCGTCTTCGACATCCACATCGAGCAGCAGCACATCGACGTCAACATCGAGCAGTTCGTCTTCGACGTCTACGTCGAGCAGCAGTACGTCAACTAGCACCTCTAGCAGTTCGACTTCGACATCTACATCGAGCAGCAGCACATCGACCAGCACCTCGAGCAGTTCGTCTTCGACATCCACATCGAGCAGCAGCACATCGACGTCAACATCGAGCAGTTTGACTTCGACATCCACATCGAGCAGCAGCACATCGACTAGCACCTCGAGCAGTTCGTCTTCGACGTCTACATCGAGCAGCAGCACATCGACTAGCACATCGAGCAGTTCGTCTTCGACGTCTACATCGAGCAGCAGCACGTCGACTAGCACCTCGAGCAGTTCGACTTCGACATCCACATCGAGCAGCAGCACATCGACGTCCACATCGAGCAGTTCGTCTTCGACGTCTACATCGAGCAGCAGTACGTCAACTAGCACCTCGAGCAGTTCGACTTCGACATCCACATCGAGCAGCAGCACTTCGACTAGCACCTCTAGCAGTTCGTCGTCGACGTCTACATCGAGCAGCAGCACATCGACCAGCACCTCGAGCAGTTTGTCTTCGACATCCACATCGAGCAGCAGCACATCGACGTCAACATCGAGCAGTTCGTCTTCGACGTCTACGTCGAGCAGCAGTACGTCAACTAGCACCTCTAGCAGTTCGACTTCGACATCTACATCGAGCAGCAGCACATCGACAAGCACCTCGAGCAGTTCGTCTTCGACATCCACATCGAGCAGCAGCACATCGACGTCAACATCGAGCAGTTCGACTTCGACATCCACATCGAGCAGCAGCACATCGACTAGCACCTCGAGCAGTTCGTCTTCGACGTCTACATCTAGCAGCAGCACATCGACTAGCACATCGAGCAGTTCGTCTTCGACGTCGACATCGAGCAGCAGCACGTCGACTAGCACCTCGAGCAGTTCGACTTCGACATCCACATCGAGCAGCAGCACATCGACGTCCACATTGAGCAGTTCGTCTTCGACGTCTACATCGAGCAGCAGCACGAGTTCGTTTATTCTCAATGTTCTCCAAGTGTTTCTAACTAGTGACTAATTGGAATTCACATAGATTTTTTTTTGGAAAGTTCTCAACAAACTCCCCGACCCATATATTTTTACATACTTACTCTTTCCTGACCGAAATTGTTGCCGACGCTAACAAAGGTAGATGAATTGTCTTAAATTTTCCAAGCAAGTAAGTCGGTCGCGTCCGCGACTTTCGCTCACGATTCCCTTGACCCAACTATTCTCGTCTACTAACAAATGTACTGGTCTTCTACTTCTACTCTGATTTAGAGGACTCTTCGGAAAAATGAGGTTAAAAAGATGAACGGTCTCATTGAGACTCTTCAGCGCAACGCCACAGTTGCTAATACCTCTTCGAAAGTTTCCTCTAAACCCCTTAACCCTTTCTGGCACCATGTTAGTGATAACACTGAACACGTTATCCTTTGGCAATAAAGATATGAATATCTAAAAAATTAGCTCCTAATAGCGTTAGAAACTTCTCAATTAAGATTCTCGCGAACAAACTTGTAGAAAATCGGAACCATTTCCAGCGAAATTAGTTTTTCGTTGCAGGTACCTCGTCTTCGACGTCCACATCGAGCAGCAGCACATCGACTAGCACCTCGAGCAGTTCGTCTTCGACGTCTACATCGAGCAGCAGCACATCGACTAGCACCTCGAGCAGTTCGACTTCGACATCTACATCGAGCAGCAGCACTTCGACTAGCACCTCTAGCAGTTCGTCTTCGACGTCTACATCGAGCAGCAGCACGTCGACTAGCACCTCGAGCAGTTCGACTTCGACATCCACATCGAGCAGCAGCACATCGACGTCCACATCGAGCAGTTCGTCTTCGACGTCTACATCGAGCAGCAGCACGTCGACTAGCACCTCGAGCAGTTCGACTTCGACATCCACATCGAGCAGCAGCACTTCGACTAGCACCTCGAGCAGTTCGTCGTCGACGTCTACATCGAGCAGCAGCACATCGACCAGCACCTCGAGCAGTTCGTCTTCGACATCCACATCGAGCAGCAGCACATCGACGTCAACATCGAGCAGTTCGTCTTCGACGTCTACGTCGAGCAGCAGTACGTCAACTAGCACCTCTAGCAGTTCGACTTCGACATCTACATCGAGCAGCAGCACATCGACCAGCACCTCGAGCAGTTCGTCTTCGACATCCACATCGAGCAGCAGCACATCGACGTCAACATCGAGCAGTTCGACTTCGACATCCACATCGAGCAGCAGCACATCGACTAGCACCTCGAGCAGTTCGTCTTCGACGTCTACATCGAGCAGCAGCACATCGACTAGCACATCGAGCAGTTCGTCTTCGACGTCTACATCGAGCAGCAGCACGTCGACTAGCACCTCGAGCAGTTCGACTTCGACATCCACATCGAGCAGCAGCACATCGACGTCCACATCGAGCAGTTCGTCTTCGACGTCTACATCGAGCAGCAGCACGAGTTCGTTTATTCTCAATGTTCTCCAAGTGTTTCTAACTAGTGACTAATTGGAATTCACATAGATTTTTTTTTGGAAAGTTCTCAACAAACTCCCCGACCCATATATTTTTACATACTTACTCTTTCCTGACCGAAATTGTTGCCGACGCTAACAAAGGTAGATGAATTGTCTTAAATTTTTCTTCCCTTCTCCAAGCAAGTAAGTCGGTCGCGTCCGCGACTTTCGCTCACGATTCCCTTGAACCAACTATTCTCGTCTACTAACAAATGTACTGGTCTTCTACTTCTACTCTGATTTAGAGGACTCTTCGGAAAAATGAGGTTAAAAAGATGAACGGTCTCATTGGGACTCTTCAGCGCAACGCCACAGTTGCTAATACCTCTTCGAAAGTTTCCTCTAAACCCCTTAACCCTTTCTGGCACCATGTTAGTGATAACACTGAACACGTTATCCTTTGGCAATAAAGATATGAATATCTAAAAAAAATTAGCTCCTAATAGCGTTAGAAACTTCTCAATTAAGATTCTCGCGAACAAACTTGTAGAAAATCGGAACCATTTCCAGCGAAATTAGTTTTTCGTTGCAGGTACCTCGTCTTCGACGTCCACATCGAGCAGCAGCACATCGACTAGCACCTCGAGCAGTTCGTCTTCGACGTCTACATCGAGCAGCAGCACATCGACTAGCACCTCGAGCAGTTCGACTTCGACATCTACATCGAGCAGCAGCACTTCGACTAGCACCTCTAGCAGTTCGTCTTCGACGTCTACATCGAGCAGCAGCACGTCGACTAGCACCTCGAGCAGTTCGACTTCGACATCCACATCGAGCAGCAGCACATCGACGTCCACATCGAGCAGTTCGTCTTCGACGTCTACATCGAGCAGCAGCACGTCGACTAGCACCTCGAGCAGTTCGACTTCGACATCCACATCGAGCAGCAGCACTTCGACTAGCACCTCTAGCAGTTCGTCTTCGACGTCTACATCGAGCAGCAGCACGTCGACTAGCACCTCGAGCAGTTCGACTTCGACATCCACATCGAGCAGCAGCACATCGACGTCAACATCGAGCAGTTCGTCTTCGACGTCTACGTCGAGCAGCAGTACGTCAACTAGCACCTCGAGCAGTTCGACTTCGACATCCACATCGAGCAGCAGCACTTCGACTAGCACCTCTAGCAGTTCGTCGTCGACGTCTACATCGAGCAGCAGCACATCGACCAGCACCTCGAGCAGTTCGTCTTCGACATCCACATCGAGCAGCAGCACATCGACGTCAACATCGAGCAGTTCGTCTTCGACGTCTACGTCGAGCAGCAGTACGTCAACTAGCACCTCTAGCAGTTCGACTTCGACATCTACATCGAGCAGCAGCACTTCGACTAGCACCTCTAGCAGTTCGTCGTCGACGTCTACATCGAGCAGCAGCACATCGACCAGCACCTCGAGCAGTTCGTCTTCGACATCCACATCGAGCAGCAGCACATCGACGTCAACATCGAGCAGTTCGTCTTCGACGTCTACGTCGAGCAGCAGTACGTCAACTAGCACCTCTAGCAGTTCGTCTTCGACGTCTACATCGAGCAGCAGCACGTCGACTAGCAACTCGAGCAGTTCGACTTCGACATCCACATCGAGCAGCAGCACATCGACGTCCACATCGAGCAGTTCGTCTTCGACGTCTACATCGAGCAGCAGCACGTCGACTAGCACCTCGAGCAGTTCGACTTCGACATCCACATCGAGCAGCAGCACTTCGACTAGCACCTCTAGCAGTTCGTCTTCGACGTCTACATCGAGCAGCAGCACGTCGACTAGCACCTCGAGCAGTTCGACTTCGACATCCACATCGAGCAGCAGCACATCGACGTCAACATCGAGCAGTTCGTCTTCGACGTCTACGTCGAGCAGCAGTACGTCAACTAGCACCTCGAGCAGTTCGACTTCGACATCCACATCGAGCAGCAGCACTTCGACTAGCACCTCTAGCAGTTCGTCGTCGACGTCTACATCGAGCAGCAGCACATCGACCAGCACCTCGAGCAGTTCGTCTTCGACATCCACATCGAGCAGCAGCACATCGACGTCAACATCGAGCAGTTCGTCTTCGACGTCTACGTCGAGCAGCAGTACGTCAACTAGCACCTCTAGCAGTTCGACTTCGACATCTACATCGAGCAGCAGCACATCGACCAGCACCTCGAGCAGTTCGTCTTCGACATCCACATCGAGCAGCAGCACATCGACGTCAACATCGAGCAGTTCGACTTCGACATCCACATCGAGCAGCAGCACATCGACTAGCACCTCGAGCAGTTCGTCTTCGACGTCTACATCGAGCAGCAGCACATCGACTAGCACATCGAGCAGTTCGTCTTCGACGTCTACATCGAGCAGCAGCACGTCGACTAGCACCTCGAGCAGTTCGACTTCGACATCCACATCGAGCAGCAGCACATCGACGTCCACATCGAGCAGTTCGTCTTCGACGTCTACATCGAGCAGCAGCACGAGTTCGTTTATTCTCAATGTTCTCCAAGTGTTTCTAACTAGTGACTAATTGGAATTCACATAGATTTTTTTTGGAAAGTTCTCAACAAACTCCCCGACCCATATATTTTTACATACTTACTCTTTCCTGACCGAAATTGTTGCCGACGCTAACAAAGGTAGATGAATTGTCTTAAAATTTTCTTCCCTTCTCCAAGCAAGTAAGTCGGTCGCGTCCGCGACTTTCGCTCACGATTCCCTTGACCCAACTATTCTCGTCTACTAACAAATGTACTGGTCTTCTACTTCTACTCTGATTTAGAGGACTCTTCGGAAAAATGAGGTTAAAAAGATGAACGGTCTCATTGGGACTCTTCAGCGCAACGCCACAGTTGCTAATACCTCTTCGAAAGTTTCCTCTAAACCCCTTAACCCTTTCTGGCACCATGTTAGTGATAACACTGAACACGTTATTCTTTGGCAATAAAGATATGAATATCTGAAAAATTAGCTCCTAATAGCGTTAGAAACTTCTCAATTAAGATTCTCGCGAACAAACTTGTAGAAAATCGGAACCATTTCCAGCGAAATTAGTTTTTCGTTGCAGGTACCTCGTCTTCGACGTCCACATCGAGCAGCAGCACATCGACTAGCACCTCGAGCAGTTCGTCTTCGACGTCTACATCGAGCAGCAGCACATCGACTAGCACCTCGAGCAGTTCGACTTCGACATCTACATCGAGCAGCAGCACTTCGACTAGCACCTCTAGCAGTTCGTCTTCGACGTCTACATCGAGCAGCAGCACGTCGACTAGCACCTCGAGCAGTTCGACTTCGACATCCACATCGAGCAGCAGCACATCGACGTCCACATCGAGCAGTTCGTCTTCGACGTCTACATCGAGCAGCAGCACGTCGACTAGCACCTCGAGCAGTTCGACTTCGACATCCACATCGAGCAGCAGCACTTCGACTAGCACCTCTAGCAGTTCGTCTTCGACGTCTACATCGAGCAGCAGCACGTCGACTAGCACCTCGAGCAGTTCGACTTCGACATCCACATCGAGCAGCAGCACATCGACGTCAACAACGAGCAGTTCGTCTTCGACGTCTACGTCGAGCAGCAGTACGTCAACTAGCACCTCGAGCAGTTCGACTTCGACATCCACATCGAGCAGCAGCACTTCGACTAGCACCTCTAGCAGTTCGTCGTCGACGTCTACATCGAGCAGCAGCACATCGACCAGCACCTCGAGCAGTTCGTCTTCGACATCCACATCGAGCAGCAGCACATCGACGTCAACATCGAGCAGTTCGTCTTCGACGTCTACGTCGAGCAGCAGTACGTCAACTAGCACCTCTAGCAGTTCGACTTCGACATCTACATCGAGCAGCAGCACTTCGACTAGCACCTCTAGCAGTTCGTCGTCGACGTCTACATCGAGCAGCAGCACATCGACCAGCACCTCGAGCAGTTCGTCTTCGACATCCACATCGAGCAGCAGTACGTCAACTAGCACCTCTAGCAGTTCGTCTTCGACGTCTACATCGAGCAGCAGCACGTCGACTAGCACCTCGAGCAGTTCGACTTCGACATCCACATCGAGCAGCAGCACATCGACGTCCACATCGAGCAGTTCGTCTTCGACGTCTACATCGAGCAGCAGCACGTCGACTAACACCTCGAGCAGTTCGACTTCGACATCCACATCGAGCAGCAGCACTTCGACTAGCACCTCTAGCAGTTCGTCTTCGACGTCTACATCGAGCAGCAGCACATTGACGTCAACATCGAGCAGTTCGTCTTCGACGTCTACGTCGAGCAGCAGTACGTCAACTAGCACCTCGAGCAGTTCGACTTCGACATCCACATCGAGCAGCAGCACTTCGACTAGCACCTCTAGCAGTTCGTCGTCGACGTCTACATCGAGCAGCAGCACATCGACCAGCACCTCGAGCAGTTTGTCTTCGACATCCACATCGAGCAGCAGCACATCGACGTCAACATCGAGCAGTTCGTCTTCGACGTCTACGTCGAGCAGCAGTACGTCAACTAGCACCTCTAGCAGTTCGACTTCGACATCTACATCGAGCAGCAGCACATCGACCAGCACCTCGAGCAGTTCGTCTTCGACATCCACATCGAGCAGCAGCACATCGACGTCAACATCGAGCAGTTCGACTTCGACATCCACATCGAGCAGCAGCACATCGACTAGCACCTCGAGCAGTTCGTCTTCGACGTCTACATCTAGCAGCAGCACATTGACTAGCACATCGAGCAGTTCGTCTTCGACGTCTACATCGAGCAGCAGCACGTCGACTAGCACCTCGAGCAGTTCGACTTCGACATCCACATCGAGCAGCAGCACATCGACGTCCACATCGAGCAGTTCGTCTTCGACGTCTACATCGAGCAGCAGCACGTCGACTAGCACCTCGAGCAGTTCGACTTCGACATCCACATCGAGCAGCAGCACTTCGACTAGCACCTCTAGCAGTTCGTCTTCGACGTCTACATCGAGCAGCAGCACGTCGACTAGCACCTCGAGCAGTTCGACTTCGACATCCACATCGAGCAGCAGCACATCGACGTCAACAACGAGCAGTTTGTCTTCGACGTCTACGTCGAGCAGCAGTACGTCAACTAGCACCTCGAGCAGTTCGACTTCGACATCCACATCGAGCAGCAGCACTTCGACTAGCACCTCTAGCAGTTCGTCGTCGACGTCTACATCGAGCAGCAGCACATCGACGTCAACATCGAGCAGTTCGTCTTCGACGTCTACGTCGAGCAGCAGTACGTCAACTAGCACCTCGAGCAGTTCGACTTCGACATCCACATCGAGCAGCAGCACTTCGACTAGCACCTCTAGCAGTTCGTCGTCGACGTCTACATCGAGCAGCAGCACATCGACCAGCACCTCGAGCAGTTTGTCTTCGACATCCACATCGAGCAGCAGCACATCGACGTCAACATCGAGCAGTTCGTCTTCGACGTCTACGTCGAGCAGCAGTACGTCAACTAGCACCTCTAGCAGTTCGACTTCGACATCTACATCGAGCAGCAGCACATCGACCAGCACCTCGAGCAGTTCGTCTTCGACATCCACATCGAGCAGCAGCACATCGACGTCAACATCGAGCAGTTCGACTTCGACATCCACATCGAGCAGCAGCACATCGACTAGCACCTCGAGCAGTTCGTCTTCGACGTCTACATCTAGCAGCAGCACATCGACTAGCACATCGAGCAGTTCGTCTTCGACGTCTACATCGAGCAGCAGCACGTCGACTAGCACCTCGAGCAGTTCGACTTCGACATCCACATCGAGCAGCAGCACATCGACGTCCACATCGAGCAGTTCGTCTTCGACGTCTACATCTAGCAGCAGCACATCGACTAGCACATCGAGCAGTTCGTCTTCGACGTCTACATCGAGCAGCAGCACGTCGACTAGCACCTCGAGCAGTTCGACTTCGACATCCACATCGAGCAGCAGCACATCGACGTCCACATCGAGCAGTTCGTCTTCGACGTCTACATCGAGCAGCAGCACGAGTTCGTTTATTCTCAATGTTCTCCAAGTGTTTCTAACTAGTGACTAATTGGAATTCACATAGATTTTTTTTTGGAAAGTTCTCAAAAAACTCCCCGACCCATATATTTTTACATACTTACTCTTTCCTGACCGAAATTGTTGCCGACGCTAACAAAGGTAAATGAATTGTCTTAAATTTTCCAAGCAAGTAAGTCGGTCGCGTCCGCGACTTTCGCTCACGATTCCCTTGACCCAACTATTCTCGTCTACTAACAAATGTACTGGTCTTCTACTTCTACTCTGATTTAGAGGACTCTTCGGAAAAATGAGGTTAAAAAGATGAACGGTCTCATTGGGACTCTTCAGCGCAACGCCACAGTTGCTAATACCTCTTCGAAAGTTTCCTCTAAACCCCTTAACCCTTTCTGGCACCATGTTAGTGATAACACTGAACACGTTATCCTTTGGCAATAAAGATATGAATATCTAAAAAATTAGCTCCTAATAGCGTTAGAAACTTCTCAATTAAGATTCTCGCGAACAAACTTGTAGAAAATCGGAACCATTTCCAGCGAAATTAGTTTTTCGTTGCAGGTACCTCGTCTTCGACGTCCACATCGAGCAGCAGCACATCGACTAGCACCTCGAGCAGTTCGTCTTCGACGTCTACATCTAGCAGCAGCACATCGACTAGCACATCGAGCAGTTCGTCTTCGACGTCTACATCGAGCAGCAGCACGTCGACTAGCACCTCGAGCAGTTCGACTTCGACATCCACATCGAGCAGCAGCACATCGACGTCCACATCGAGCAGTTCGTCTTCGACGTCTACATCTAGCAGCAGCACATCGACTAGCACATCGAGCAGTTCGTCTTCGACGTCTACATCGAGCAGCAGCACGTCGACTAGCACCTCGAGCAGTTCGACTTCGACATCCACATCGAGCAGCAGCACATCGACGTCCACATCGAGCAGTTCGTCTTCGACGTCTACATCGAGCAGCAGCACGAGTTCGTTTATTCTCAATGTTCTCCAAGTGTTTCTAACTAGTGACTAATTGGAATTCACATAGATTTTTTTTTGGAAAGTTCTCAAAAAACTCCCCGACCCATATATTTTTACATACTTACTCTTTCCTGACCGAAATTGTTGCCGACGCTAACAAAGGTAGATGAATTGTCTTAAATTTTCCAAGCAAGTAAGTCGGTCGCGTCCGCGACTTTCGCTCACGATTCCCTTGACCCAACTATTCTCGTCTACTAACAAATGTACTGGTCTTCTACTTCTACTCTGATTTAGAGGACTCTTCGGAAAAATGAGGTTAAAAAGATGAACGGTCTCATTGGGACTCTTCAGCGCAACGCCACAGTTGCTAATACCTCTTCGAAAGTTTCCTCTAAACCCCTTAACCCTTTCTGGCACCATGTTAGTGATAACACTGAACACGTTATCCTTTGGCAATAAAGATATGAATATCTAAAAAATTAGCTCCTAATAGCGTTAGAAACTTCTCAATTAAGATTCTCGCGAACAAACTTGTAGAAAATCGGAACCATTTCCAGCGAAATTAGTTTTTCGTTGCAGGTACCTCGTCTTCGACGTCCACATCGAGCAGCAGCACATCGACTAGCACCTCGAGCAGTTCGTCTTCGACGTCTACATCGAGCAGCAGCACGTCGACTAGCACCTCGAGCAGTTCGACTTCGACATCCACATCGAGCAGCAGCACATCGACGTCCACATCGAGCAGTTCGTCTTCGACGTCTACATCGAGCAGCAGCACGAGTTCGTTTATTCTCAATGTTCTCCAAGTGTTTCTAACTAGTGACTAATTGGAATTCACATAGATTTTTTTTGGAAAGTTCTCAACAAACTCCCCGACCCATATATTTTTACATACTTACTCTTTCCTGACCGAAATTGTTGCCGACGCTAACAAAGGTAGATGAATTGTCTTAAATTTTTCTTCCCTTCTCCAAGCAAGTAAGTCGGTCGCGTCCGCGACTTTCGCTCACGATTCCCTTGACCCAACTATTCTCGTCTACTAACAAATGTACTGGTCTTCTACTTCTACTCTGATTTAGAGGACTCTTCGGAAAAATGAGGTTAAAAAGATGAACGGTCTCATTGGGACTCTTCAGCGCAACGCCACAGTTGCTAATACCTCTTCGAAAGTTTCCTCTAAACCCCTTAACCCTTTCTGGCACCATGTTAGTGATAACACTGAACACGTTATCCTTTGGCAATAAAGATATGAATATCTAGAAAATTAGCTCCTAATAGCGTTAGAAACTTCTCAATTAAGATTCTCGCGAACAAACTTGTAGAAAATCGGAACCATTTCCAGCGAAATTAGTTTTTCGTTGCAGGTACCTCGTCTTCGACGTCCACATCGAGCAGCAGCACATCGACTAGCACCTCGAGCAGTTCGTCTTCGACGTCTACATCGAGCAGCAGCACATCGACTAGCACCTCGAGCAGTTCGACTTCGACATCTACATCGAGCAGCAGCACTTCGACTAGCACCTCTAGCAGTTCGTCTTCGACGTCTACATCGAGCAGCAGCACGTCGACTAGCACCTCGAGCAGTTCGACTTCGACATCCACATCGAGCAGCAGCACATCGACGTCCACATCGAGCAGTTCGTCTTCGACGTCTACATCGAGCAGCAGCACGTCGACTAGCACCTCGAGCAGTTCGACTTCGACATCCACATCGAGCAGCAGCACTTCGACTAGCACCTCTAGCAGTTCGTCGTCGACGTCTACATCGAGCAGCAGCACATCGACCAGCACCTCGAGCAGTTCGTCTTCGACATCCACATCGAGCAGCAGCACATCGACGTCAACATCGAGCAGTTCGTCTTCGACGTCTACGTCGAGCAGCAGTACGTCAACTAGCACCTCTAGCAGTTCGACTTCGACATCCACATCGAGCAGCAGCACATCGACCAGCACCTCGAGCAGTTCGTCTTCGACATCCACATCGAGCAGCAGCACATCGACGTCAACATCGAGCAGTTCGACTTCGACATCCACATCGAGCAGCAGCACATCGACGTCAACATCGAGCAGTTCGTCTTCGACGTCTACGTCGAGCAGCAGCACGTCGACTAGCACCTCGAGCAGTTCGACTTCGACATCCACATCGAGCAGCAGCACATCGACGTCCACATCGAGCAGTTCGTCTTCGACGTCTACATCGAGCAGCAGCACGAGTTCGTTTATTCTCAATGTTCTCCAAGTGTTTCTAACTAGTGACTAATTGGAATTCACATAGATTTTTTTTGGAAAGTTCTCAACAAACTCCCCGACCCATATATTTTTACATACTTACTCTTTTCTGACCGAAATTGTTGCCGACGCTAACAAAGGTAGATGAATTGTCTTAAATTTTTCTTCCCTTCTCCAAGCAAGTAAGTCGGTCGCGTCCGCGACTTTCGCTCACGATTCCCTTGACCCAACTATTCTCGTCTACTAACAAATGTACTGGTCTTCTACTTCTACTCTGATTTAGAGGACTCTTCGGAAAAATGAGGTTAAAAAGATGAACGGTCTCATTGGGACTCTTCAGCGCAACGCCACAGTTGCTAATACCTCTTCGAAAGTTTCCTCTAAACCCCTTAACCCTTTCTGGCACCATGTTAGTGATAACACTGAACACGTTATCCTTTGGCAATAAAGATATGAATATCTAAAAAAATTAGCTCCTAATAGCGTTAGAAACTTCTCAATTAAGATTCTCGCGAACAAACTTGTAGAAAATCGGAACCATTTCCAGCGAAATTAGTTTTTCGTTGCAGGTACCTCGTCTTCGACGTCCACATCGAGCAGCAGCACATCGACTAGCACCTCGAGCAGTTCGTCTTCGACGTCTACATCGAGCAGCAGCACATCGACTAGCACCTCGAGCAGTTCGACTTCGACATCTACATCGAGCAGCAGCACTTCGACTAGCACCTCTAGCAGTTCGTCTTCGACGTCTACATCGAGCAGCAGCACGTCGACTAGCACCTCGAGCAGTTCGACTTCGACATCCACATCGAGCAGCAGCACATCGACCAGCACCTCGAGCAGTTCGTCTTCGACATCCACATCGAGCAGCAGCACATCGACGTCAACATCGAGCAGTTCGACTTCGACATCCACATCGAGCAGCAGCACATCGACTAGCACCTCGAGCAGTTCGTCTTCGACGTCTACATCTAGCAGCAGCACATCGACTAGCACATCGAGCAGTTCGTCTTCGACGTCTACATCGAGCAGCAGCACATCGACCAGCACCTCGAGCAGTTTGTCTTCGACATCCACATCGAGCAGCAGCACATCGACGTCAACATCGAGCAGTTCGTCTTCGACGTCTACGTCGAGCAGCAGTACGTCAACCAGCACCTCTAGCAGTTCGACTTCGACATCTACATCGAGCAGCAGCACATCGACCAGCACCTCGAGCAGTTCGTCTTCGACATCCACATCGAGCAGCAGCACATCGACGTCAACATCGAGCAGTTCGACTTCGACATCCACATCGAGCAGCAGCACATCGACTAGCACCTCGAGCAGTTCGTCTTCGACGTCTACATCTAGCAGCAGCACATCGACTAGCACATCGAGCAGTTCGTCTTCGACGTCTACATCGAGCAGCAGCACGTCGACTAGCACCTCGAGCAGTTCGACTTCGACATCCACATCGAGCAGCAGCACATCGACGTCCACATCGAGCAGTTCGTCTTCGACGTCTACATCGAGCAGCAGCACGTCGACTAGCACCTCGAGCAGTTCGACTTCGACATCCACATCGAGCAGCAGCACTTCGACTAGCACCTCTAGCAGTTCGTCTTCGACGTCTACATCGAGCAGCAGCACGTCGACTAGCACCTCGAGCAGTTCGACTTCGACATCCACATCGAGCAGCAGCACATCGACGTCAACAACGAGCAGTTCGTCTTCGACGTCTACGTCGAGCAGCAGTACGTCAACTAGCACCTCGAGCAGTTCGACTTCGACATCCACATCGAGCAGCAGCACTTCGACTAGCACCTCTAGCAGTTCGTCGTCGACGTCTACATCGAGCAGCAGCACATCGACGTCAACATCGAGCAGTTCGTCTTCGACGTCTACGTCGAGCAGCAGTACGTCAACTAGCACCTCGAGCAGTTCGACTTCGACATCCACATCGAGCAGCAGCACTTCGACTAGCACCTCTAGCAGTTCGTCGTCGACGTCTACATCGAGCAGCAGCACATCGACCAGCACCTCGAGCAGTTTGTCTTCGACATCCACATCGAGCAGCAGCACATCGACGTCAACATCGAGCAGTTCGTCTTCGACGTCTACGTCGAGCAGCAGTACGTCAACTAGCACCTCTAGCAGTTCGACTTCGACATCTACATCGAGCAGCAGCACATCGACCAGCACCTCGAGCAGTTCGTCTTCGACATCCACATCGAGCAGCAGCACATCGACGTCAACATCGAGCAGTTCGACTTCGACATCCACATCGAGCAGCAGCACATCGACTAGCACCTCGAGCAGTTCGTCTTCGACGTCTACATCTAGCAGCAGCACATCGACTAGCACATCGAGCAGTTCGTCTTCGACGTCTACATCGAGCAGCAGCACGTCGACTAGCACCTCGAGCAGTTCGACTTCGACATCCACATCGAGCAGCAGCACATCGACGTCCACATCGAGCAGTTCGTCTTCGACGTCTACATCTAGCAGCAGCACATCGACTAGCACATCGAGCAGTTCGTCTTCGACGTCTACATCGAGCAGCAGCACGTCGACTAGCACCTCGAGCAGTTCGACTTCGACATCCACATCGAGCAGCAGCACATCGACGTCCACATCGAGCAGTTCGTCTTCGACGTCTACATCGAGCAGCAGCACGAGTTCGTTTATTCTCAATGTTCTCCAAGTGTTTCTAACTAGTGACTAATTGGAATTCACATAGATTTTTTTTTGGAAAGTTCTCAAAAAACTCCCCGACCCATATATTTTTACATACTTACTCTTTCCTGACCGAAATTGTTGCCGACGCTAACAAAGGTAGATGAATTGTCTTAAATTTTCCAAGCAAGTAAGTCGGTCGCGTCCGCGACTTTCGCTCACGATTCCCTTGACCCAACTATTCTCGTCTACTAACAAATGTACTGGTCTTCTACTTCTACTCTGATTTAGAGGACTCTTCGGAAAAATGAGGTTAAAAAGATGAACGGTCTCATTGGGACTCTTCAGCGCAACGCCACAGTTGCTAATACCTCTTCGAAAGTTTCCTCTAAACCCCTTAACCCTTTCTGGCACCATGTTAGTGATAACACTGAACACGTTATCCTTTGGCAATAAAGATATGAATATCTAAAAAATTAGCTCCTAATAGCGTTAGAAACTTCTCAATTAAGATTCTCGCGAACAAACTTGTAGAAAATCGGAACCATTTCCAGCGAAATTAGTTTTTCGTTGCAGGTACCTCGTCTTCGACGTCCACATCGAGCAGCAGCACATCGACTAGCACCTCGAGCAGTTCGTCTTCGACGTCTACATCGAGCAGCAGCACGTCGACTAGCACCTCGAGCAGTTCGACTTCGACATCCACATCGAGCAGCAGCACATCGACGTCCACATCGAGCAGTTCGTCTTCGACGTCTACATCGAGCAGCAGCACGAGTTCGTTTATTCTCAATGTTCTCCAAGTGTTTCTAACTAGTGACTAATTGGAATTCACATAGATTTTTTTTGGAAAGTTCTCAACAAACTCCCCGACCCATATATTTTTACATACTTACTCTTTCCTGACCGAAATTGTTGCCGACGCTAACAAAGGTAGATGAATTGTCTTAAATTTTTCTTCCCTTCTCCAAGCAAGTAAGTCGGTCGCGTCCGCGACTTTCGCTCACGATTCCCTTGACCCAACTATTCTCGTCTACTAACAAATGTACTGGTCTTCTACTTCTACTCTGATTTAGAGGACTCTTCGGAAAAATGAGGTTAAAAAGATGAACGGTCTCATTGGGACTCTTCAGCGCAACGCCACAGTTGCTAATACCTCTTCGAAAGTTTCCTCTAAACCCCTTAACCCTTTCTGGCACCATGTTAGTGATAACACTGAACACGTTATCCTTTGGCAATAAAGATATGAATATCTAAAAAATTAGCTCCTAATAGCGTTAGAAACTTCTCAATTAAGATTCTCGCGAACAAACTTGTAGAAAATCGGAACCATTTCCAGCGAAATTAGTTTTTCGTTGCAGGTACCTCGTCTTCGACGTCCACATCGAGCAGCAGCACATCGACTAGCACCTCGAGCAGTTCGTCTTCGACGTCTACATCGAGCAGCAGCACATCGACTAGCACCTCGAGCAGTTCGACTTCGACATCTACATCGAGCAGCAGCACTTCGACTAGCACCTCTAGCAGTTCGTCTTCGACGTCTACATCGAGCAGCAGCACGTCGACTAGCACCTCGAGCAGTTCGACTTCGACATCCACATCGAGCAGCAGCACATCGACGTCCACATCGAGCAGTTCGTCTTCGACGTCTACATCGAGCAGCAGCACGTCGACTAGCACCTCGAGCAGTTCGACTTCGACATCCACATCGAGCAGCAGCACTTCGACTAGCACCTCTAGCAGTTCGTCGTCGACGTCTACATCGAGCAGCAGCACATCGACCAGCACCTCGAGCAGTTCGTCTTCGACATCCACATCGAGCAGCAGCACATCGACGTCAACATCGAGCAGTTCGTCTTCGACGTCTACGTCGAGCAGCAGTACGTCAACTAGCACCTCTAGCAGTTCGACTTCGACATCCACATCGAGCAGCAGCACATCGACCAGCACCTCGAGCAGTTCGTCTTCGACATCCACATCGAGCAGCAGCACATCGACGTCAACATCGAGCAGTTCGACTTCGACATCCACATCGAGCAGCAGCACATCGACTAGCACCTCGAGCAGTTCCTCTTCGACGTCTACATCGAGCAGCAGCACATCGACTAGCACATCGAGCAGTTCGTCTTCGACGTCTACATCGAGCAGCAGCACGTCGACTAGCACCTCGAGCAGTTCGACTTCGACATCCACATCGAGCAGCAGCACATCGACGTCCACATCGAGCAGTTCGTCTTCGACGTCTACATCGAGCAGCAGCACGAGTTCGTTTATTCTCAATGTTCTCCAAGTGTTTCTAACTAGTGACTAATTGGAATTCACATAGATTTTTTTTGGAAAGTTCTCAACAAACTCCCCGACCCATATATTTTTACATACTTACTCTTTTCTGACCGAAATTGTTGCCGACGCTAACAAAGGTAGATGAATTGTCTTAAATTTTTCTTCCCTTCTCCAAGCAAGTAAGTCGGTCGCGTCCGCGACTTTCGCTCACGATTCCCTTGACCCAACTATTCTCGTCTACTAACAAATGTACTGGTCTTCTACTTCTACTCTGATTTAGAGGACTCTTCGGAAAAATGAGGTTAAAAAGATGAACGGTCTCATTGGGACTCTTCAGCGCAACGCCACAGTTGCTAATACCTCTTCGAAAGTTTCCTCTAAACCCCTTAACCCTTTCTGGCACCATGTTAGTGATAACACTGAACACGTTATCCTTTGGCAATAAAGATATGAATATCTAAAAAAATTAGCTCCTAATAGCGTTAGAAACTTCTCAATTAAGATTCTCGCGAACAAACTTGTAGAAAATCGGAACCATTTCCAGCGAAATTAGTTTTTCGTTGCAGGTACCTCGTCTTCGACGTCCACATCGAGCAGCAGCACATCGACTAGCACCTCGAGCAGTTCGTCTTCGACGTCTACATCGAGCAGCAGCACATCGACTAGCACCTCGAGCAGTTCGACTTCGACATCTACATCGAGCAGCAGCACTTCGACTAGCACCTCTAGCAGTTCGTCTTCGACGTCTACATCGAGCAGCAGCACGTCGACTAGCACCTCGAGCAGTTCGACTTCGACATCCACATCGAGCAGCAGCACATCGACGTCCACATCGAGCAGTTCGTCTTCGACGTCTACATCGAGCAGCAGCACGTCGACTAGCACCTCGAGCAGTTCGACTTCGACATCCACATCGAGCAGCAGCACTTCGACTAGCACCTCTAGCAGTTCGTCTTCGACGTCTACATCGAGCAGCAGCACGTCGACTAGCACCTCGAGCAGTTCGACTTCGACATCCAAATCGAGCAGCAGCACATCGACGTCAACATCGAGCAGTTCGTCTTCGACGTCTACGTCGAGCAGCAGTACGTCAACTAGCACCTCTAGCAGTTCGACTTCGACATCTACATCGAGCAGCAGCACATCGACCAGCACCTCGAGCAGTTCGTCTTCGACATCCACATCGAGCAGCAGCACATCGACGTCAACATCGAGCAGTTCGTCTTCGACGTCTACGTCGAGCAGCAGTACGTCAACTAGCACCTCTAGCAGTTCGTCTTCGACGTCTACATCGAGCAGCAGCACGTCGACTAGCACCTCGAGCAGTTCGACTTCTACATCCACATCGAGCAGCAGCACATCGACGTCCACATCGAGCAGTTCGTCTTCGACGTCTACATCGAGCAGCAGCACGTCGACTAGCACCTCGAGCAGTTCGACTTCGACATCCACATCGAGCAGCAGCACTTCGACTAGCACCTCTAGCAGTTCGTCTTCGACGTCTACATCGAGCAGCAGCACGTCGACTAGCACCTCGAGCAGTTCGACTTCGACATCCACATCGAGCAGCAGCACATCGACGTCAACATCGAACAGTTCGTCTTCGACGTCTACGTCGAGCAGCAGTACGTCAACTAGCACCTCGAGCAGTTCGACTTCGACATCCACATCGAGCAGCAGCACTTCGACTAGCACCTCTAGCAGTTCGTCGTCGACGTCTACATCGAGCAGCAGCACATCGACCAGCACCTCGAGCAGTTCGTCTTCGACATCCACATCGAGCAGCAGCACATCGACGTCAACATCGAGCAGTTCGTCTTCGACGTCTACGTCGAGCAGCAGTACGTCAACTAGCACCTCTAGCAGTTCGACTTCGACATCTACATCGAGCAGCAGCACATCGACCAGCACCTCGAGCAGTTCGTCTTCGACATCCACATCGAGCAGCAGCACATCGACGTCAACATCGAGCAGTTCGACTTCGACATCCACATCGAGCAGCAGCACATCGACTAGCACCTCGAGCAGTTCGTCTTCGACGTCTACATCGAGCAGCAGCACATCGACTAGCACATCGAGCAGTTCGTCTTCGACGTCTACATCGAGCAGCAGCACGTCGACTAGCACCTCGAGCAGTTCGACTTCGACATCCACATCGAGCAGCAGCACATCGACGTCCACATCGAGCAGCAGCACGAGTTCGTTTATTCTCAATGTTCTCCAAGTGTTTCTAACTAGTGACTAATTGGAATTCACATAGATTTTTTTGGAAAGTTCTCAACAAACTCCCCGACCCATATATTTTTACATACTTACTCTTTCCTGACCGAAATTGTTGCCGACGCTAACAAAGGTAGATGAATTGTCTTAAATTTTTCTTCCCTTCTCCAAGCAAGTAAGTCGGTCGCGTCCGCGACTTTCGCTCACGATTCCCTTGACCCAACTATTCTCGTCTACTAACAAATGTACTGGTCTTCTACTTCTACTCTGATTTAGAGGACTCTTCGGAAAAATGAGGTTAAAAAGATGAACGGTCTCATTGGGACTCTTCAGCGCAACGCCACAGTTGCTAATACCTCTTCGAAAGTTTCCTCTAAACCCCTTAACCCTTTCTGGCACCATGTTAGTGATAACACTGAACACGTTATCCTTTGGCAATAAAGATATGAATATCTAAAAAATTAGCTCCTAATAGCGTTAGAAACTTCTCAATTAAGATTCTCGCGAACAAACTTGTAGAAAATCGGAACCATTTCCAGCGAAATTAGTTTTTCGTTGCAGGTACCTCGTCTTCGACGTCCACATCGAGCAGCAGCACATCGAATAGCACCTCGAGCAGTTCGTCTTCGACGTCTACATCGAGCAGCAGCACATCGACTAGCACCTCGAGCAGTTCGACTTCGACATCTACATCGAGCAGCAGCACTTCGACTAGCACCTCTAGCAGTTCGTCTTCGACGTCTACATCGAGCAGCAGCACGTCGACTAGCACCTCGAGCAGTTCGACTTCGACATCCACATCGAGCAGCAGCACATCGACGTCCACATCGAGCAGTTCGTCTTCGACGTCTACATCGAGCAGCAGCTTGTCGACTAGCACCTCGAGCAGTTCGACTTCGACATCCACATCGAGCAGCAGCACTTCGACTAGCACCTCTAGCAGTTCGTCTTCGACGTCTACATCGAGCAGCAGCACGTCGACTAGCACCTCGAGCAGTTCGACTTCGACATCCACATCGAGCAGCAGCACATCGACGTCAACATCGAGCAGTTCGTCTTCGACGTCTACGTCGAGCAGCAGTACGTCAACTAGCACCTCGAGCAGTTCGACTTCGACACCCACATCGAGCAGCAGCACTTCGACTAGCACCTCTAGCAGTTCGTCGTCGACGTCTACATCGAGCAGCAGCACATCGACCAGCACCTCGAGCAGTTCGTCTTCGACATCCACATCGAGCAGCAGCACATCGACGTCAACATCGAGCAGTTCGTCTTCGACGTCTACGTCGAGCAGCAGTACGTCAACTAGCACCTCTAGCAGTTCGTCTTCGACGTCTACATCGAGCAGCAGCACGTCGACTAGCACCTCGAGCAGTTCGACTTCGACATCCACATCGAGCAGCAGCACATCGACGTCCACATCGAGCAGTTCGTCTTCGACGTCTACATCGAGCAGCAGCACGTCGACTAGCACCTCGAGCAGTTCGACTTCGACATCCACATCGAGCAGCAGCACTTCGACTAGCACCTCTAGCAGTTCGTCTTCGACGTCTACATCGAGCAGCAGCACGTCGACTAGCACCTCGAGCAGTTCGACTTCGACATCCACATCGAGCAGCAGCACATCGACGTCAACATCGAGCAGTTCGTCTTCGACGTCTACGTCGAGCAGCAGTACGTCAACTAGCACCTCGAGCAGTTCGACTTCGACATCCACATCGAGCAGCAGCACTTCGACTAGCACCTCTAGCAGTTCGTCGTCGACGTCTACATCGAGCAGCAGCACATCGACCAGCACCTCGAGCAGTTCGTCTTCGACATCCACATCGAGCAGCAGCACATCGACGTCAACATCGAGCAGTTCGTCTTCGACGTCTACGTCGAGCAGCAGTACGTCAACTAGCACCTCTAGCAGTTCGACTTCGACATCTACATCGAGCAGCAGCACATCGACCAGCACCTCGAGCAGTTCGTCTTCGACATCCACATCGAGCAGCAGCACATCGACGTCAACATCGAGCAGTTCGACTTCGACATCCACATCGAGCAGCAGCACATCGACTAGCACCTCGAGCAGTTCGTCTTCGACGTCTACATCGAGCAGCAGCACTTCGACTAGCACCTCTAGCAGTTCGTCTTCGACGTCTACATCGAGCAGCAGCACGTCGACTAGCACCTCGAGCAGTTCGACTTCGACATCCACATCGAGCAGCAGCACATCGACGTCAACATCGAGCAGTTCGTCTTCGACGTCTACGTCGAGCAGCAGTACGTCAACTAGCACCTCGAGCAGTTCGACTTCGACATCCACATCGAGCAGCAGCACTTCGACTAGCACCTCTAGCAGTTCGTCGTCGACGTCTACATCGAGCAGCAGCACATCGACCAGCACCTCGAGCAGTTCGTCTTCGACATCCACATCGAGCAGCAGCACATCGACGTCAACATCGAGCAGTTCGTCTTCGACGTCTACGTCGAGCAGCAGTACGTCAACTAGCACCTCTAGCAGTTCGACTTCGACATCTACATCGAGCAGCAGCACATCGACCAGCACCTCGAGCAGTTCGTCTTCGACATCCACATCGAGCAGCAGCACATCGACGTCAACATCGAGCAGTTCGACTTCGACATCCACATCGAGCAGCAGCACATCGACTAGCACCTCGAGCAGTTCGTCTTCGACGTCTACATCGAGCAGCAGCACATCGACTAGCACATCGAGCAGTTCGTCTTCGACGTCTACATCGAGCAGCAGCACGTCGACTAGCACCTCGAGCAGTTCGACTTCGACATCCACATCGAGCAGCAGCACATCGACGTCCACATCGAGCAGTTCGTCTTCGACGTCTACATCGAGCAGCAGCACGAGTTCGTTTATTCTCAATGTTCTCCAAGTGTTTCTAACTAGTGACTAATTGGAATTCACATAGATTTTTTTTGGAAAGTTCTCAACAAACTCCCCGACCCATATATTTTTACATACTTACTCTTTCCTGACCGAAATTGTTGCCGACGCTAACAAAGGTAGATGAATTGTCTTAAATTTTTCTTCCCTTCTCCAAGCAAGTAAGTCGGTCGCGTCCGCGACTTTCGCTCACGATTCACTTGACCCAACTATTCTCGTCTACTAACAAATGTACTGGTCTTCTACTACTCTGATTTAGAGGATTCTTCGGAAAAATGAGGTTAAAAAGATGAACGGTCTCATTGGGACTCTTCAGCGCAACGCCACAGTTGCTAATACCTCTTCGAAAGTTTCCTCTAACCCCTTAACCCTTTCTGGCACCATGTTAGTGATAACACTGAACACGTTATCCTTTGGCAATAAAGATATGAATATCTAAAAAATTAGCTCCTAATAGCGTTAGAAACTTCTCAATTAAGATTCTCGCGAACAAACTTGTAGAAAATCGGAACCATTTCCAGCGAAATTAGTTTTTCGTTGCAGGTACCTCGTCTTCGACGTCCACATCGAGCAGCAGCACATCGACTAGCACCTCGAGCAGTTCGTCTTCGACGTCTACATCGAGCAGCAGCACATCGACTAGCACCTCGAGCAGTTCGACTTCGACATCTACATCGAGCAGCAGCACTTCGACTAGCACCTCTAGCAGTTCGTCTTCGACGTCTACATCGAGCAGCAGCACGTCGACTAGCACCTCGAGCAGTTCGACTTCGACATCCACATCGAGCAGCAGCACTTCGACTAGCACCTCGAGCAGTTCGACTTCGACATCCACATCGAGCAGCAGCACATCGACGTCAACATCGAGCAGTTCGTTTTCGACGTCTACGTCGAGCAGCAGTACGTCAACTAGCACCTCGAGCAGTTCGACTTCGACATCCACATCGAGCAGCAGCACTTCGACTAGCACCTCTAGCAGTTCGTCGTCGACGTCTACATCGAGCAGCAGCACATCGACCAGCACCTCGAGCAGTTCGTCTTCGACATCCACATCGAGCAGCAGCACATCGACGTCAACATCGAGCAGTTCGTCTTCGACGTCTACGTCGAGCAGCAGTACGTCAACTAGCACCTCTAGCAGTTCGACTTCGACATCTACATCGAGCAGCAGCACTTCGACTAGCACCTCTAGCAGTTCGTCGTCGACGTCTACATCGAGCAGCAGCACATCGACCAGCACCTCGAGCAGTTCGTCTTCGACATCCACATCGAGCAGCAGCACATCGACGTCAACATCGAGCAGTTCGTCTTCGACGTCTACGTCGAGCAGCAGTACGTCAACTAGCACCTCTAGCAGTTCGACTTCGACATCTACATCGAGCAGCAGCACTTCGACTAGCACCTCTAGCAGTTCGTCGTCGACGTCTACATCGAGCAGCAGCACATCGACCAGCACCTCGAGCAGTTCGTCTTCGACATCCACATCGAGCAGCAGCACATCGACGTCAACATCGAGCAGTTCGTCTTCGACGTCTACGTCGAGCAGCAGTACGTCAACTAGCACCTCTAGCAGTTCGTCTTCGACGTCTACATCGAGCAGCAGCACGTCGACTAGCACCTCGAGCAGTTCGACTTCGACATCCACATCGAGCAGCAGCACATCGACGTCCACATCGAGCAGTTCGTCTTCGACGTCTACATCGAGCAGCAGCACGTCGACTAGCACCTCGAGCAGTTCGACTTCGACATCCACATCGAGCAGCAGCACTTCGACTAGCACCTCTAGCAGTTCGTCTTCGACGTCTACATCGAGCAGCAGCACGTCGACTAGCACCTCGAGCAGTTCGACTTCGACATCCACATCGAGCAGCAGCACATCGACAACAACATCGAGCAGTTCGTCTTCGACGTCTACGTCGAGCAGCAGTACGTCAACTAGCACCTCGAGCAGTTCGACTTCGACATCCACATCGAGCAGCAGCACTTCGACTAGCACCTCTAGCAGTTCGTCGTCGACGTCTACATCGAGCAGCAGCACATCGACCAGCACCTCGAGCAGTTCGTCTTCGACATCCACATCGAGCAGCAGCACATCGACGTCAACATCGAGCAGTTCGTCTTCGACGTCTACGTCGAGCAGCAGTACGTCAACTAGCACCTCTAGCAGTTCGACTTCGACATCTACATCGAGCAGCAGCACATCGACCAGCACCTCGAGCAGTTCGTCTTCGACATCCACATCGAGCAGCAGCACATCGACGTCAACATCGAGCAGTTCGACTTCGACATCCACATCGAGCAGCAGCACATCGACTAGCACCTCGAGCAGTTCGTCTTCGACGTCTACATCGAGCAGCAGCACATCGACTAGCACATCGAGCAGTTCGTCTTCGACGTCTACATCGAGCAGCAGCACGTCGACTAGCACCTCGAGCAGTTCGACTTCGACATCCACATCGAGCAGCAGCACATCGACGTCCACATCGAGCAGTTCGTCTTCGACGTCTACATCGAGCAGCAGCACGAGTTCGTTTATTCTCAATGTTCTCCAAGTGTTTCTAACTAGTGACTAATTGGAATTCACATAGATTTTTTTTGGAAAGTTCTCAACAAACTCCCCGACCCATATATTTTTACATACTTACTCTTTCCTGACCGAAATTGTTGCCGACGCTAACAAAGGTAGATGAATTGTCTTAAATTTTTCTTCCCTTCTCCAAGCAAGTAAGTCGGTCGCGTCCGCGACTTTCGCTCACGATTCCCTTGACCTAACTATTCTCGTCTACTAACAAATGTACTGGTCTTCTACTTCTACTCTGATTTAGAGGACTCTTCGGAAAAATGAGGTTAAAAAGATGAACGGTCTCATTGGGACTCTTCAGCGCAACGCCACAGTTGCTAATACCTCTTCGAAAGTTTCCTCTAAACCCCTTAACCCTTTCTGGCACCATGTTAGTGATAACACTGAACACGTTATCCTTTGGCAATAAAGATAAGAAATTCTAAAAAAATTAGCTCCTAATAGCGTTAGAAACTTCTCAATTAAGATTCTCGCGAACAAACTTGTAGAAAATCGGAACCATTTCCAGCGAAATTAGTTTTTCGTTGTAGGTACCTCGTCTTCGACGTCCACATCGAGCAGCAGCACATCGACTAGCACCTCGAGCAGTTCGTCTTCGACGTCTACATCGAGCAGCAGCACATCGACTAGCACCTCGAGCAGTTCGACTTCGACATCTACATCGAGCAGCAGCACTTCGACTAGCACCTCTAGCAGTTCGTCTTCGACGTCTACATCGAGCAGCAGCACGTCGACTAGCACCTCGAGCAGTTCGACTTCGACATCCACATCGAGCAGCAGCACATCGACGTCCACATCGAGCAGTTCGTCTTCGACGTCTACATCGAGCAGCAGCACGTCGACTAGCACCTCGAGCAGTTCGACTTCGACATCCACATCGAGCAGCAGCACTTCGACTAGCACCTCTAGCAGTTCGTCTTCGACGTCTACATCGAGCAGCAGCACGTCGACTAGCACCTCGAGCAGTTCGACTTCGACATCCACATCGAGCAGCAGCACATCGACGTCAACATCGAGCAGTTCGTCTTCGACGTCTACGTCGAGCAGCAGTACGTCAACTAGCACCTCGAGCAGTTCGACTTCGACATCCACATCGAGCAGCAGCACTTCGACTAGCACCTCTAGCAGTTCGTCGTCGACGTCTACATCGAGCAGCAGCACATCGACCAGCACCTCGAGCAGTTCGTCTTCGACATCCACATCGAGCAGCAGCACATCGACGTCAACATCGAGCAGTTCGTCTTCGACGTCTACGTCGAGCAGCAGTACGTCAACTAGCACCTCTAGCAGTTCGACTTCGACATCTACATCGAGCAGCAGCACTTCGACTAGCACCTCTAGCAGTTCGTCGTCGACGTCTACATCGAGCAGCAGCACATCGACCAGCACCTCGAGCAGTTCGTCTTCGACATCCACATCGAGCAGCAGCACATCGACGTCAACACCGAGCAGTTCGTCTTCGACGTCTACGTCGAGCAGCAGTACGTCAACTAGCACCTCTAGCAGTTCGTCTTCGACGTCTACATCGAGCAGCAGCACGTCGACTAGCACCTCGAGCAGTTCGACTTCGACATCCACATCGAGCAGCAGCATATCGACGTCCACATCGAGCAGTTCGTCTTCGACGTCTACATCGAGCAGCAGCACGTCGACTAGCACCTCGAGCAGTTCGACTTCGACATCCACATCGAGCAGCAGCACTTCGACTAGCACCTCTAGCAGTTCGTCTTCGACGTCTACATCGAGCAGCAGCACGTCGACTAGCACCTCGAGCAGTTCGACTTCGACATCCACATCGAGCAGTTCGTCTTCGACGTCTACATCGAGCAGCAGTACGTCGACTAGCACCTCGAGCAGTTCTACTTCAACGTCCACATCGAGCAGTTCGTCTTCGACGTCTACATCAAGCAGCAGTACGTCGACTAGCACCTCGAGCAGTTCTACTTCGACGTCCACATCGAGCAGCAGCACGTCTACTAGCACCTCTAGCAGTTCGACTTCGACATCCACATCGAGCAGCAGCACATCGACGTCAACATCGAGCAGTTCGTCTTCGACGTCTACATCGAGCAGTAGTACGTCGACTAGCACCTCGAGCAGTTCGTCTTCGACGTCTACATCGAGCAGCAGTACGTCGACTAGCACCTCGAGCAGTTCGTCTTCGACGTCTACAACAAGCAGTAGTACGTCGACTAGCACCTCGAGCAGTTCGTCTTCGACGTCTACATCGAGCAGCAGTACGTCGACTAGCACCTCGAGCAGTTCGTCTTCGACGTCTACATCGAGCAGCAGTACGTCGACTAGCACCTCGAGCAGTTCGTCTTCGACGTCTACAACGAGCAGCAGCACGTCGACTAGCACCTCGAGCAGTTCGACTTCGACGTCCACATCGAGCAGTTCGTCTTCGACGTCTACATCAAGCAGCAGTACGTCGACTAGCACCTCGAGCAGTTCTACTTCGACGTCCACATCGAGCAGCAGCACGTCGACTAGCGCCTCTAGCAGTTCGACTTCGACATCCACATCGAGCAGCAGCACATCGACGTCCACATCGAGCAGTTCGTCTTCGACGTCTACATCGAGCAGTAGTACGTCGACTAGCACCTCGAGCAGTTTGTCTTCGACGTCTACATCGAGCAGCAGTACGTCGACTAGCACCTCGAGCAGTTCGTCTTCGACGTCTACAACAAGCAGCAGTACGTCGACTAGCACCTCGAGCAGTTCTACTTCGACGTCCACATCGAGCAGCAGCACGTCTACTAGCACCTCTAGCAGTTCGACTTCGACATCCACATCGAGCAGCAGCACATCGACGTCCACATCGAGCAGTTCGTCTTCGACGTCTACATCGAGCAGTAGTACGTCGACTAGCACCTCGAGCAGTTCGTCTTCGACGTCTACATCGAGCAGCAGTACGTCGACTAGCACCTCGAGCAGTTCGTCTTCGACGTCTACAACAAGCAGTAGAACGTCGACTAGCACCTCGAGCAGTTCGTCTTCGACGTCTACATCGAGCAGCAGTACGTCGACTAGCACCTCGAGCAGTTCGTCTTCGACGTCCACATCGAGCAGTTCGTCTTCGACGTCTACATCAAGCAGCAGTACGTCGACTAGCACCTCAAGCAGTTCTACTTCGACGTCCACATCGAGCAGCAGCACGTCGACTAGCACCTCTAGCAGTTCGACTTCGACATCCACATCGAGCAGCAGCACATCGACGTCCACATCGAGCAGTTCGTCTTCGACGTCTACATCGAGCAGTAGTACGTCGACTAGCACCTCGAGCAGTTCGTCTTCGACGTCTACATCGAGCAGCAGTACGTCGACTAGCACCTCGAGCAGTTCGTCTTCGACGTCTACAACAAGCAGCAGCACGTCGACTAGCACCTCGAGCAGTTCGACTTCGACGTCCACATCGAGCAGTTCGTCTTCGACGTCTACATCAAGCAGCAGTACGTCGACTAGCACCTCGAGCAGTTCTACTTCGACGTCCACATCGAGCAGCAGCACGTCTACTAGCACCTCTAGCAGTTCGACTTCGACATCCACATCGAGCAGCAGCACATCGACGTCAACATCGAGCAGTTCGTCTTCGACGTCTACATCGAGCAGTAGTACGTCGACTAGCACCTCGAGCAGTTCGTCTTCGACGTCTACATCGAGCAGCAGTACGTCGACTAGCACCTCGAGCAGTTCGTCTTCGACGTCTACAACAAGCAGTAGTACGTCGACTAGCACCTCGAGCAGTTCTTCTTCGACGTCTACATCGAGCAGCAGTACGTCGACTAGCACCTCGAGCAGTTCGTCTTCGACGTCTACAACAAGCAGCAGCACGTCGACTAGCACCACGAGCAGTTCGACTTCGACGTCCACATCGAGCAGCAGCACATCGACTAGCACTTCGAGCAGTTCGTCTTCGACGTCTACATCAAGCAGCAGTACGTCGACTAGCACCTCGAGCAGTTCGACTTCGACGTCCACATCGAGCAGTTCGTCTTCGACGTCTACAACAAGCAGCAGCACGTCGACTAGCACCTCGAGCAGTTCGACTTCGACGTCCACATCGAGCAGTTCGTCTTCGACGTCTACATCAAGCAGCAGTACGTCGACTAGCACCTCGAGCAGTTCTACTTCGACGTCCACATCGAGCAGCAGCACGTCGACTAGCACCTCTAGCAGTTCGACTTCGACATCCACATCGAGCAGCAGCACATCGACGTCCACATCGAGCAGTTCGTCTTCGACGTCTACATCGAGCAGTAGTACGTCGACTAGCACCTCGAGCAGTTCGTCTTCGACGTCTACATCGAGCAGCAGTACGTCGACTAGCACCTCGAGCAGTTCGTCTTCGACGTCTACAACAAGCAGCAGCACGTCGACTAGCACCTCGAGCAGTTCGACTTCGACGTCCACATCGAGCAGCAGCACATCGACTAGCACTTCGAGCAGTTCGTCTTCGACGTCTACATCAAGCAGCAGTACGTCGACTAGCACCTCGAGCAGTTCGACTTCGACGTCCACATCGAGCAGTTCGTCTTCGACGTCTACAACAAGCAGCAGCACGTCGACTAGCACCTCGAGCAGTTCGACTTCGACGTCCACATCGAGCAGTTCGTCTTCGACGTCTACATCAAGCAGCAGTACGTCGACTAGCACCTCGAGCAGTTCTACTTCGACGTCCACATCGAGCAGCAGCACGTCGACTAGCACCTCTAGCAGTTCGACTTCGACATCCACATCGAGCAGCAGCACATCGACGTCCACATCGAGCAGTTCGTCTTCGACGTCTACATCGAGCAGTAGTACGTCGACTAGCACCTCGAGCAGTTCGTCTTCGACGTCTACATCGAGCAGCAGTACGTCGACTAGCACCTCGAGCAGTTCGTCTTCGACGTCTACAACAAGCAGCAGCACGTCGACTAGCACCTCGAGCAGTTCGACTTCGACGTCCACATCGAGCAGTTCGTCTTCGACGTCTACATCAAGCAGCAGTACGTCGACTAGCACCTCGAGCAGTTCTATTTCGACATCCACATCGAGCAGCAGCACATCGACGTCCACATCGAGCAGTTCGTCTTCGACGTCTACATCGAGCAGTAGTACGTCGACTAGCACCTCGAGCAGTTCGTCTTCGACGTCTACATCGAGCAGCAGTACGTCGACTAGCACCTCGAGCAGTTCGTCTTCGACGTCTACAACAAGCAGTAGTACGTCGACTAGCACCTCGAGCAGTTCGTCTTCGACGTCTACATCGAGCAGCAGTACGTCGACTAGCACCTCTAGCAGGTCGTCTTCGACGTCTACAACGAGCAGCAGCACGTCGACTAGCACCTCGAGCAGTTCGACTCCGACGTCCACATCGAGCAGCAGTACGTCGACTAGCACCTCGAGCAGTTCGTCTCCGACGTCTACAACAAGCAGTAGTACGTCGACTAGCACCTCGAGCAGTTCGTCTTCGACGTCTACATCAAGCAGCAGCACATCGACCAGCACCTCGAGCAGTTCGTCTTCGACGTCTACATCGAGCAGCAGCACGAGTTCGTTTATTCTCAATCTTCTCCGAGAGTTACTAACTAGTGACTAATTGGAATTCACATGGATTTTTTGGAAAGTTTTCAACAAACTTCCCGCTCGACTCATAGATTTTTACATATTTACTCTTTCCTGACCGAAATTATTGCGGACGCTGACGAATGTAGTTGAATTGTCTTAACTTAGCTCCGAATAGCGTTAGAAACTTCTCAATTGACATTCTCGCGTACAAACCTGTAGAAAATTGGAACAATTTCCAGCGAAATTCGTTTTTTTCCGCTGCAGGTACCACATCGTCTTTGACGTCCACATCGAGCAGCAGCACATCGACCAGCACCTCGAGCAGTTCGTCTTCGACGTCTACATCGAGCAGCAGTACATCGACTAGCACCTCGAGCAGTTCGACTTCGACGTCCACATCGAGCAGTTCGTCTTCGACGTCTACATCGAGCAGCAGCACGAGTTCGTTTATTCTCAATCTTCTCCGAGAGTTTCCAACTAGTGACTAATTGGAATTCACATGGATTTTTTGGAAAGTTTTCAACAAACTTCCCGCTCGACTCATAGATTTTTACATATTTACTCTTTCCTGAGCGAAATTGTTGCGGACGCTGACGAAGGTAGTTGAATTGTCTTAACTTAGCTCCGAATAGCGTTAGAAACTTCTCAATTGACATTCTCGCGTACAAACCTGTAGAAAATTGGAACAATTTCCAGCGAAATTCGTTTTTTTCGCTGCAGGTACCTCGTCTTCGACGTCCACATCGAGCAGCAGCACATCGACCAGCACCTCGAGCAGTTCGTCTTCGACGTCTACATCGAGCAGTAGTACATCGACTAGCACCTCGAGCAGTTCGACTTCGACGTCTACATCGAGCAGCAGTACGTCGACTAGCACCTCGAGCAGTTCGACTTCGACATCCACATCGAGCAGTTCGTCTTCGACGTCTACATCGAGCAGCAGCACGAGTTAGTTTATTCTCAATCTTCTCCGAGAGTTTCTAACTAGTGACTAATTGGAATTCACATGGATTTTTTGGAGAGTTTTGAACAAGCTTACCGACTCATATGTTTTTTTTACATATTTATTCTTTCCTGGCCGAAATTGTTGCGGACGCTGACGAAGGTAGTTGAATTGTCTTAACTTAGCTCCGAATAGCGTTAGAAACTTCTCAATTGACATTCTCGCGTACAAACCTGTAGAAAATTGGAACAATTTCCAGCGAAACTCTTTTTGCCGCTGCAGGTACCACCACCTCGTCTTCGACGTCCACATCGAGCAGCAGCACATCGACCAGCACCTCGAGCAGTTCGTCTTCGACGTCTACATCGAGCAGCAGTACATCGACTAGCACCTCGAGCAGTTCGACTTCGACGTCCACATCGAGCAGTTCGTCTTCGACGTATACATCGAGCAGCAGCACGAGTTCGTTTCTTCTCAATCTTCTCCGATAGTTTTTAACTAGTGATTAATTGGAATTCACATGGATTGTTTTGGAAAGTTTTCAACAAACTTCCCGCCAGACTCATAGATTTTCACATATTTACTCTTTCCTGACCGAAATTGTTGCGGACGCTAACAAAGGTAGATGGATTGTCTTAACTTAGCTCCGAATAGCGTTAGAAACTTCTCAATTGACATTCTCGCGTACAAACCTGTAGAAAATTGGAAAAATTTCCAGCGAAATTCGTTTTTTTCCGCTGCAGGTACCACCTCGTCTTCGACGTCCACATCGAGCAGCAGCACATCGACCAGCACCTCGAGCAGTTCAACTTCGACGTCTACATCGAGCAGCAGTACATCGACTAGCACCTCGAGCAGTTCGACTTCGACGTCCACATCGAGCAGTTCGTCTTCGACGTATACATCGAGCAGCAGCACGAGTTCGTTTATTCTCAATCTTCTCCAAGAGTTTCTAACTAGTGACTAATTGGAATTCACATGGACTTTTTGGAGAGTTTTGAACAAGCTTCCCGACTCATATATTTTTTTTTACATATTTACTCTTTCCTGACCGAAATTGTTGCGGACGCTGACGAAGGTAGTTGAATTGTCTTAACTTAGCTCCGAATAGCGTTAGAAACTTCTCAATTGACATTCTCACGTACAAACCTGTAGAAAAATGAAATGATTTCCAGCGAAATTCGTTTTTTTCGCTGCAGGTACCTCGTCTTCGACGTCCACATCGAGCAGCAGCACATCGACCAGCACCTCGAGCAGTTCGTCTTCGACGTCTACATCGAGCAGCAGTACGTCGACTAGCACCTCGAGCAGTTCGACACCGACATCCACATCGAGCAGTTCGTCTTCGACGTCTACATCGAGCAGCAGCACGAGTTCGTTTCTTCTCAATCTTCTCCGATAGTTTTTAACTAGTGATTAATTGGAATTCACATGGATTGTTTTGGAAAGTTTTCAACAAACTTCCCGCCCGACTCATAGATTTTTACATATTTACTCTTTCCTGACCGAAATTGTTGCGGACGCTAACAAAGGTAGATGGATTGTCTTAACTTAGCTCCGAATAGCGTTAGAAACTTCTCAATTGACATTCTCACGTACAAACCTGTAGAAAAATGAAATGATTTCCAGCGAAATTCGTTTTTTTCGCTGCAGGTACCTCGTCTTCGACGTCCACATCGAGCAGCAGCACATCGACCAGCACCTCGAGCAGTTCGTCTTCGACGTCTACATCGAGCAGCAGTACATCGACTAGCACCTCGAGCAGTTCGACTTCGACGTCCACATCGAGCAGTTCGTCTTCGACGTCTACATCGAGCAGCAGCACGAGTTCGTTTGTTCTCAATCTTCTCCGAGAGTTTCTAACTAGTGACTAATTGGAATTCACATGGATTTTTTGGAGAGTTTTGAACAAACTTCCCGACTCATATATTTTTTTACATATTTTCTCTTTCCTGACCGAAATTGTTGCGGACGCTGACGAAGGTAGTTGAATTGTCTTAACTTAGCTCCGAATAGCGTTAGAAACTTCTCAATTGACATTCTCGCGTACAAACCTGTAGAAAATTGGAACAATTTCCAGCGAAACTCTTTTTTTGCCGCTGCAGGTACCACCTCGTCTTCGACGTCCACATCGAGCAGCAGCACATCGACCAGCACCTCGAGCAGTTCGTCTTCGACGTCTACATCGAGCAGCAGTACATCGACTAGCACCTCGAGCAGTTCGACTTCGACTTCCACATCGAGCAGTTCGTCTTCGACGTCTACATCGAGCAGCAGCACGAGTTCGTTTATTCTCAATCTTCTCCGAGAGTTTCTAACTAGTGACTAACTGGAATTCACATGAATTTTTTGGAGAGTTTTGAACAAACTTCCCGACTCATATATTTTTTCACATATTTACTCTTTCCTGACCGAAATTGTTGCGGACTCTGACGAAGGTAGTTGAATTGTTTTAACTTAGCTCCGAATAGCGTTAGAAACTTCTCAATTGACATTCTCGCGTACAAACCTGTAGAAAATTGGAACAATTTCCAGCGAAACTCTTTTTTTGCCGCTGCAGGTACCACCACCTCGTCTTCGACGTCCACATCGAGCAGCAGCACATCGACCAGCACCTCGAGCAGTTCGTCTTCGACGTCTACATCGAGCAGCAGTACATCGACTAGCACCTCGAGCAGTTCGACTTCGACGTCCACATCGAGCAGTTCGTCTTCGACGTCTACATCGAGCAGTAGCACGAGTTCGTTTATTCTCAATCTTCTCCAAGAGTTTCTAACTAGTGACTAATTGGAATTCACATGGACTTTTTGGAGAGTTTTGAACAAGCTTCCCGACTCATATATTTTTTTTTACATATTTACTCTTTCCTGACCGAAATTGCTGCGGACGCTGACGAAGGTAGTTGAATTGTCTTAACTTAGCTCCGAATAGCGTTAGAAACTTCTCAATTGACATTCTCACGTACAAACCTGTAGAAAAATGAATTGATTTCCAGCGAAATTCGTTTTTTTTCGCTGCAGGTACCTCGTCTTCGACGTCCACATCGAGCAGCAGCACATCGACCAGCACCTCGAGCAGTTCGTCTTCGACGTCTACATCGAGCAGCAGTACGTCGACTAGCACCTCGAGCAGTTCGACTTCGACATCCACATCGAGCAGTTCGTCTTCGACGTCTACATCGAGCAGCAGCACGAGTTAGTTTATTCTCAATCTTCTCCGAGAGTTTCTAACTAGTGACTAATTGGAATTCACATGGATTTTTTGGAGAGTTTTGAACAAGCTTCCCGACTCATATATTTTTTTTACATATTTATTCTTTCCTGACCGAAATTGTTGCGGACGCTGACGAAGGTAGTTGAATTGTCTTAACTTAGCTCCGAATAGCGTTAGAAACTTCTCAATTGACATTCTCGCGTACAAACCTGTAGAAAATTGGAACAATTTCCAGCGAAACTCTTTTTTTGCCGCTGCAGGTACCACCTCGTCTTCGACGTCCACATCGAGCAGCAGCACATCGACCAGCACCTCGAGCAGTTCGTCTTCGACGTCTACATCGAGCAGCAGCACATCGACTAGCACCTCGAGCAGTTCGACTTCGACTTCCACATCGAGCAGTTCGTCTTCGACGTCTACATCGAGCAGCAGCACGAGTTCGTTTATTCTCAATCTTCTCCGAGAGTTTCTAACTAGTGACTAACTGGAATTCACATGAATTTTTTGGAGAGTTTTGAACAAACTTCCCGACTCATATATTTTTTCACATATTTACTCTTTCCTGACCGAAATTGTTGCGGACTCTGACGAAGGTAGTTGAATTGTTTTAACTTAGCTCCGAATAGCGTTAGAAACTTCTCAATTGACATTCTCGCGTACAAACCTGTAGAAAATTGGAACAATTTCCAGCGAAACTCTTTTTTTGCCGCTGCAGGTACCACCACCTCGTCTTCGACGTCCACATCGAGCAGCAGCACATCGACCAGCACCTCGAGCAGTTCGTCTTCGACGTCTACATCGAGCAGCAGTACATCGACTAGCACCTCGAGCAGTTCGACTTCGACGTCCACATCGAGCAGTTCGTCTTCGACGTCTACATCGAGCAGTAGCACGAGTTCGTTTATTCTCAATCTTCTCCAAGAGTTTCTAACTAGTGACTAATTGGAATTCACATGGACTTTTTGGAGAGTTTTGAACAAGCTTCCCGACTCATATATTTTTTTTTACATATTTACTCTTTCCTGACCGAAATTGCTGCGGACGCTGACGAAGGTAGTTGAATTGTCTTAACTTAGCTCCGAATTGCGTTAGAAACTTCTCAATTGACATTCTCACGTACAAACCTGTAAAAAAATGAAATGATTTCCAGCGAAATTCGTTTTTTTTCGCTGCAGGTACCTCGTCTTCGACGTCCACATCGAGCAGCAGCACATCGACCAGCACCTCGAGCAGTTCGTCTTCGACGTCTACATCGAGCAGCAGTACGTCGACTAGCACCTCGAGCAGTTTGACTTCGACATCCACATCGAGCAGTTCGTCTTCGACGTCTACATCGAGCAGCAGCACGAGTTCGTTTGTTCTCAATCTTCTCCGAGAGTTTCTAACTAGTGACTAATTGGAATTCACATGGATTTTTTGGAAAGTTTTCAACAAACTTCCCGCTCGACTCATAGATTTTTACATATTTACTCTTTCCTGACCGAAATTGCTGCGGACGCTGACGAAGGTAGTTGAATTGTCTTAACTTAGCTCCGAATAGCGTTAGAAACTTCTCAATTGACATTCTCACGTACAAACCTGTAGAAAAATGAAATGATTTCCAGCGAAATTCGTTTTTTTCGCTGCAGGTACCTCGTCTTCGACGTCCACATCGAGCAGCAGCACATCGACCAGCACCTCGAGCAGTTCGTCTTCGACGTCTACATCGAGCAGCAGTACATCGACTAGCACCTCGAGCAGTTCGACTTCGACGTCTACATCGAGCAGCAGTACATCGACTAGCACCTCGAGCAGTTCGACTTCGACGTCCACATCGAGCAGTTCGTCTTCGACGTCTACATCGAGCAGCAGCACGAGTTCGTTTCTTCTCAATCTTCTCCGATAGTTTTTAACTAGTGATTAATTGGAATTCACATGGATTGTTTTGGAAAGTTTTCAACAAACTTCCCGCCCGACTCATAGATTTTTACATATTTACTCTTTCCTGACCGAAATTGTTGCGGACGCTAACAAAGGTAGATGGATTGTCTTAACTTAGCTCCGAATAGCGTTAGAAACTTCTCAATTGACATTCTCACGTACAAACCTGTAGAAAAATGAAATGATTTCCAGCGAAATTCGTTTTTTTCGCTGCAGGTACCTCGTCTTCGACGTCCACATCGAGCAGCAGCACATCGACCAGCACCTCGAGCAGTTCGTCTTCGACGTCTACATCGAGCAGCAGTACATCGACTAGCACCTCGAGCAGTTCGACTTCGACGTCCACATCGAGCAGTTCGTCTTCGACGTCTACATCGAGCAGCAGCACGAGTTCGTTTGTTCTCAATCTTCTCCGAGAGTTTCTAACTAGTGACTAATTGGAATTCACATGGATTTTTTGGAGAGTTTTGAACAAACTTCCCGACTCATATATTTTTTTACATATTTACTCTTTCCTGACCGAAATTGTTGCGGACGCTGACGAAGGTAGTTGAATTGTTTTAACTTAGCTCCGAATAGCGTTAGAAACTTCTCAATTGACATTCTCGCGTACAAACCTGTAGAAAATTGGAACAATTTCCAGCGAAATTCGTTTTTTTTTTTTTGCTGCAGGTACCTCGTCTTCGACGTCCACATCGAGCAGCAGCACATCGACCAGCACCTCGAGCAGTTCGTCTTCGACGTCTACATCGAGCAGCAGTACATCGACTAGCACCTCGAGCAGTTCGACTTCGACGTCCACATCGAGCAGTTCGTCTTCGACGTCTACATCGAGCAGCAGCACGAGTTCGTTTATTCTCAATCTTCTCCGAGAGTTTCTAACTAGTGACTAATTGGAATTCACATGGATTTTTTGGAGAGTTTTGAACAAACTTCCCGACTCATATATTTTTTTACATATTTACTCTTTCTTGACCGAAATTGTTGCGGACGCTGACGAAGGTAGTTGAATTGTTTTAACTTAGCTCCGAATAGCGTTAGAAACTTCTCAATTGACATTCTCGCGTACAAACCTGTAGAAAATTGGAACAATTTCCAGCGAAATTCGTTTTTTTTTTTTTTGCTGCAGGTACCTCGTCTTCGACGTCCACATCGAGCAGCAGCACATCGACCAGCACCTCGAGCAGTTCGTCTTCGACGTCTACATCGAGCAGCAGTACATCGACTAGCACCTCGAGCAGTTCGACTTCGACGTCCACATCGAGCAGTTCGTCTTCGACGTCTACATCGAGAAGCAGCACGAGTTCGTTTATTCTCAATCTTCTCCAAGAGTTTCTAACTAGTGACTAATTGGAATTCACATGGACTTTTTGGAGAGTTTTGAACAAGCTTCCCGACTCATATATTTTTTTTTTTACATATTTACTCTTTCCTGACCGAAATTGTTGCGGACGCTAACAAAGGTAGATGGATTGTCTTAACTTAGCTCCGAATAGCGTTAGAAACTTCTCAATTGACATTCTCGCGTACAAACCTGTAGAAAATTGGAAAAATTTCCAGCGAAATTCGTTTTTTTTCCGCTGCAGGTACCACCTCGTCTTCGACGTCCACATCGAGCAGCAGCACATCGACCAGCACCTCGAGCAGTTCAACTTCGACGTCTACATCGAGCAGCAGTACATCGACTAGCACCTCGAGCAGTTCGACTTCGACGTCCACATCGAGCAGTTCGTCTTCGACGTCTACATCGAGCAGCAGCACGAGTTCGTTTATTCTCAATCTTCTCCAAGAGTTTCTAACTAGTGACTAATTGGAATTCACATGGACTTTTTGGAGAGTTTTGAACAAGCTTCCCGACTCATATATTTTTTTTTACATATTTACTCTTTCCTGACCGAAATTGTTGCGGACGCTGACGAAGGTAGTTGAATTGTCTTAACTTAGCTCCGAATAGCGTTAGAAACTTCTCAATTGACATTCTCACGTACAAACCTGTAGAAAAATGAAATGATTTCCAGCGAAATTCGTTTTTTCGCTGCAGGTACCTCGTCTTCGACGTCCACATCGAGCAGCAGCACATCGACCAGCACCTCGAGCAGTTCGTCTTCGACGTCTACATCGAGCAGCAGTACGTCGACTAGCACCTCGAGCAGTTCGACTTCGACATCCACATCGAGCAGTTCGTCTTCGACGTCTACATCGAGCAGCAGCACGAGTTCGTTTCTTCTCAATCTTCTCCGATAGTTTTTAACTAGTGATTAATTGGAATTCACATGGATTGTTTTGGAAAGTTTTCAACAAACTTCCCGCCCGACTCATAGATTTTTACATATTTACTCTTTCCTGACCGAAATTGTTGCGGACGCTAACAAAGGTAGATGGATTGTCTTAACTTAGCTCCGAATAGCGTTAGAAACTTCTCAATTGACATTCTCGCGTACAAACCTGTAGAAAATTGGAAAAATTTCCAGCGAAATTCGTTTTTTTCCGCTGCAGGTACCACCTCGTCTTCGACGTCCACATCGAGCAGCAGCACATCGACCAGCACCTCGAGCAGTTCAACTTCGACGTCTACATCGAGCAGCAGTACATCGACTAGCACCTCGAGCAGTTCGACTTCGACGTCCACATCGAGCAGTTCGTCTTCGACGTCTACATCGAGCAGCAGCACGAGTTCGTTTATTCTCAATCTTCTCCAAGAGTTTCTAACTAGTGACTAATTGGAATTCACATGGACTTTTTGGGGAGTTTTGAACAAGCTTCCCGACTCATATATTTTTTTTTACATATTTACTCTTTCCTGACCGAAATTGTTGCGGACGCTGACGAAGGTAGTTGAATTGTCTTAACTTAGCTCCGAATAGCGTTAGAAACTTCTCAATTGACATTCTCACGTACAAACCTGTAGAAAAATGAAATGATTTCCAGCGAAATTCGTTTTTTTCGCTGCAGGTACCTCTTCTTCGACGTCCACATCGAGCAGCAGCACATCGACCAGCACCTCGAGCAGTTCGTCTTCGACGTCTACATCGAGCAGCAGTACGTCGACTAGCACCTCGAGCAGTTCGACTTCGACATCCACATCGAGCAGTTCGTCTTCGACGTCTACATCGAGCAGCAGCACGAGTTCGTTTCTTCTCAATCTTCTCCGATAGTTTTTAACTAGTGATTAATTGGAATTCACATGGATTGTTTTGGAAAGTTTTCAACAAACTTCCCCGCCCGACTCATAGATTTTTACATATTTACTCTTTCCTGACCGAAATTGTTGCGGACGCTAACAAAGGTAGATGGATTGTCTTAACTTAGCTCCGAATAGCGTTAGAAACTTCTCAATTGACATTCTCACGTACAAACCTGTAGAAAAATGAAATGATTTCCAGCGAAATTCGTTTTTTTTCGCTGCAGGTACCTCGTCTTCGACGTCCACATCGAGCAGCAGCACATCGACCAGCACCTCGAGCAGTTCGTCTTCGACGTCTACATCGAGCAGCAGTACATCGACTAGCACCTCGAGCAGTTCGACTTCGACGTCCACATCGAGCAGTTCGTCTTCGACGTCTACATCGAGCAGCAGCACGAGTTCGTTTACTCTCAATCTTCTCCGAGAGTTTCTAACTAGTGACTAATTGGAATTCACATGGATTTTTTGGAGAGTTTTGAACAAACTTCACGACTCATATATTTTTTTTACATATTTACTCTTTCCTGACCGAAATTGTTGCGGACGCTGACGAAGGTAGTTGAATTGTTTTAACTTAGCTCCGAATAGCGTTAGAAACTTCTCAATTGACATTCTCGCGTACAAACCTGTAGAAAATTGGAACATTTTCCAGCGAAATTCGTTTTTTTTTTGCTGCAGGTACCTCGTCTTCGACGTCCACATCGAGCAGCAGCACATCGACCAGCACCTCGAGCAGTTCGTCTTCGACGTCTACATCGAGCAGCAGTACATCGACTAGCACCTCGAGCAGTTCGACTTCGACGTCCACATCGAGCAGTTCGTCTTCGACGTCTACATCGAGCAGCAGCACGAGTTCGTTTATTCTCAATCTTCTCCAAGAGTTTCTAACTAGTGACTAATTGGAGTTCACATGGACTTTTTGGAGAGTTTTGAACAAGCTTCCCGACTCATATATTTTTTTTCACATATTTACTCTTTCCTGACCGAAATTGTTGCGGACGCTGACGAAGGTAGTTGAATTGTCTTAACTTAGCTCCGAATAGCGTTAGAAACTTCTCAATTGACATTCTCACGTACAAACCTGTAGAAAAATGAAATGATTTCCAGCGAAATTCGTTTTTTTCGCTGCAGGTACCTCGTCTTCGACGTCCACATCGAGCAGCAGCACATCGACCAGCACCTCGAGCAGTTCGTCTTCGACGTCTACATCGAGCAGCAGTACGTCGACTAGCACCTCGAGCAGTTCGACTTCGACATCCACATCGAGCAGTTCGTCTTCGACGTCTACATCGAGCAGCAGCACGAGTTCGTTTCTTCTCAATCTTCTCCGATAGTTTTTAACTAGTGATTAATTGGAATTCACATGGATTGTTTTGGAAAGTTTTCAACAAACTTCCCGCCCGACTCATAGATTTTTACATATTTACTCTTTCCTGACCGAAATTGTTGCGGACGCTAACAAAGGTAGATAAATTGTCTTAACTTAGCTTCGAATAGCGTTAGAAACTTCTCAATTGACATTCTCGCGTACAAACCTGTAGAAAATTGGAACAATTTCAAGCGAAATTAGTTTTTTTCGCTGCAGGTACCTCGTCTTCGACGTCCACATCGAGCAGCAGCACATCGACCAGCACCTCGAGCAGCTCGTCTTCGACGTCCACATCGAGCAGCAGCACATCGACTAGCAGCTCGAGCAGTTCGTCTTCGACGTCTACATCGAGCAGCAGCACGTCGACTAGCACCTCAAGCAGTTCTACTTCGACATCCACATCCAGCAGCAGCACGTCGACTAGCACCTCGAGCAGTTCGACTTCGACGTCTACATCGAGCAGCAGCACATCGACTAGCAGCTCGAGCAGTTCGTCTTCGACGTCCACATCGAGCAGCAGCATGTCGACTAGCACCTCGAGCAGTTCGACTTCGACATCCACATCGAGCAGCAGCACATCGACTAGCAGCTCGAGCAGTTCATCTTCGACCTCTACATCGAGCAGCAGCACGTCGACTAGCACCTCAAGCAGTTCGACTTCGACATCCCCATCGAGCAGCAGCACATCGACTAGCACCTCAAGCAGTTCGACTTTGACGTCCACATCGAGCAGCACATCGACTCGTTAGTTTCCAGTTTTTCGGTGCTGAAACAGCTTAGTGATTTTCAGATTGACTGTTATGGTCTGACGAGCTAATCATCTTGTCTGAACATAACATCACTTCACCTTATCCCCGACTCGCTTCATGGTGTTTGTGGTTCTGGGTAGAAACAATGCGCCCAGCTTCTCATTTCTCGTGTTGTCGCACGAGCATTCTTTCAGATAATTTAGGTTGACATCTAGTAAATTGAAAGTTTAAAACATACTTTTATTCCAGTTCTCAGCCGATCGAAATGTTTGCTATTCGCTGATTCACTGCAGATCGTAAATTAAATAAGAATTTTATTAGAGCAATGTTCCGCAGTCAAATGTGGATCATGTCTGAGTTTGATTGAAGTTGAGTAAGTAAAGGCGAAGAGGTAGTTGTATGCAAAGATGATTTAGGTAGCGCTTCTGTCAACGTTTCACATTTTCAAGTTTTCTTCTCTCAGTGATCTCACTCACAACTTCCATGACTTCCGTTACAAGTTCTACCAGCACTGCTCTAACGACCTCCACCGGTGCAACACCACCATCGGTCAGTCAATCTGTTTTTCTTCCCAGTTTTGATTAGTAAGTGTTCATTCATTAAAAGGGAAGTTGAAGAGCGTTTCAAGTGACATACCTCTTTCACTCATCCTTGAGTGCGTGACTTTCACAAAAGATACGTTTAGCAACGACAATTGACAATTTTTTTGTTTTGTTAGATGTGAAGCGTGTTTTCTTTTCAGACTTCACAAAATTGCTGTCCAACAAATGGAGTATGGTCACAATGGGCACCAACTGCGGGCTACGGATCTTGTCCAGGCTTCTGTGGTTCGTGCCACATGGTCGAGCGCAGCAGATACTGTCTTTCCGATGTGGATGGGTGTCCGTGCAGGTTCGAGAAATTTTTTTCTCAGCAACATTCATCGAATCGCTTCAAGTTCCGAGACATAAGAGCATCGAAAGTAGTTCTATCTTTATATGACTCCTCTTCATTTAACTCTTCTCACAACCTTCAATTTCATAAGTGATCAATCTTCTTTTTTCTTCAAAATGTTCTAGAAGTCGACGCTGTCATTATCCTAAACATCGATAGATTCAATCGAAACTCACTTGACACGTATGAAAAATGACGGAGAATCGGAAAAAAACGAGAAAAGTGACCGCTACGTGCGGTCACTTCCCCCGGAAAATATTCTCAAACATTTGTAACACTATTTATGGACCACTCTGTACAATAGTACTAGAAATACCCTTAGAACAAGAAATACCAGTTTCTAGAATCTTCTTTGTTTCATCACGTAAAACTTTATAGAAATCCAAACGTGATGTTCTAAGGGTATTTCTACTGTCGCCTTTTACGATAGAAGATTTCTGACTTCTATTCCATTTATTTATTCGATCATTGTCGGTCTATCTCTCCTACTTTAGCCTCTTGAAGTTTTTTTTCGAACATTACCATCGCGTTTCACTTTTTTGATTGAGTGTCCAAAGGAAACTACTCGAGAATTCTCTTGATACACGTCAAAAAAACGCCATGTAGTTGTTGTTCTGGGAAGCATGACAAGAGAGATTGAGTGATGCCCTTACTTGTCACATTGAGTGATGTATGTCGTATCCACGAGGGAATTTTGTTTTCAGCGGAATCACAACCGACAACGGACCATGTGGACTTGATCTCTGTACTTTTCCGACCCCAACTTGCTGCTATGGCATAAAGGCGATTGACTCCAACACAGGGAAGTTCTTCTGTGGAAATGAGAGTATTCCTTCCACCAACCCCGGCTGTTGCTTGCCAAGTAAGTCCTCCAGGTGTTCAGATTTCCCTTGTGTGTACGCGTAGCTAAAGCTCGTTTCAAACTCCGTGATCCATATCACAGAAGCAAATTGATTCGTGTAATTTTACAAGAGACTCCTAATCGTAGACAATCCGATGTGATATGTTTAATGGTTTAGTTGATGTATGTTCAATCTAGTGAAATGTTTCAAGAAGCCAGATTCAGTCTGTTGAGTGGTAAAAACAAGAGGTGAAGTGAATCGTTGATCGATTCCGAGTTTCTAGAACAATACGAGAGAGTATTAACTTATTGAGAGACTAAGAATGTTATATCAAGTTATCCTTCAAAATTGCACGCTTTCCAGGCAGTTCCTCGTTCTGGAACGAGTGGAGCTCGTATGCTCCGTGCAAAAATGGTTTGAGGAAGCGTACTCGTTTCTGCGCTCTCTTAGGCTGGGGTTGCCCATGCACGTGAGTCCGCAGTTGAGAATGTGCTTCGAAGAAGCTTTGCATTCTTTAGTTTTTTATTTTTTCATATTTTGCCCTCTTCAAAAGTAAATATGCATGTATATATATATACTTTTTTAAAACATGATTGTTTTGAAATCTTCTCCTCTCGATGCCAAAAACGACATCTCTCAACCCATATCTCTCTCTCTGTACTTGAGATTTAAACTTTTTCCTATGCTAATAAAAAAGTTTGTATGTCGAAGAACTGATCCTGAAATTTTTGTTTTTTAAGGCGCCTGTCGCTCCTTGTTCCTTATGAAGACCTGAATCACATCGTTACTCGCAATATCTCGAAAGTGTTCTCTACACTGTATCATTTCTGAGTGCGAAATAGTTGTACCGTCTCTGTAGCTTCCAGTAGAGAACGAGCTAACCACGGAAACTCCTTAACTTTTCTATGTTCTGCACTTTCTCAGCGTAAAAAAACCTTTTGTGAGTAAAAACAAACAGAATGTGCTCTCCAAAATTTGGAAAATCCACCACAATTCTTATCAAATCTTATCTTTTGCTTTCTCTGTTAAATTGTATATAGCAAACGACTTTTGAGAAAAACAAATATCTTTTCCGAGATAGTTGCCTATATCTCACTCGAAAATCATTTCTCTTCTTCAGAGGTTCCGACACGGAATTTTCGCCCTGCCTGACAACTACTGTGCTCGCTTCGACTACAACGACATTCACTAGCCTCACAACATCTGTCAGTTTTAGAAGAGAAAGAAGTCGAAGAGAAAAAACAAATAGAGGCGTTTCTTAACCAGTTTCCAAGAACTGTAACAGTTCCTATGGAGAGTTCTATGGTTCGTTTTTACGAGAAAAACATTATATGTACTAGGTTTTTCAGTATGACGACGAGTCTCAGTGAGAAGAATGGTGAGAGGAAATTCTTTTAGTACAAGGCAACCAGTCCTTACAAGTTACATCCAATGAGAGGGCTGTTTCTTTACTACAGAGTTCGCCTTCGTGCTGTCCAACCAACGGAATCTGGGGAGAATGGAGTCCAGCGGATGGACCGAACACCTGTCCAGACTACTGCGGGTCTTGCGCGACTGTTGCACGAATCAGGACCTGTCTTTCCGAAGTTGATGGATGCCCTTGCGTGTTAGTTACTAAACCAAATTACTTTTATGAAGAAAAAAAAACATAAATTTAAAAACAATGGTGAAGTAAAATACGATGTGATGTTAGAACGAGAAAGGAGTCTGTAACACGATTCACTTAACATAGCCTCTCTCAACACAGTTGTTCCCACCTCTGAACAAGTTGGACAACATCAGCTCGTTGCTTTAACTTGTTAATGGCCTCAAAAAAACCTGCATGTACTTGAACAAATAATTGGACACTACCGTGATTAAAATAAAATATGAATGTTTGTAGAATGTAGTTTATTCTTCTTTAACAAACATATTGGAGAGAAAAACAAATTTAAAGTTGGAACAATAGGTGAAAACATAGAGAAAAACTTTGAAACACAGAGAAAAACGAAAAAGCCCTAGAGGAAAAGAAAGGATTAGTTCTTGCAAAATTTAATATTCTCTACTTTTCGAATATCAGTTTCGAAGATTTCTTCTCTATTTTCTTCTGAAAAGGCTTATAAATCCTTTGCCGAGAGCTCTTTGGGATAACACTTCAAGGAACGTTTTTTTGAGACCAGACTCGTTGCAGGGGACCGTCTTCGGACGTCGGTCCTTGTGGACTCTCTCTCTGCCCCTTCCCTCGGCAAACATGTTGCGGAACGTTGGTCAAGAAAATCGACTACAACACGGGCACATTTTTCTGCGGAGATGCAGATGTGCCTCTGAACTCGGCCGGCTGTTGCTTACCAAGTGAAATTATTTATCATTTTGGCGTCTATCCCAAAATCAATAAGTTTTAGAGTGTCATTATGTACTAAAATTGTAAGGTAACAGCAGTGCGATCAATTCGGTCATAAAGAATGAACAAGGGTCACAGAGCGACCCTTGAACTCAAATCCTTTTTTTTTATTTTTCCGTTTCCAAAAGATTTTTTTTCGCGAATAATTTTTTCCAATTCGCTTTTCGATAGATATCCGGGACACACAGTACTTTGTTAACCAAATCTCTGAAAATTGACTGTTCCTGGCGTTCCTTAATTTCATGGCGAGGGAACCAATAGCTACAGTAACTTTTTAACTGTTGTAATGAAAAAAAGCTAAATCAAGGAGTGAGGTATTATGCATTCCATTAACTCTTGCCGGTACTGCAAACTCTTTGTTTTATTATTTTAGTTACGACAACACTAATGAAGATACGAAATGAAAGCGATAGTGTCAACGAATGCGTACTATTTTTTCGATACTCTTTAAAAAGCGTAACTTCTAATTGCGCTCCACTCACAGGTCATGAAACGTTCTGGAACGAATGGAGTTCGTATACCCCCTGCATCGACGGTACATTCAATCGATACCGAACATGTACGGGAGAGGGTTATAACTGCTCATGCCTGTCAGTATAAATTTCAAACATCGTTGTTTTGATATCTGATGTTTTACTCTAGTCTTTTTGATACGAAGTTTTTGGTACTCTCGTTATTTGAACTCATTTTCTGTTGTAAGGTAGTATCAGGATTCTCAAAGATATATGTACATTTGTGTCTTAGAACTTTTAAAACCATTCAGTTTACAATGTTATTTATTACTATTGCAATCGAGTTAATTTAGCGAAAAATATAACTTTGAATATTTGAAGTTTTCTCTCCTTTTCGAAAATTTTCAACTTAGATGAATCGTATAAGCTTTTTCATTGTTTCTTTTAGAACCCATTACAATTTCAAACATTACTGTTTTTATTAATACTCTACAGGCAGCTGTGTAAAAATCGCTTGTTGTGCCCTTTTTAGAATGAGTATTCTAGAAAGAAGATATGACATTTTTCACGTCTTCTTTAGGATCAAAAAAAGTGAAACACATCTTTTTCAAGTGAACCTCAATCGAATATACTTCGAATCTTGAATTGTTTAAGAGGATCTTCTTCGGACCCGCTGCCTTGTTTTGTCGAAACCACTACGTCGACCGCGATTTCAACATCCGTAAGTTTCCCAAACATCTTACTCATGTTTTGGGAGAGAGCGTCAAACAACTGAGTAGAAAAGATTTGCGCGTCGCATTGATCAAAGCAAAGCAGGCTAAGGTGAAACTACTTCCTGTAGTACGTTAAAGAAACAGCCCAGGCACTGTCATTCTACGAACCTTTTAATGTGTATTCCATGATCGGGTTTTAAAAAATATGGCCAGGTTTTATGTTAGAGTTTTATGGTAGTTTAAAACCAGTTTAGTTTATTGAGTTTCTGCGGTGTTTCAACCAGCTTCTTAGAGTTTTAACAGTTCCTATGGAGAGTTCTATGGTTCGTTTTTACGAGAAAAACATTATATGTACTAGGTTTTTCAGTATGACGACGAGTCTCAGTGAGAAGAATGGTGAGAGGAAATTCTTTTAGTACAAGGCAACCAGTCCTTACAAGTTACATCCAATGAGAGCGCTGTTTTTTCACTACAGAGTTCGCCTTCGTGCTGTCCAACCAACGGAATCTGGGGAGAATGGAGTCCAGCGGATGGACCGAACACCTGTCCAGACTACTGCGGGTCGTGCGCGACTGTTGCACGAATCAGGACCTGTCTTTCCGAAGTTGATGGATGCCCTTGCGTGTTAGTTACTAAACCAAATTACTTTTATGAAGAAAAAAAAACATAAATTTAAAAACAATGGTGAAGTAAAATACGATGTGATGTTAGAACGAGAAAGGAGTCTGTAACACGATTCACTTAACATAGCCTCTCTCAACACAGTTGTTCCCACCTCTGAACAAGTTGGACAACATCAGCTCGTTGCTTTAACTTGTTAATGGCCTCAAAAAAACCTGCATGTACTTGAACAAATAATTGGACACTACCGTGATTAAAATAAAATATGAATGTTTGTAGAATGTAGTTTATTCTTCTTTAACAAACATATTGGAGAGAAAAACAAATTTAAAGTTGGAACAATAGGTGAAAACATAGAGAAAAACTTTGAAACACAGAGAAAAACGAAAAAGCCCTAGAGGAAAAGAAAGGATTAGTTCTTGCAAAATTTAATATTCTCTACTTTTCGAATATCAGTTTCGAAGATTTCTTCTCTATTTTCTTCTGAAAAGGCTTATAAATCCTTTGCCGAGAGCTCTTTGGGATAACACTTCAAGGAACGTTTTTTTGAGACCAGACTCGTTGCAGGGGACCGTCTTCGGACGTCGGTCCTTGTGGACTCTCTCTCTGCCCCTTCCCTCGGCAAACATGTTGCGGAACGTTGGTCAAGAAAATCGACTACAACACGGGCACATTTTTCTGCGGAGATGCAGATGTGCCTCTGAACTCGGCCGGCTGTTGCTTACCAAGTGAAATTATTTATCATTTTGGCGTCTATCCCAAAAACAATAATTTTTAGAGTGTCATTATGTACTAAAATTGTAAGGTAACAGCAGTGCGATCAATTCGGTCATAAAGAATGAACAAGGGTCACAGAGCGACCCTTGAACTCAAATCCTTTTTTTTTATTTTTCCGTTTCCAAAAGATTTTTTTTCGCGAATAATTTTTTCCAATTCGCTTTTCGATAGATATCCGGGACACACAGTACTTTGTTAACCAAATCTCTGAAAATTGACTGTTCCTGGCGTTCCTTAATTTCATGGCGAGGGAACCAATAGCTACAGTAACTTTTTAACTGTTGTAAGGAAAAAAAAGCTAAATCAAGGAGTGAGGTATTATGCATTCCATTAACTCTTGCCGGTACTGCAAACTCTTTGTTTTATTATTTTAGTTACGACAACACTAATGAAGACACGAAATGAAAGCGATAGTGTCAACGAATGCGTACTATTTTTTCGATACTCTTTAAAAAGCGTAACTTCTAATTGCGCTCCACTCACAGGTCATGAAACGTTCTGGAACGAATGGAGTTCGTATACCCCCTGCATCGACGGTACATTCAATCGATACCGAACATGTACGGGAGAGGGTTATAACTGCTCATGCCTGTCAGTATAAATTTCAAACATCGTTGTTTTGATATCTGATGTTTTACTCTAGTCTTTTTGATACGAAGTTTTTGGTACTCTCGTTATTTGAACTCATTTTCTGTTGTAAGGTAGTATCAGGATTCTCAAAGATATATGTACATTTGTGTCTTAGAACTTTTAAAACCATTCAGTTTACAATGTTATTTATTACTATTGCAATCGAGTTAATTTAGCGAAAAATATAACTTTGAATATTTGAAGTTTTCTCTCCTTTTCGAAAATTTTCAACTTAGATGAATCGTATAAGCTTTTTCATTGTTTCTTTTAGAACCCATTACAATTTCAAACATTACTGTTTTTATTAATACTCTACAGGCAGCTGTGTAAAAATCGCTTGTTGTGCCCTTTTTAGAATGAGTATTCTAGAAAGAAGATATGACATTTTTCACGTCTTCTTTAGGATCAAAAAAAGTGAAACACATCTTTTTCAAGTGAACCTCAATCGAATATACTTCGAATCTTGAATTGTTTAAGAGGATCTTCTTCGGACCCGCTGCCTTGTTTTGTCGAAACCACTACGTCGACCGCGATTTCAACATCCGTAAGTTTCCCAAACATCTTACTCATGTTTTGGGAGAGAGCGTCAAACAACTGAGTAGAAAAGATTTGCGCGTCGCATTGATCAAAGCAAAGCAGGCTAAGGTGAAACTACTTCCTGTAGTACGTTAAAGAAACAGCCCAGGCACTGTCATTCTACGAACCTTCTAATGTGTATTCCATGATCGGGTTTTAAAAAATATGGCCAGGTTTTATGTTAGAGTTTTATGGTAGTTTAAAACCAGTTTAGTTTATTGAGTTTCTGCGGTGTTTCAACCAGCTTCTTAGAGTTTTAACAGTTCCTATGGAGAGTTCTATGGTTCGTTTTTACGAGAAAAACATTATATGTACTAGGTTTTTCAGTATGACGACGAGTCTCAGTGAGAAGAATGGTGAGAGGAAATTCTTTTAGTACAAGGCAACCAGTCCTTACAAGTTACATCCAATGAGAGCGCTGTTTTTTCACTACAGAGTTCGCCTTCGTGCTGTCCAACCAACGGAATCTGGGGAGAATGGAGTCCAGCGGATGGACCGAACACCTGTCCAGACTACTGCGGGTCGTGCGCGACTGTTGCACGAATCAGGACCTGTCTTTCCGAAGTTGATGGATGCCCTTGCGTGTTAGTTACTAAACCAAATTACTTTTATGAAGAAAAAAAACATAAATTTAAAAACAATGGTGAAGTAAAATACGATGTGATGTTAGAACGAGAAAGGAGTCTGTAACACGATTCACTTAACATAGCCTCTCTCAACACAGTTGTTCCCACCTCTGAACAAGTTGGACAACATCAGCTCGTTGCTTTAACTTGTTAATGGCCTCAAAAAAACCTGCATGTACTTGAACAAATAATTGGACACTACCGTGATTAAAATAAAATATGAATGTTTGTAGAATGTAGTTTATTCTTCTTTAACAAACATATTGGAGAGAAAAACAAATTTAAAGTTGGAACAATAGGTGAAAACATAGAGAAAAACTTTGAAACACAGAGAAAAACGGAAAAGCCCTAGAGGAAAAGAAAGGATTAGTTCTTGCAAAATTTAATATTCTCTACTTTTCGAATATCAGTTTCGAAGATTTCTTCTCTATTTTCTTCTGAAAAGGCTTATAAATCCTTTGCCGAGAGCTCTTTGGGATAACACTTCAAGGAACGTTTTTTTGAGACCAGACTCGTTGCAGGGGACCGTCTTCGGACGTCGGTCCTTGTGGACTCTCTCTCTGCCCCTTCCCTCGGCAAACATGTTGCGGAACGTTGGTCAAGAAAATCGACTACAACACGGGCACATTTTTCTGCGGAGATGCAGATGTGCCTCTGAACTCGGCCGGCTGTTGCTTACCAAGTGAAATTATTTATCATTTTGGCGTCTATCCCAAAATCAATAATTTTTAGAGTGTCATTATGTACTAAAATTGTAAGGTAACAGCAGTGCGAACAATTCGGTCATAACGAATGAACAAGGGTCACAGAGCGACCCTTGAACTCAAATCCTTTTTTTATTTTTCCGTTTCCAAAAGATTTTTTTTCGCGAATAATTTTTTCCAATTCGCTTTTCGATAGATATCCGGGACACACAGTACTTTGTTAACCAAATCTCTGAAAATTGACTGTTCCTGGCGTTCCTTAATTTCATGGCGAGGGAACCAATAGCTACAGTAACTTTTTAACTGTTGTAAGGAAAAAAAGCTAAATCAAGGAGTGAGGTATTATGCATTCCATTAACTCTTGCCGGTACTGCAAACTCTTTGTTTTATTATTTTAGTTACGACAACACTAATGAAGACACGAAATGAAAGCGATAGTGTCAACGAATGCGTACTATTTTTTCGATACTCTTTAAAAAGCGTAACTTCTAATTGCGCTCCACTCACAGGTCATGAAACGTTCTGGAACGAATGGAGTTCGTATACCCCCTGCATCGACGGTACATTCAATCGATACCGAACATGTACAGGAGAGGGTTATAACTGCTCATGCCTGTCAGTATAAATTTCAAACATCGTTGTTTTGATATCTGATGTTTTACTCTAGTCTTTTTGATACGAAGTTTTTGGTACTCTCGTTATTTGAACTCATTTTCTGTTGTAAGGTAGTATCAGGATTCTCAAAGATATATGTACATTTGTGTCTTAGAACTTTTAAAACCATTCAGTTTACAATGTTATTTATTACTATTGCAATCGAGTTAATTTAGCGAAAAATATAACTTTGAATATTTGAAGTTTTCTCTCCTTTTCGAAAATTTTCAACTTAGATGAATCGTATAAGCTTTTTCATTGTTTCTTTTAGAACCCATTACAATTTCAAACATTACTGTTTTTATTAATACTCTACAGGCAGCTGTGTAAAAATCGCTTGTTGTGCCCTTTTTAGAATGAGTATTCTAGAAAGAAGATATGACATTTTTCACGTATTCTTTAGGATCAAAAAAAGTGAAACACATCTTTTTCAAGTGAACCTCAATCGAATATACTTCGAATCTTGAATTGTTTAAGAGGATCTTCTTCGGACCCGCTGCCTTGTTTTGTCGAAACCACGACTACAGTTCTAACGACTATGGTTCCTACTACAACAGCCGTCCGTCTCCACTTTTACGTTCATATCCTGATAGTCAGCGTCAAGAAACATAGGGAGGAGTTTAATCAAGCGCGATGATGTTTCCACCAGAAATAAGTTTGAATACAAAAAAAAACTTTTTTCAGCATTTGCTTATGTGAAACTAAAAAAGCGCTGACGTCCCAAAGTATTCTCTACAGTGAAACTTTTTGAAGCCCTTTTTTGAAAGAAATGATGTGTTTGCAGTGCGTTCCTACATGGTCAGAGTGGGGTCCGTTTGTTGACATCAGCTGCTCCTCACCCTGCGGTAAATGCGGCATCAAAACACGCTCAAGAACATGTTCATGCGGAACCTGCGTGTCAGTTTTGTCATAAACCTTTGTGCTCTAAAAGGCTAGGAAAAAACAACTCAGCGATTAGAGAGTAGTTCTAGAGAACTAAAAACTTCTGTTAAAAAACTTCAAAAATATATTAAGCCTAGCATCGTTGTTGAAGCTCTTGAGAAATTTGAAAAACTGCACAGGAAAGTTTTTCGAGTAGAATTGGAAAAATACTAAAACAAGCTTAGTACGATAATCACAAGAATTATAAGAAATTATAAGCATTAGTGTCTTCTCAAAATATAAGAGCAGAAAAATTCGATTAAGCTCCTCATGTAAGATAAGTAGACATATATAAAATGCAAAACAACAGTCGGTTAAAATTAAACGGCAAATGCCCCGGCTTTTTCGAAAAAAAGCTTTATTGACGGAGAAAAAAAGCTTAACTGATGTATTGGCACGATTTCATATTCAACCAGAGAAAATTAGAAGATTGTTTCTTCGAAGTATGTGTATTTCTGAGGAATGTACTACCAGAAAAGTTCTTTTTCCAGCTAGAGATCTAGGGCAAGTAAATGGAAATAAACATTTTGCAGAGGAAGTGCAACGGAGAACGCACCATGTGGAGGCACCACGCTGTGCTTCTTCCCCAGTCCATCTTGTTGCCAACCGTATAGGAAGGCTATCATCAATGGCACATTCCAGTGCGCATGAGGAGATTTAGCTAAGAGAAAGCTCGTTAAACTAAAGTTAGGACTTCAAAACAGTGATATTGAGTTTCGTATACTGTCTTCCGACTCTTTTTTTCTCACTTTCAATCGCCGACAATTGATTTTGAACCGGTGTTTTAACATAAAAGAATGTTTTACTTTTGAATTTTATCTTCAAATCACAAGAGTTTGACGTCAGTACGACTGTGATTCTATTCTTATTGCTCGTATTTGTTGTTCTTCACTTCAATTCCGATAAAAAGAGATCATCGAGCGATTCTTTTCTCGCACAGTATACTGACAAAGTTTTTGAAGAAAAAAAAAGGGGAAACTGGGACTGTGAACCAGACTTGTCGTAAAGTGTGCTATCTAGCAATTATAAAAAAGTCATCGATTGAACTTTTTCGCTCTGGATATACTCCGAGTTGAGACAAACATCCAACAAGTTCTTAGCTTAAGTCTTTTAGGACTTTGTCCGACCCTGTAAACACAGAGGTTTATTGTTCTCGAACTTCGGTAATGTGCCCCAATGGCCAGGTTTCTCGCGGAGTGACTTCATCAGCTATTGAGGCAACTTCACCAACTTTTGTTTTTTACGGTCAGGAACTATCTTGTTCTTCAAGGAAGCCCTCTTTTTGCTTTTGAAAGAAAGCGAGTGAGATTCAACAAAAAAAAAATCACATTAATTTTGTGATATTTTTTGTTGACTCGTCTTGAAATTTTCAAAAATTTTTGAACTGCTTAAAGAGTAAGGTTCATCATCTTCTCCTCCTTAACGTCCCCCAGTTTTGTTCCGATGGGTGCAAGATCCTTTCCTGGTCCTCAAAGTCGTTCGAAGAATGAATGTTCAACGGTTGTTCATCCCTATCTTTTCATCCCTATCTTCACTTCAGCCAATAATGTGGTGAAATCTTCCTTGGTGAGGTTTCTTCTCCCATAAAAGCGTTTCAGGCAGTTTTAATGATTGCGACTAATCTCTCAATTATTCCTATTTGCAAAGAAGCGTGTGAAGCCGTGAATTTTCAAGGAATTGATCCAACACGAGGTAGGGGGAGAACAGATTGCTTCTCTTCTCGTTCGCTTCAGTGAAGAGATCGACTGCATGAAAGCCCGTCGCATTGTCTAAGAGAACTTGCTTTGGGAAGCCTCTCCGTGCCGTGAACTTGCGGAAGGCCGCGAAAAACGAGTTAGAAAACAAACTGTCCGCTGTTTCAGTGTGAACTGCTCGTGTGGAGAGGCAAATGATCAAGAGGGCGTACATCTTGTCGTATGATGAAGTTCATTTCCATCTTTAGTAGGGAATGCGCCCGCAAATACTTTGCCAATGCTTCGGAAGAGTCGAACGCATCGCACTCGGTCCTCCGGGAGCTCGGTTGCGCTGGAGTAGACGTAGGGTGTGATTCTCGCCCGAATGAACATGAGCGAGCCGAATGATCATTCTGCTTAGCCTGAAAAAAAGGCTGGAAAATGTTAACCTTTTCTCATGGAAACGTTGCTGAACAATGTTCCCTGAATACATTATTAAGCAGTGTTCACGAGAAATCTTAAGACATTTAATTTTGAAGTTGTAGAATAAACATCAGTCGGACAGTTACTTATCGATAGAGAGAGAGAGAGAGAGAGAGAGAGAGAGAGAGAGAGAGAGAGAGAGAGAGAGAGAGAGAGAGAGAGAGAGAGAGAGAGAGAGAGAGATACCTTCCCAATTGTAAGAAAGCGAGAAATGTTCCTCATCAGTCGGCCGTGCAGTCCAGTGAAAAGATCCTCTCTCTATATTCCCTATCAAAAGTGACTGAACGAGAATGGGTCTAAAAACGAGAAGTCAAACAGCAGAAAAACAACATCGAAGCTTAACAGCGAAGCTACCTTGTTTGAAAAGTTTACGCCTTCACTAAGTTAAACGAAGGCAGCTTAGCCCTGAGACACGGAGAAGAGACGGTCTGAACAAAAGAACTCAGCTTCGCTCAGCCGACGAGAATGATAGAAGTAGGAGCATAAAGGCAGCGGAGCTGCCGTAGCCGGAGACAATAGGAATAGTGTTTGAAGAAAGGCTCGAGCGAGTTGGTTCACCTTCAGCGAGTCCATTCATCTTCAGCCTCTATTCTATTGGATCGCTTTGCTTTTTCTCACTTCCTTTTCGGTATCTTTGTTGAATGACGTTGTATTTGCTCCCTTTTTCACACCCACTAGCTTCCCGAGCTTTCATTGAGCTAGAGTGAAGTTTGTTCGAGAATCAAGGCTGATATTTTTCGTTTTTCAATTTTTCAGTTCTTTCAACAACAAAAATTTTTTTGTTCGCCTTTTGAAAGACAAAAGTCGCAAAAAAACAATAAAAAAACGTTGTCAAAAAGGTTTTAAATTGACTTTTTTTCGTATTTTCAATTACACTTTGTGTTTCAGTAAAAATTTTGAAACATATTATAAACAGAATTTGAGGATTACCTTCTTAGTCACCTCTTCTGATTCTTCAAAAACCGCTCCAAAACGTATATCCTTCATAGTTTCGAAAATTTCTTTTGAAAAAAAACTCGAGGGATATAATGAAGAGATAAACTAATACTTTAATATTTCCTCACTTAGAAAATTTTTCTTTATCCTTTTCTGTTATATGTATCAATTTTTTTCAGTCGAAAAAAAGAGTCATCGTAGCTGGCTGAAAGTTAAAACTATTAGATTTCTCCAACAAAAAAGACTTTTTTCAACATGCAAACATTCAGAGGTCAATATAGAACTGCTGAATAATTGAAAAAAACTACTTTTTTTCTGGATTAGGAAGTAAAGAATAATGAGAAGCTCTATCTTCTCAGCTTTTCAACTCTCGCATTATTTCCGACCCCCCCCCCTCTCGAAAGTAGGTCTAAAAAATTTGTCAAGTTAAGCTACATATTATAAAAGTTCGGAATTTTCAAGAGACCAAGTTCATTATATAAAACGTGATTCAATCAAAACTTGACAAGCTTTTTACGTGAACGCTTTTCAGCCGCGCCTTCAATTTCACCATGAAAAAGTTCGTACTAGTGTGCTCATTAGGTAGTTCACACCAGTGCGAGACAGTTGATAAAATCTTCAGTGTTATTGTAACTGATAAACGTCAAATTGCAACTAACGCAACCCGTTATAGCGCTGAGTTGATGTTAGGGGTCATTTCAACATATTGAGATTGAAAACGCGGCAGATTTTTTTTCATTCGACGAAGAAGAAGTTTATCAGAGTCGAAAGTTAATCAGAGTCGGATTCGGTAGGTAGAGTCGGTATCAGAGTCGGTAGTCAGAGTTGAGAGTGAAGATGTCCAGAGTGCGGAGATCGAAGAGAAGAGAGCAGGCACAATTTCAGGGTCACTAATAAATTTATTTCAGGGCACCAAAATCAATCAAAAAGTTTTAGATTCTTTCAATGGAAATCTTCAGAATTACTTTGCCTGCTCTTTCTTCTGTGCGGGCTGGACGCCGAGGAACTGATTGATCTGCGGGATGTGCTTCTTCAAGAAGCCAGTCTTGTAAGCGACGCCAACCGCCAGTGCGACAATGATTAGGAAGATGACGAAGTAGCCCATTGATATATGTATGAAGTAGAGAGGAAGAAGACGACCGAGGAAGGGGAGAAAATCAGAGTAGAGATCATTTTGCGTCAAGTTTTGTAAAAGCTCGGAAAAGTTTGAAACTTTTTTTTTCTAATGGCATGATGAGCAAGTAGAGAGGGAGAGACTTCGAACGTTGGCAACTGTTGTAGTAGAAATGGAGTTTTAAAATGTTGATCAAAACTTTTGCTTCCTCTATGTAGAAGAAAAGAGAGAGAGAGAGAGAGAGAGAGAGAGAGAGAGCGAGAGAGAGAGAGAGAGAGAGAGAGAGAGAGAGAGCGATCGAGCGAGATAAAAACACTTTTATCGAAAGATGTGTCGTTAACCCTTCCGGTTGAACACCTGTCTTGACGATAGAGTTCAGAATGAATCCAAGTGAAATATCAAACCAAACCCTTCGTTGAAGCCTATATGAAGCCTATGGGGGGGCTCGTTTATAGCGGTGGCAGAAACTTTTGGATATAGGTGAACGTATAAATCTCTCTCATATTGTGTTTGTGAGAAGAATTTGGGGTGTGAGCGAATGCATCGTTCCCTTCTTATCTGGATAGCTTCCTGGGTACGTTGATATAATGTGTGCCGATAGTACTTAGACAAACTTTGGTCTTCATTCGCGGGAAAACTATGCCCCTCGCGTGGTGCAAGATGGTTTTACATTGTCCATCAAAATAGAAATTAGGAAAAGTTCACTAATTTTCCGAATATTCTTTCGCTTGTTTGGCACTGATTACTTAACATGTCGAACAGCCAATTTAGAAACAAAAAAACTCCTACTCTCGCTCTAGAGCATATGAGAGTCCAACAATATTTTTCTACTCATTAAACTAATTTAAGGCTAATCTCTCAGACAGAAAACCCCTTTTATAACTTAAGACCCTTCCGCTACCCGGGGAGACAATTTCATGTCAAACTGTCGCGCTATTTGCCGCACTCATTGTTACGTATCAAGGTCTGCTCGCCTATTCTCTGAACTAAATGCAGATCTTCAGTATTCATTTCCGTTCAAATTCAAGTTTCTGGTCTCATCTCACTTTTAAGTCATCACAATGTTCTTATCAATTCAGTGATTTCCATCTATCATATTTTATTATAAATCTGATTTTGTGCTTTACTTCAAAGGCCCCCTTCCCTTTCCTCTCCCTCTTGCTCAGGTAAACTTCTGAACCCCCCTAAACCCCCGGAAAGAGAAACTTAACCTTTGCGTTTGAAGCCAACCAGGCGTAGCCAATTAAACTGCATTAGTGCCAATTCGCTCCACCCCACATTATTCTTGTGAACAATTTCTCATTTTATGTGAACAACATGTTTTAAATATTATTATAGAAAAAGGTAAAAGAGTTGATAAAATTTAATTTATTTACATTTAAGATATCACTGCTGAAAATATAATGTAGCAGAAGTCTGTTTCGCCCCAACTCAGACAGACTTCTGCTCTCTCTGGGTGGGGCTCATCAGTGAGTGCCCAGAGAGAAACGAGTATAATCATAACGAATAGCTTAGAATTAAACTATACAAAATAAAAACAAAAACAAATAAACATATATAAACAAAAATAAATAAATAAAACAAAACGATGAAAAACAAAATAATGAAAAACTGGAAGATAAGATAGAGAATGCTATCCAAGCATTTTTGAAAAGTAATGAGCGGGAATGTATTGAAGCAATGTAGAGCAACAACTAATTGTAGTTTGTAGTAGTGGTCTATTTTTCTTTATTTCTTAACAGTTCTATAATATGTTCCGTAATTCTATAGTTTACGGTATTATATTTAAGTTGTATTTTAGGATTTCTGTTTAGAGTTTTAATTATCCTATTAAGTATAATATCATCTGGAAATCGATTTTCCTGATACATATATGTTAATCATACCACGCATTCTCTTGAGGAAGTCTTCAAAGTATGTGCAATTGTCGGTAAACCTAAGTGTTTCTGTATATATAGTAGTATTAAGTCCAATATATATAGGTATATTAGAAGTATAATGAGGATATTTAAGTATTTTAAAGTTATACTCGTCTGTTTTATTAAACAGTTTAAGTTTATTATTTCCATCTTCCTCGAGTTTTATATTGAGATCTAGGAAATCGGCTGTATTCTTATTGATATTTGTCTGTTCCAGAGTTAGTGAACTATGGTACATTTCTTTGGTTATTAATACGAATTCTTGGGTTTTCTCTGAAATGCGTAGTAGATCGTCAATATATCTGAATGTACTGTGTAAAGATCTATTTAATATATGATATCTATCTATAATTTTATTAATGTATTGGAACTCCATCATGGCTAATGTTAGATCTGCTAATTGTGGTGAAGCATTATTTCCTTGAGGTATTCCTTTATTTTGTTTGTATAGAGTACAGTTATATGTAATATAACTGTTTTCTAGAATGTAAGTGATCATTTTATAAATTTCATAAGGCAAATAAGTTCTTTTTTGTGAAGTGTCGTTAGTATAATAAGTAGAATAACCTTTGATTGTTATAGCTTCATAACAACTGTTTACTGTTTTTGAAGCATGTTTTTATTAGACTATCCATATTGCGTTTGACTACATCGTGAGGTAAATTGGTGAATAAAGATGTGAAGTCTGCACAAAATATTTCTCTATTCTTATTATTTGTTGGTTTCAATGCTTCTAATAATGGTTTTGTATTTAGTAAAGAGAATAAGTGGTTAATACCCTTTCTCTCGCTAGTTTGTTTACAGTAATTTTTGAAATGTTTTGATAAATGTTTGAGAATGAGTTGTAATTCAATAGAAATGGGTTTAAGACTACTATTGGATGCGCCAGTAATGAATCTGAATTTGATAGGGTTTTTATGCATTTTAGGTATGCCATAAACTTGTGGAATTTGAAATGGTTTCAAGTTCATAGTATATATAAGACGATGCTGGGAATAATTTTCGCCAAAATGCTCAAAATGTTGTTCCTCAGCCAAAAACTTTATTTCGCCAAGATTTCGAGTATGCGAACTTGGGAGAAGGAAATTCCGTTATTTGTCTTTTTTTAGCTGCCAAAATAGGGACGAAGAATCGGCCACCATTTCGCAGTGCCAAATGATGAATGACTCTGTGGCCAAGTTTTGTTCCTGCCAAATCACGGACAATTTTGTTTTTTTCCTTTGTGACATGTTTTGGCACTGCCAAACTCGGCTCTTTTTTTGAACACTTTTTGTCAATGCCAAATTACGGACAATTTTGTTTTTCTTTTGCGTCATGTTTTTTTTTTGTATGCAATATGTATTTAATGTTTCTTTCATTTTATTTCTATTTATATAGTTGAGATTATATTTCTTAGTAAGTTTATTTATGGTAAGAGATATAGATTTTTTGATTTCGTTAATAATGTAATATTTACTAGAGCTAGAAGTGTTAATCCTGTATTTGATGCCTTTGTTGAGAATATTTTGTAGAATTGGATAAGGGGTGCAATGTGTATCACCTGTACATATATGTCCAAGGGTTTTGTCTATGAGATTAGGGTATTTATGACATGCACATTTTCTTATTAATCAGATGACAGTGCAATTTTCTCTAAAATGTGTTATAATTGAATATATATTTACTTATAGGATCTATAAATGTATATATTATACGAAATTTGAAAGGTTTGTTGATCGTTTTCATGAAATATTCATTTTTATAATGATTGAGTGCTTTGTTAAAAATGCGATTGAGAGAGATGTTGTCCATATATTTTCCATGGTATGTAAGTTTAACATTGACTTTGTCTACTTCTTCTTTTAAGTGTTCTTTCTGTCCTTTCCAGAAATAGTCGCAAATTAAACTTGTTATTAAAACTTTTTGTTTGTTTTCTAAACGGTAAAACTCATTAGTGAGAGTAAACTTAATGAGTTTATCTTTCTCTTTAACTCTTAGTTTCTTATATTCTAGATATAGTTGCCTACCATTCTTAATTTTTAGTATTTTATCCAGAATTATGTTTAATTCTCTGGCCTTGTAACTGGGTATTGTTCTACGTCTATTTTTATGTCTACTTGGAGCTTTCTTAGGGATATTTATAGGTAGATTATGATAAGGTTGTTTTATCTTTTCCAATGGGTTAATATTGTCAGATATGAGACCATAACCTTGTATTTGATCGTTTAGTCCGTATGGGTAGGCTGTCATTAGTAATCTTATCCAATAATTCTCCTTATTTCTTAAATCAGATTTACATGTTGCATGATCCAAAATATCAATTTTAATATCGTCATCTGAGTGAAAAGTGTCTTTATAGTGATTACATAAAAAAGTGTTAAGTATATTTTTCTTGAAATGGTATCTATGTTGTGATATGCGTTTCTTGAGAGTTTGCATGGTCTCTCCTACATACTGTGTATTACATTTAGTACAAGTTATTAAATATAATACATTCTTAGTATTGCATGTAGAATCTATAGGTTTATTAGTGGTGAATTTTTTATTAGTAGTACTACTCGTAACGATATTATCAAAGTTGGTAATGTTACAAATTACACACCTAGCAATATTACAGTGATTGCCTTCAACCAGAGAGTATTCATTAGTTTTGAAAATAAGTCTACCTTCAACCTTACAATGGTATGTGGGTATATTTGAAAGGATGTTCATTTTGTTTGTTGGTTTGTTAAGCAGTTAATACGATGAGGCTGGCTGCTCGACCAGTCTGTCATCGAGTGCTACTCCGTATGAATCGTCTTGTAGTGAGATCCAATTCTCATCCAAGGGTTAAGCACTGGATTCCCAAGGATGTGGTATATCTCAGCTGTGAATTGATAACGTGAATATTATAATACTTCATCCGAGCTAATGAATTACGTTAGTGATATAGTGTAGGAAAATTCTTCTTGTGAATGAGGATAGATTTAAATTATAGCTGAGTGGAAGGGAGGAAAGTATATGTTAAATTATAACAGGTAGAATTAAAAGGTAAGGGTATAAATAGAATTTGAAATAATAGTTTAAAACTTTATATTATGACAGTGTTTGTGATGCTAATGTAGCATCTAATGGTTCAGGAGACTAATGGTTAGAAATAGGTTTAAATTCAAACTTGTTTTAAGTGTGAATGATAATTTATATGAGTGAGAATACTTATAATTAATATAATATTGCTAGAATTAAACAAGATTTTGTTAAGAATGATACCATATTTATACTGAATAGAATAATGCTAAAAGAGAAGTGATATTAATTGTTAGAAGATGTTAGAGAGTATGCTTATTGTCTGGAATTATAATTCAAATTATATTGATACAATCTAAAATATTTCAGTGTGAAGTAATTATAAGAAATAATTTTGGTGTGGATAGTATATTGAATAAGTAAGATTAATTATTGGAAGATTTAAAAAAAATTTTAAAACAATATGTATATAAGTAAAAAGTTTTTGTATTATGATACATTTATATGTTTTGCTGCAAAGCAGCGAGTTTTTTTCTCTGGTATAAAACCAGAGTTGCTGCAAGCAGCTAAGTTGATCCGGTAAACCGGATTTGCTACACAAGGTAGCTAGTGAAAAGAATTTGAAACGAAAAGAGCAGTGATTTATTTGAGATTGTGAGTATTTTATCTATTAACAATGTAAATGTTTTAAAAATAGATGGATATTGAACATTATATGTGTGAAATGTAAGAAAATGATATAATAATCTCGCCTACCCTGAGGAGTGGTACTAAATGTACTCACATCACCCAAAGCGACGAGAGAGTATATAAAAAGGTAAAAGAGTTGATAAAATTTAATTTATTTACATTTAAGATATATATAAGATATAAAGATTCTCCTCGTATCAAGATGATCCTATAGGAACAAATCGAACGCAATCCTGGACGCAGCTTAAAAAATTGGCTGCTGAACAGGTATCGTGAGCACCTGAAGATATTCCCCCAAAACTACTGAAATCATCAGGGTTTCTCGGATGAGCATAAAAAGGAAGATTCAAAATTTTTTCTTAAAAGTCACTGTTTAAAGTATTCTTATTCTTCTTAGGTCATGGTTTTTTTCCGCGATATCGGCTACTTGCCGCGCTCTCTCTCTTTCTCATTTCGTTCCGAAGAAAGCCACGGGGAACCTGGACTTGTACATTTCAGATATTATCGAGAAGAACGTGGAGCCCTGAGTTGATGCTCATTTCGAAAGTAATGAATAGACGGTTCAAAAAGACAGAGTCCCCAATAACACCGGTGAGAGAACACAAAATTTGTTCTTTTGAAATGTTGGCTCATTTAGTCCGGCTTTATTCTGGGCATCTTTGACACATCTGAGAAGTCTTTTATACTATCTTATCCGTGACTGAGCGAAAATGAAAAAAACACGACAGAGAAACAAAATCAATTACCATTATGTACAGTAAGTGATATTATTTCTTGACTGAGGGAATGCAATGTTTTTGTTCTTTTAAACAGCTTTATCATGAGAGACACGCAGTCCGGGCGTGGCATAATGGTTAGTGTGTTAGACCATTGTGCGAAGAGTCCCGAGTTCGACTCCCACCCCGGACAGATCCACCCAAACAAGGGGGTTAAGAAATGTTGGTATTGCTCATGCACAAGTCTGACTCTCCCCACTGCTGCTATTCACACTAGCAGTGATCTAGTGGGCAGCCACTGATTCTACCAGGATAGGTCTGACCTGCATCTCAGGGGAGCGCGTACCCTGCCGCGAGGCAGGAACAAGCGCGAGGAAGATTATTATTATTATTATCATGAGAGACACGCACTAGAATTTCTTGTAAATACGTTCAAAATATTAGTTTTGCCCTCTATTTAGCAGTGTACTCGCACCTCAATCATTTTATTTTTTCATTGTGATAAAACTGCAAATGATATGAGCGGGGGGAGAACGACATAAAAAAACAAGTTCGAGATGATACCTTCACCCTTTTTTCAGCTACAACTGCAAAGGGCTCTAGAAGTTTGCAATCACCACTATCAACAAGCCCTTTGTATAAAGCCCTTTGTCTCTCTCTTTTTCACTGCCTCACTTTCTCCTATTTTTTTCTTATTGTCTCGTTTTCTCTCTCCCTAACTCTTTACTTCTTTATCTATATCTATCTCTCTGTTCATCTCTCTCGCTTTTTTTAAATGCCCGTGTCTCTTCATTTTGCTCTATCGTTCCTGTCTCCCCACCCATACTCTTTGTTCAGCTGGTTCTATCTTCTGCATAACTGAACATACAGTAATGTTCTTACGGCGAGGAAGTCGAAGTGATCGTTGCCGTTCGAGTGCAAACCTCTTTTGTCTTATGAAAATGTGAGCCTATTTCTTCGAGAGATGAGCACCTGAACCAGAGCTTACTTTGGAATCACCTGCAAGGACGATTGGACAAAGGCTAGCGAGTAACACGCAGGACTAGCGTAGCCCTTGCAGTATTGTCGGAACTTTTTATTTGAAATAAGAGGTTTGAGTGTAGTTTTATGAAGAATGTCCAAGATAGTGAGCATGGAACTAGGGACATGAGTTGAACATTTTACGCTTCAGGCACCAGCTCGTCAACGACAACTACATCGAGTAGCAGCACAAGTTTGTTCCCTTTCTCGCTCTTTCCTAGGTAGAAATTTGCTTTGTAAAAACAAAACAGTCAAAAAAATGCAGTTCTCAACTTACTATGTACATATACGACTTGCAACCGTCCTTTTCGACTAGCTATTTAAAATAATGGAAAAAGAAAGAAGTTTTTTTCTGCAGGTAATTTGACTTCAAGTAGCACATCGACTAGCACTTCGAGCAGTTCGACTACGACGTCCACATCGAGCAGCAGCACATCGACTAGCAGTTCGTCTTCGACGTCTACATCGAGCAGCAGCACATCGACTGGCACCTCGAGCAGTTCGACTCCGACGTCCACATCGAGCAGCAGCACATCGAGTAGCAGTTCGTCTTCGACGTCTACATCGAGCAGCAGCACATCGACTAGCACTTCGAGCAGTTCGACTTCGACGTCCACATCGAGCAGCAGCACAAGTTAGTTTTTCTTTCTTGTTTTCCAACACTTTTCTCTCCGATGAATGGGCGAAACTCATATAAATTCTCGTAAAAAAACTTCTCAACAAATTACCCGACTCATATAAACATACTTGTTTTTCTCAGATTGACATTGTTGCTAATGCAAACAGAATAAAGATAAATTGTTCCAACTTTGCCCCGGAAGCGTTAGAAACTTTTCAGTATACTTTTTTTTAACGTTCGAACCTGTAAAAATTAGAACACGTTACAACAAATTTCATTTTTACTTGCTGCAGGTACCTTTTCTTCAAGTAGCACATCGACTAGCATCTCGAGTAGTTCGACTTCGACGTCCATATCGAGCAGCAGCACATCGACTAGCACCTCAAGCAGTTCCTCTTCGACGTCTACACCGAGCAGCAGCACGAGTTCGTTTATTCTCAATCTTCTCCCAGAGTTTCTAACCATTCACATGGATTATTTTGGAAAGTTTTCAACAAACTTCCGACTCATATAATTTTACATATTTACTCTTTCCTGACCGAAATTGTTGCGGACGCTAACAAAGGTAGATGAATTGTTATAACTAAGCTTCGAATAGCGTTAGAAACTTCTCAATTGACAATCTCGCGAACAAACCTGTAGAAAATTTGAACATTTTCCATTGAAATTAGTTGTTTTTTTTGCTGCAGGTACCTCGTTTCCGACGTCCACTTCAAGCAGCAGCAGCACATCGACGAGCACCTCGAGCAGTTCGTATTCGACGTCCACATCGAGCAGCAGCACGTCGACTAGCACCTCGAGCAGTTCGACTTCGACATCCACATCGAGCAGCAGCACATCGACTAGCAGCTCGAGCAGTTCGACTTCGACATCCACATCGAGCAGCAGCACATCGACTAGCACTACGAGCAGTTCGTCTTCGACGTCCACATCGAGCAGTTCGTCTTCGACGCCTACATCGAGCAGCAGCACGAGTTCGTTTTTTCTCTATCTTCTCCGAGAAATTCTAACTAGTGAATAATTGGAATTGACATGGATTTTTTTGGAAAGTTTTCAACAAACTTCCAGACTCATATAATTTTACATATTCACTCTTTCCTGACCGTAATTGTTGCGGACGCTAACAAAGGTAGATGAATTGTTATAACTAAGCTTCGAATAGCGTTAGAAACTTCTCAATTGACAATCTCGCGTACAAACCTGTAGAAAATTGGAACAATTTCCATTGAATTTAGTTTTTTTTGTTTGCTGCAGGTACCTCGTTTCCGACGTCCACTTCAAGCAGCAGCACATCGACGAGCACCTCTAGCAGTTCGTCTTCGACGTCCACATCGAGCAGTTCTACTTCGACGTCTACTTCGAGCAGCAGCACGAGTTCGTTTATTCTCAATCTTCTCCGAGAGTTTCTAACTAGTGACTAATTGGAATTCACATGGATTTTTCCGGAAAGTTTTCAACAAACCTCGTCTTCGACGTCCACATCGAGCAGCAACACATCGACTAGCACCTCGAGCAGTTCGTCTTCGACGTCTACATCGAGCAGCAGCACGTCGACTAGCACCTCGAGCAGTTAGACTTCGACATCCACATCGAGCAGCAGTAGGTCGACTAGCACCTCGAGCAGTTCGACTTCGACATCTACATCGAGCAGCAGCACATCGACAAGCACATCGATAAGTTCTACTTCGACATCTACATCGAGCAGCAGCACATCGACTAGCACCTCGAGCAGTTCGTCTTCGACGTCTACATCGAGCAGCAGCAGCAGCACGTCAACTAGCCCCTCGAGCAGTTCGACTACGACATCCACATTGAGCAGCAGCACATCGACGTCCACATCGAGCAGTTCGTCTTCGACGTCTCCATCGAGCAGGAGCTCAAGTTCATTTATTCTCAATCTTCTCCGAGAGTTTCTAACTAATGACTAATTGGAATTCACATAGATTTTTTGGTGAGTTTTCAACAAACTTCCCGACACATATCTTTTCACATATTTACTCTTTACTGACCGGAATTGTTGCGGGCGCTAACAAAGGTAGATGAATTGTCTCAACTTAGCTCCGAATAGCGTTAGAAACTTCTCAATTGAAATTCTCGCGTACGAACCTATAAACAATTGGAACAATTGCCAGCGAAATTCGTTTTTTTCTTCGCTGCAGGTACCTCGTCTTCGACGTCTCCATCGAGCAGGAGCTCAAGTTCATTTATTCTCAATCTTCTCCGAGAGTTTCTAACTAGTGACTAATTGGAATTCACATAGATTTTTTGGTGAGTTTTCAACAAACTTCCCGACACATATCTTTTCACATATTTACTCTTTACTGACCGGAATTGTTGCGGGCGCTAACAAAGGTAGATGAATTGTCTTAACTAAGCTCCGAATAGCGTTAGAAACTTCTCAATTGTCATTCTCGCGTACAAACCTGTAGAAAATTGGAAGACTTTCCAGCGAAATTAGTTTTTTTTTTGCTGCAGGTACCTCGTCTTCGACGTCTACCTCGAGCAGCAGCACGTCGACTCGCACCTCGAGCAGTTCGACTTTGACATCCACATCGAGCAGCAGCACATCGACAAGCACCTCCAGAAGTTCTACTTTGACATATACATCGAGCAGCAGCACATCGACTAGCTCGTCGAGCAGTTCGACTTCGACGTCCACATCGAGCAGCAGCACATCGACTAGCACCTCTAGCAGTTCGACTTCGACATCCACATCGAGCAGCACACATTGACTAGCACCTCGAGCAGTTCGTCTTCGACGTCTACATCGAGCAGCAGCACGTCAACAAGCCCCTCGAGCAGTTCGACTTCGACATCCACATCGAGCAGCAGCACATCGACGTCCAAATCGAGCAGTTCGTCTTCGACGTCTACATCGAGCAGCAGCACGTCGACTAGCACCTCGAGCAGTTCGACTTCGACATCCACATCGAGCGGCAGTACGTCGACTAGCACCTCGAGCAGTTCGACTTCAACATCCACATCGAGCAGCAGCACATCAACGTCCAGATCAAGCAGTTCGTCTTCGACGTCTACCTCGAGCAGCAGTAAGTCGACTAGCACCTCGTGCAGTTCGACTTCGACAACCACATCGAGCAGCAGCACATCTACTAGCACCTCGAGCAGTTCGTCTTCGACGTCCTTATCGAGCACATCGACTAGCACCTCTAGCAGTGCAACTTCGACGTCCACATCGTGCAGCAGCACATCGATTAGCACCTCTAGCAGTTCGACTTCGACATCCACATCGAGCAGCAGTACGTCGACTAGCACCTCGAGCAGTTCGACTTCAACATCCACATCGAGCAGCAGTACGTCGACTAGCACCTCGAGCAGTTCGACTTCAACATCCACATCGAGCAGCAGCACATCGACGTCCAGATCGAGCAGTTCGTCTTCGACGTCTACCTCGAGCAGCAGTAAGTCGACTAGCACCTCGTGCAATTCGACTTCGACAACCACATCGAGCAGCAGCACGTCAACTAGCCCCTCGAGCAGTTCGACTTCGACATCCACATCGAGCAGCAGCACATCTACTAGCACCTCGAGCAGTTCGTCTTCGACGTCCACATCGAGCACATCGACTAGCACCTCTAGCAGTGCAACTTCGACATCCACATCATGCAGCAGCACATCGACTAGCACCTATAGCAGTTCGACTTCGACGTCCACATCGAGCAGCAGCACATCTACTAGCATCTTGAGCAGTTCGACTTCGACGTTCACATCGAGCAGCAGCACAAGTTCTTTTGTTCTCAATCTTCTCCGAGAGTTTTTTCTAGTGACTAATTGGAATTCACATAGATTTTTTTTAGAAAGTTCTCAACAAACTCCCCGACTAATATATTTTTACAAATGTACTCTTTCCTGACCGAAATTGTTGCGGACGCCAACAAATGTAGTTGAATTGTCTCAACTTATCTCCGAATAACGTTAGAAACTTCTCAATTGACATTCTCGCGTACAAAACTGTAGAAAATTTGAACAATTACCAGCGAAATTCGTTTTTTCTTCGCTACAGGTACCTCGTCTTCGACTTCCACATCGCGCAGCAGCACATCGACTAGCAGCTCGACTTCGACATCCACTTCGAGCAGCAGTTCGACATCGACGTCCACATCGAGCAGCAGCACATCGACTAGCAGCTCGACTTCAACATCCACTCCGAGCAGCAGTTCTTCTCCGACGTCTACATCGAGCAGCAGCACAAGTTCGTTTATTCTCAATGTTTTCCGAGAGTTTCTAACTAGTGACTATTTGGAATTTCAATAGATTTTTTTGGAAAGTTCTCAACAAACTCCCCGACTCATACATTTTTACATATTTACTCTTTCCTGACCGAAATTGTGGCGGATGCTAACAAATGTAGATGAATTGTATGTTCTGCAGTCAAATGTTCACCATGTTACTTGAAGGCTGATAAACGTATATATAATATTATTCAATGTTTGTGCTTTATTTTTAATTGTATTGTGTGTTCGCGTTTGCATCGTATGATATAGATGAAATATAAATATACATATTTATATATCATGTCTGAAGTCGATTGATGTTGAGTAAGAAAAAGTGGAGAAGTAGTTAGGAACAAAAAGGACTTAGGTATGTAGCGCTTTCAAAAGCTCCTCGAAAACGTTCCACTATTTCAAGTTTTTAAAGTCCTTCTTCTCTCAGTGACTTCTTCACTTAAAACTTCAAGTTCAATCAGCAGCGCTCTAACGACTTCCACCGGTGCCACACCCTTTTCGGCGAGTCGATGTTTTTCTTTTTTATTTTTAGTTGTAAACTGTTCGTCAACTAAGAGTAAAGTTGCATATTGTTTCAACTGACAAACCTCTTTCACTCATGCTTGTGTGCGTGACCCTCACAATGGAAAGCTGTAGTGACGGAAATCGACCATTTTTTTTTGTTTCGTGTGGAGCTAAGTGTGTTTTTTTCTCAGACTTCACAAAATTGCTGTCCACAAAAAGGGATATGGGCTCAGTGGGCACCTGCTGCGGGATACGGATCTTGTCCAGGCACCTGCGGTTCGTGCCACATGGTTGAGCGCATCAGATACTGTCTTTCCGATGTGGATGGGTGTCCGTGCAGGTTTGAGAATCGTTTTCCCAGCAAAAACCATCGAATCGCTTCAATTTTTGAGACAAAAGATCATCGAAATTTGGTCTATCTTGAAATTCTTCGTGTTCAAGTAAATTTAAAAACCTTCAAGTTTTTTAAAACCTTCAAAAAAAACATTTCAACTTGAAAAAACTTGTTACAAAACATTATCATCACGTTTTACTTAAATTATTAGATGTCCCGAAGAAACTAGTCGAGAGTTCTTTCGATAGAGGTTTAAAAAACACCATTAAGTTGCTTAGGAAAGCATGATAACAGAGATGGACTGATGCGCTCATGTCTCATTCACGGCGATATTTTGTTTGTAGCGGAATCATAACCGATAATGGACCATGTGGACTTGATCTCTGTACTTTCCCGACCCCGACTTGCTGCTATGGCAAGAAGTCGATTGACTACAACGCAGGAAAGTTCTTCTGTGGAAATGAGAGTATTCCATCCATCAACCCCGCATGTTGCTTGCCAAGTAAGCCCTCCATATGTTCACAATTTCCTCGTGTGTATTGCCAAAACTCGTTTTCAAGTTCGTTTTTTTGCTTTGTGACTCGTAACTTTTAAGCTTCGTGACCCTTAACATAGATGCATAATTATTGTCACAAGAATCTCCTAATAGTAGAGAATTCGATGTGATATTTCAAATGGTTTACTTGAAATACCTTTTACTCATTAAATTGGTGCAAGAAATCATATTCAGTATTTTGATTAGGCAAAATAAAAGGTGAAGTAAATTAATGATCGCTTCGGAATTTCTTGAACTATGAGAGAGAAACACAATACATTATGACACTAACGTTGTTTCATCAAGTTATCCTTGAAAACTGCACGCTTTTTAGGCAGTTCCTCGTTCTGGAACGAGTGGAGCTCGTACGCTCCTTGCAAAAATGGTTTGAGGAAGCGTACTCGTTTCTGCGCTGGCTTAGGCTACAATTGCCCATGCTCGTAAGTCCGCGGTTAAGAATGTGCTTCGAAGTAGCTTGGGTTTACTTAATTTTCCCTTTTTTTCTTTTATTTCTTTCTTTCTTTAGAACTTTCTTTCTGTGTACATATCTCTTTCAACCCTTCTCGCTGTAGCCAAGAGGAGTGAAAGTTTTTTTCCTATGCTCAAAATAAAAGATAAGCATGTAAAAAAACTGATCAGGAACACGATTTCTGTTTTTACTCCAGATACATGTCGCTATTTGTTACCATGAACTCAATACATCAAAGTTGGTGGGAAGGTCACTCAGATCTGCTAACGTGATATCCGGAATTACGATGTTCTAAGTGAGGCTAAAATTGGGCTCTTTTTTATACTATTCCACTAATGGCAGTGTTTTTTTCCGTCATATGGCTAGGCGGGGAGGAGTTAGTCCAGGCCAAGCGAGTCGACGCGCCAGTCGATTGTTCTCCTGCCTTTTCTTGAGTCAAGAAAGCAGGAACTCCCGAAAAACACGTTCGCGTTGCGAGGCTGGATTGCCCATCTATTCAGCAAGATGTTTGCATGGAGATTTTTGTTTTAAACCATGGCTTTGAGCTTTTGAAGGATCATCCCTAATCGCCGGAAGCGAAGCGGTTTTATCTTGTCCGATAGGACCTTTGAACATGCTACCCATCAGAACATGTTGAATCTCAACACCTCCCTCTCTTCATATATTACAGTTTTTCGAAGGAGAAAAAAAGCCAGCTCGTAATAGTACAAACTGCACGCCTGTAAAAAGGTTGGATTCAAACGAAGAAGCGGAACGCCTTTCCTTTATGTACAGCATGTAAGCAAAATCTCGCCTCCTGTACTCTTTAAGCAGTTCCCTTTGGACATTGATGAGCAATTGCACCTGCCTGAAGATAGCATCAGAGTTACCGCTACAGGCATTCTAGGAATGACAAAGCGCGGCGAAACAAGGATTGAGAAAGACACCTGATTTTTTTCGTCCAAAGTTCAGGATGCGGTCGCTGTGAAAAAGAATGCGTACAAGAGCTGAAGGAAGACGAGTGAGGTCGAAGACTGTACAGCATACAGTTCAGCCAAGAAAGCCGCAAAGCTTTCGCAGTCTCTAAAGTCTTCTACTTAAGCAATTTCCACGGGAATCTGGACCGACCGAGAGGCGAGAAAGCAATCAGCTTGCTAAGGCTTGACACCACAACACTCTGGACATCCAGAGAGCAGACACGATAAAGGACAAACAGGGAAAGCTCGTCACTGACCCTAAAAAGTCAGAGCCAGGGGGCGCGAACCTTTCGAAGAAATGAGCACACTCCTGTTCCGACTTTTTATTCCGTACAAAGATCCGTACCATCCACCACGACAGAGGAAAAAAATGAGGATCTCTTTGAGATGAATACAGGGGAAGCGGCTGGACCGGACGACACTGCAACCGAAACATGGAAACTTGCGGGTGGTGCTGTACTAGCAATTCTCGATCTGTTCAACAGCATCACAACTTGAAAAGGCATTTGACAGGGTCCCTTAAGATATATATATTTTATCGACATTTTGCAATGCAAAGTTATGGTGAGAGACATTGTAAATAATATTCAAGTGTGGCGAGAAGTAAGGCAAATATCTAAAGTAAGGCAAATATCTAAAAGTAAGGCGAATATCTAAAGTAAGGCAAATATCTAAAGTAAGGCAAATATCTAAAAGTAAGGCAAATATCTAAAGTAAGGCAAATATCTAAAAGTAAGGCAAGTATCTAAAAGTAAGGCAAATATCTAAATGCTACTAGTTATTCTCCAGGTCACATATCACATTCTCGTTACGGAGACGATTTATAAACTGCTCTACTGTTCTTGAATTCAGTATTTCACTCGGGATTACGTAAAACATTCTTGAAACACGTAAACCGAAACAATTGAATCTAGACGTCGAAGAAGTACATTCAATAGCAATACCATTCAAATTAGTGCGGGTAGAGGAGGTGCTCTTGAAAATGCGTGATTTTTCAATAATAGACTTGTCATTGAAGATCTTCCAACCCATTTTAAGGTCGGCAATCACCCTTCTTTCGGCTAAAGTACTTAGGCCGATTAGATTCAGACGATCTCTGTAACATGGAAGACTGAGAGGATAATCAGGCTGTGGGAAACATCGATAAAAGAGTATTCTAGAGAAAGATCTCAAAACCTTTTCTAGGAGATCAGAATCCTTCCGGTATATTGGATTCCATAGACAAGAGGCAAATTCTAGATGAGGTAGAACATATGTATTGAAACACTTAACAAGTACTTGGGAATCATTGATGCTTATAGAGCGGAGCATAGCATACATCGCTTTAGTAGCCTTCATAGTTCGTTCAAGAATCGCGTCATGTCTGCGAAGAGATGGTACTAGTTGGACTCCAAGGTCTCTCACTTGAGTAGATACTTTTAAAACACAGTTATTTAGGTGATAATTGAAAGGAGGAGAAGTTTTGCCTAAGCGTAGATGATAGGTCTTGTTCGAAGATAAAGAAAGATGGTTGGCTACGCACCAATTATACACATTATCTAGACAATTCTGCATTTCGATAGTTCGTTCAGTTATATTGTGAGCACTGTGAGATACATATAACTTAATGTCATCAGCGTATGCTTGATAGCGTATATTCGGATAAGGGCTAAGCACATAATTCAATTCGCTAATGTATAGAGAAAACAGAAGTGGTCCTAATACGGAACCCTGTGGCACGCCAGATGTCACAGGTTGAGGAGCAGATATTGTCTTGCCCATTCGTACAGAAAAAATTCGACCGTCAAGAAAAGATTCTAGCCAAGACATCAAAGATAGGGACAAACCGAAACGTGCAAGTTTTGTCAATAACTTAGGTATACTTATCGTATCGAAAGCTTTGGTAAAGTCTAGATAAATCACATCGATAGATAAGCCTTTACTGATATCTTGTGTCCAGTCGTCTTCACAGACTAAAAGATTAGTAACAACAGAAGCACGGGAGCGAAAACCATGTTGATTTTGAGGTAACAATTCGAATTTCGCTAAATGTTCATCGATGATAGCTCTTATCAAACGTTCCATGACTTTAGAAGCAGGGGAGAGAATGGATATTGGTCTATACGAGGACGGTAGGGAAGAGTCTTTCGCTGACTTAGGGATAGCAGTAATCAGAGAATGTTTCCATACGGAAGGTGTCTTACCAAGCCATAAAGAGAAATTGAAAATGTGAGTGAGCGGAAGAGCGAGTGATTTGGCACACTTTTTGAAAACTATTTGAGGAATTCCATCCGCACCGACGCTACCAGTAGGTTTGAGCTTGGAGAGAACTCGGTAAACATTACATGGCAAGAACAAATGATCATCTGGTTGGGGAGGAATAGAATAACCGTAGATTGGAGGAGGAAAGCCATCGTCTTTAGTGAAAGAAGATGCAAACTCGGAAGCTAATAAATCACATTTCGAGAGAGAATCAACAACAGTACAACCAGTAGCAGTTTTCAAACAGCGTGAGGGAGCTGATTTAGGTTTAGTGAGGGAAGCAATATGGCGATAGAGGTCAGCTGCTCTCTTCAGTTTTTTTCCTCTCACAATACTTATTCCATTTCTTAACTTGTTTGAGAAGGTCTGAACTAGCTTTCATATAAATAGTGCGAATGAAGGGTATTGTACATAATATCAAGAAAAAGTGAATTTCTGTATTTGATGAGTCTATGTATATAGGAAGGATAAGAGGCAAATCGAGAACGAGGGAGTCGTCTCGGAACATGTAATTCTATCGCATCATGCACTATTTCACAGAAACGATTATACAAATCATCAATATCATGAAAATAGTCAAAACGATTCTCCCATTCTATACTTGAAAAATATTCATTCAGTGATTCAAAATCAGCTCTAGCGAAATCAAGAATAACATCGCTTTCAGGAAGTGCAAAGGAAAATTGCAAGGTGAACTGAATTCCAGAATGATCACACGAATGAAACGGTGGAATGATGCAAGGGCTAGATACAATATTCTTCTCAGTTGTCAAAAGCCAGTCTATACATTTGGTATGGCGAGTCGGATCATTAAGCATAAGATTATAGCCAGCAGTATCTACGAAAGACCGTAAAATCGTATCAGAAACAGTTGACGGATTAGTTAAAAAGTCGCTGTTGAAGTCTCCTACTACGATAGCTGGGAAGTTACAAGATGCTGTTAAGTCTACTAACAAATCGCATAATGTAGTAGTTAGTTCAGCATTGTAATTTGGAGGACGGTAGCAAACTATTATACGACAGAATGAGTTTGCTAAGAACAAATCAACCGCAACAACTTCACATGTATCACAAAATGATTGTCTAGCGAAAGTTAAATGATCCCGCATTATGAGAGCCACACCTCCTCCTCTAGAGTCTCTATCATTTCTAATAACATTGTAAGGAAGAAGACCGGTAATTTCTGAATCAGCTACTCTAGAGTTAAGCCAAGTTTCACTAAGAGCTACTACATCTTGTTGCTCTATTTCAAGAAAGGAACGGAACAATGAAAGTTTATTTTTAATTGAACGAATATTGAAATAGAAAGCTTTCAGACCGGTACATGATCTCAGTTTGACGTCTTCGGCGTAGGATTCGTCTGGCTTCGAATGAGGGCGCTGCTTGTTCGTGTCGACTTCGGAGCTCGTACTGTTATGTTCTGACTGCTTCGAGCATTTGGAAAGGCGGAGTAGCGCGGCTGTGCTGGAGATCGTCGCTTTTGGTCTGGTTCATTCCGGGGCATCAATTCACCATCGAAGATGACGTAGTCTTTTCCTTCCGATAATAACTTACGTTTCTCTTGTCTTAGCAAGTACTCTCTCTCTCTTTGCTCTTTAGTAAGACTGGGTCGAACATTGATTCCTTGGAATTGATTATTCTTGCGTAGTAAGGCACTCTTTGAAAGAAACAGTCTTTGATGTCCTTTGGTGGGGAAGATTACTTTGAGAAGTCTAGACGAACTCGTTCCTGGCGTATTCGGCGGCTTTCCCATTCTGAAGTGAGAGATTCCACCGACGGCGATACAAGATGCGTCTAGAAGACTGGTAATGAGATGAGAATCGTGCTGAGTCTGTGCGGAAAAACGAGCATCGGTGTTTTCAGGAGCCCTCTCGATGACGACGGAGCGAAGCCTTTTCTCCTCATCGATCTCCTTTCCGATGGTCTCTTGGCTGACGGAGCTTGTGTAGAACTTGTCGAAAAGAGCGTTGCAGGTTCTCAGGAGAAGTACGAAGTGGAGTGGAAGAGAAGGTGTCTTCTCTTCCGCGTCAAGAAAGTCTTTCAGAGATTTTTGTAGGAGAGCTGCGTCTTCATTTGTTGTCGAGGCCGACATAATTGCGAATAGGCAGTAGAAATGGAAATGAATTGGAGCAAATAGAAAGGTCACCGCTCGATATTGAGAACAGAGTGGTGAGTGAGAACAGAGTGGTGAGTGAGAACAGAGTGGTGAGTGAGAACAGAGTGGTGAGTGAACAGAGTGGTGAGTGAGAACAGAGTGGTGAGTGAGAACAGAGTGGTGAGTGAGAACAGAGTGGTGAGTGAGAACAGAGTGGTGAGTGAGAACAGAGTGGTGAGTGAGAACAGAGTGGTGAGTGAGAAAAGAGTGGTGAGTGAGAACAGAGTGGTGAGTGAGAGAGAGAGATCTCATTCTTTACGCACTGCGTGACCCTCTTGTTCTCGAAGAGTACACCTGATAGGCAATGGTGATACACGAAGATTCAAAAAGTTTTGTCAGAACTTCGGTCGGCGTCCAAGAACCATTCGCAGTGGTAGAGGAGTTTATCAAGAAAGTGCCCTTTCTCTCCTTCTCTTCAGTCTGGTCATGCATACCGTCACGCAGCGACTACTTACTCCGGCTCTAACAACCATTGCGTACGCTGATGCCATTCTACTTGATTCTCCTTCACGTGGTGAAATCGAGAACCGAACTCAAGAATGGAGTGACGTCCTCAGAAGGCAGTGCTTAACTTTAAGGAAACCGATTATGTACCAAGAAATCGTATAAAAAACGGACGGAACGGTTTTCATCAACATTGACCACTTCCGAAGCCATCGACTTCAAGTACATCGGATCTGTTGGCTCCTCGGACATATCAACAATCCCAGCGGCGTACCAAAGATTCAACGCAGCTTGGACTGGAAAGAGGCTACAGGAGTCTTTAGTGATAGTAAAATCAGAGCTGACATACGTGGGAAGATGAACATGAAAAACGGCGATTCTTCTTTTTACGGAGACAAATTCTTTTTACGGAGACAAACTTTTTCACACTAATGAGATGAGGATGCTACGCGGGACACTCGAGTTCCCTGACATGGATTGTGTGCGTAACATGATTGTCAGGGGAAGACTCGGAGTGGCTTTTGTACAAAACAAGATGCGAGAAGAGAGAATTCGATGGTGTGGACATGTGATGCGGAGATAACCGTCCGACATCGCAAGACATGCTCTCGAGATGGAAGTTACGGGCAAACTCCCGCGAGGCAAGATACATGGATACGCTCAACCAAGACCTGCGCCTTGCAAGACTCCACCCGGAAGACGCAACGGATAGAAGTTTATAGAGAGCTAGAAGCCGTACAGCGAACCCTACTCCGTCCTCGGCCGGCACGGGAAAAAACTTATGAAGAGGAAGTTCACCACGAATACCAGAATCAAATTTTTAAACTACCAATTTCCGAAAGCGTTCTCTATACTGTTCTCTATAATTTTTGTTTGCGATCTAGTTGTTCCGTCACTAAAGTTCTTGTTTAAGAAAAAGATCATCACGAAAACTCCTCACTTTTCTATTTTATGCCCTTTTTGGGTTTGAAAAGAAGAAAAAAACGTGCTTCATAATTTTTTTGGTTTAATTTTTCCCTTCCAATCAAATCTTTTCTGGATATCGCTTTTTCTGTCAGTGCAGATTCCGTTATTGAATTTCTAAAAAAATAAATTTGTCTTTCAAAATATTTTCCTCTTTCTCACTTCAGTATTTTTCTTTATTTCTCAATTTTTTTATATTTCAGAGGTTCCGATACGTAAATTTCGCCCTGCCCGACAACCACTCCGACCGCTTCGACGGTTGGTGGGAAGAAGTGGAGACCAGGGGGGGTTTCAGAAAAGTTTTATGAATGATTCTTCGACCTGATTCGATCTGAATCGCTACTGCTAAAGATCGAGTGGGATGAGTAGTTTTATGGCGGGCGTCAAGTATTTTCGGTGATGATGCGTTTAAGTAACGTCAAAAGTTGAGAAAAAGTCGTAGTACAAGGCACCCGATTGGTTTCATTTTTATACCATGAGACAGCCGTTTTTCGACTACAGAGTACACCTTCGTGCTGTCCAATCAACGGAATCTGGGGAGAATGGGGGCCAGCAGGTGGACCGGACACCTGCTCAGACTACTGCGGTTCGTGCGCGACCGTGGATCGAGTGAGGACCTGTCTCTCCGAAATTGATGGATGTCCTTGCGTGTTGGTCACTCAGCCAGAAAAAAAAACAGTTTTTAGAAAAGCAAAATAAGAAATTTGGTTAGAGCCACTTAGGAACTTGGAACAAATATTCTTTATCGTCTCTCTCTCTATTTCGTTTCTCTGTTAGCTCACTGAAACAACATTTTCGGGCCCACAACACCATCTGTTCGTTATAATTACCTCACAAAAACCTATTGCGACATCAGTAATGAGTTGACACCGAGAAGAATGATTCTGTGTTTTTTTGCGAATAATTAAAAAAAAACAATTGTGAAATTTTCGAAAGCTACGAGAACTAGGACAGAAAATATTCCAAGAAAGTCAAGAAAACCTAGTTCTGTGCAAAGTTCATTTTCCCCAGCTTTTCCAGACGCTGCTCCAAAAGAACTTCTGAAAAATACTCGAGCAGCGTTTTGAAGAAAAAAAAACAACGTTGTTTTGACAGTAAATTCGTTGCTTCGACAAGCTATCTAAGACGCTTCCTGTTCTTGCCCTCTTAAGAACTTCTCTGCAAAATTATCTGGTACGATTCTTCTAGGAGCTTTCTGAAACGCTTCTTAAGACACAGATCGTTGCAGAGGACCGTCATCGGACATAGGTCCTTGCGGACTTGCTCTCTGTGACTTTCCCCGGCCATCATGTTGCGGAACGTTGGTCAAGAAAATCGACTACAACACGGGCACATTTTTCTGCGGAGATGCAGATGTGCCTTTGAACGATGCCGGATGTTGCTTACCAAGTGAGATCATTTATCATCCAAAAAATAGTGATTCTTAGAGAGTCAGTAGTTCAAATTGTGAGGTAATAGCAGTGCCGACTGATCGGTAAAACAAACGCATGTGAGAAAATACCACAGAACAGAATAAAGCTTGAAATTTATTACCTAAAACTTGTCTCTAGCAGGTTCTAACTTGCTCTTCGGCAAAAAATACTAATTTTTAAGCTCTAATTAATAAAAAAAAATACTAATAAAGTTTTAAGAAAAATACTAATTAACCTCTTCTCATTCGAAGTTTGTTCATTGGTTCTATCTGCTTATTGAATCTCTCTGCCGCGATATTAATCTCTAAACGATGAGATCATCGGCGCGATGATTATGAGCGCTCACATGACTTTGAGGTCTAAGATAAGAGCTTCCTGGGTACGAGCTCGGCTGAATTTTTGTTTTAAGACTATTTCAACCACGCACTTGAAGAAGCTGAATTTATCTGCCGCGACATTAATCTCTAAACGATGAGATCATCGCGCCGATGATCTCATCGTTTAGAGATTAATGTAGCGGCTGGTCTTTGATTTCCCTGCTATTGAAGAGTTTGGTGAGCTAGCCAATCGCTCCCGTATGGAATTTCCAGTTGACCTAATTTCATCAAAATGTTCCAAATTTGAGAAAATCTAGTAAAATCTCTCGAGGAGTTCATTGTTAAAAAAGGAAGCTAAAGTTTCCAACTTCCCAACCACGTTATTTTTCTACTGAAGACATATTTCGATGGTTATGAAAGAATACTATTATCATCTCCACCATGCGATGTCGTTCAATTGGTTAAAAAACCCAGTTTCACGGAAATGAGCGGCTCTGTTCTGTGGTCGTTGAGCGAGCTCCGGAACTATTAGTAAAGAAAGGTTCAGCCCGAGCTCAGGCTGCACACAAACCCGAAATTATGCAGAACCTCCTAAACGCCGCGGATCAACCGGTCTAAGGACTCGATTTTTACCGCGTAGGAACCTGAGGGTACGATTCAACTGATTCTCGCCTTCTAGAGCTCACTTTCCCAACTAAAACGCATCAATGCAGTTTCTTGATAAGGCAAATTCCCTCCACAAAAACCCTTCATCCGCCCGAGTTGGACGAGAGAGCTGCGCAAACAGGAGTTTATATTTCACCAAGGAAAATAGAAAACTCGTGGCAGCTTGTTAGAAGATTTACGATGGCCGGATTACGCCTCGCCGAGAAGTCGATACTTTCCGACAATCTCGCAGCAACTGACCGGCCTCTCACCAGCGAACGATCCAAAACAATCAGAAAATTACCGTGCGAGCATCCAAATCGACCGGCTCCTCATCGAACAACGTCTCGCTAAAATCGTATTCTGATGTCACACGCGCTTCCCATAACCTTCTTCTTCTTCCTAGCGTTTATCCCGCCGCCGGGCAGGGTCCGCTTTGTAGACAACACCACGCCATTTCACCCGATCAGCTGCGTCTTCAGTCTTCAGCCCGGTCGTCTTAATGTCTACTTCGATGCAGTCTCGCCACCTAGTTTTGGGTCTGCCTCTGGGTTTTTGCCCTCTACTTCGAGATTCCAGGACGATTGAGAAACATAATGTAGATTTGATCTCATCACGTGCCCGTACCATCTCAGCCTTGACTCTCGGAGCTTTTCAGATATAGGGGCGATGCCCAGACGATCTCGGATGGTTTCATTTTGCACCATGTCTAGACGAGTGAGTCCGAGGCTCCATCTGAGCATTTTCATCTCCATAACATGCAGCATCTATAGAGTCTTCGCTGTGCATGGAGCGCATTCGAGGCCGTACAAAGCGACTGGTCTGACAACTGATCGGTAAATTTCACTTTTCAGTCCGTCAGGCATTCGCTTGTCGCATAGTACACCGGTTGATTCTCTCCATTTGAGCCAGGCAGCATTGACTCTCGCATCAACTGTAGCCTTGGGGTCTAGGTCTGAGGTGATGTAGGATCCGAGGTACTCTAAGCCATCCACCTTCCGGAGTTCGCTGTTCTTGACTTTGATGGTATTCGAGGTATTCGAAGTACTCTTTCCCAATTCCAAGTACTCGGTCTTTTGGAGGTTTAGTCGTAGACCATAGTCAATGAAACGTTCGTTCCACTCTCCTAGCTGTCTCTCCAAGTCCTCTGATGTGTTGGAACATAACACAACGTCGTCAGCATACAGTAGAGTTTTTGGAGGACTTGTTTGTAGATCTCTGGTGATCGTGTCTATTATCAGTATAAAGAGCAGAGGGGAAAGCGCGGAACCTTGATGAACTCCTACATCAACATTGAATGACTCCGAAGTACGCGCTGGACTTCTTACGGTACTTCTAGGGTCAGCGTACATCATTTGAATCCTTCTTATGTACTCTTCTGGGACTAGGTGGTTTCGAAGAGAGAACCATATCAGCTCATGAGGCACACGGTCGAAAGCTTTCTCCAAGTCAAGGAAAGTGCAATGGACTGACTTCGCCTTTTCCCTGTGTTTCTCTAGATAAAGACGATTGGCGAAAATAGCATCCGTAGTTCCACTTCCTTTGACGAAACCACACTGATTGACGGTTGTGCTTACAATTTTGCGGAGCAGTGCTTCGATGATCTTTTCCAAGATTATTGTGGTATGAGGAATGATTCTTATCGACCGGTAGTTGGAGCATATTGTGACATCTCCTTTTCCTTTGTAGATGGGTATTGTAGATGATCTACTCCAGTCTTCGGGATACTCCAGGCGAGCAGTGGCTTTTTGAAAGAGGGTCGTAAGATGGAAAAGTCCACAATCACCTGCGAGTCTCCATGCAGAGGCGGCGAGATCATCTGGCCCACATGTCTTTCCATGCTTCATTTTCTGAAGGGCTTCTCTTACTTCAATCTCTGAGATGGTGAGAACTGGTCCTTCTACTGGTAGGGACAGTGGTATGGGAGGGTGGTCGAACTTGATGTTCGAGATTTCCTCGAAGTGTTCTCTCCATCGCTGACAAAATTCGACATTTGATCGGAGGAGTATGCCGTCCCGGTTCTTGATTGTCCTCACGTGAGAAAGGTCTTTGCTGCTGTGGCTCGTGCTTTACAAATCCGTAAAATTTCCTTCTTGAGGCGTGTCGAGCTTACTGTAGATTTCTTGGATGGCTGCGGAGCGTGCTTTCGCTACGGCTCTCTTAGCTTCTCTCTTCATACATAGGTACAGGGCTCGGTCAGCTTCGGTTCCGGATCGTTTACATTGCTTGAGAGCCGCTTCCTACTCCTTGACAGCAGTTTGAACGTCTTCGTTTCACCACCATGTCTCCTTGTCTACAATGCGTTTGCGACCTGGTTTTGTTGATCCCAGAGTGACTTCTCCTACAGCCTTCATCTTGTCTCGAACGAACCTCCAGCCTCAATGGAGTCTGGAAACGTTTTTTGGAGAGTGTCCGGGGATAGGGCGAGAAGAAGCGGATGCATGAAGCGAACCTTGTTGTTACGTACCTTCCACCATTTTATCCGAGAAACTTCGTTCAGGGGCTTTACGTTGCATTGCTTCTGGGAAAATCGGAGATCGATTATAACTGGATGGTGCTGCGAAGAGACATTATCGCTCGGAATCACCTTGCAATCAGTGATTAGTCTCAGATTGCTTCTTTGCATCATCCAGAAGTCGATTTGGGTTTTCCTTCCACCACTGCAACACGTGGTGAGGTGAGACTCTCGTTTGCAGAAGAAGGTATTGCAGATGGAAAGATCGTGGTCTTCGGCAAAACTCAAAATTTGCTCTCCTTCTTCATTCGGCAAACCATAGCCGTTGCCTCCATGAGCTCTCTTATGGACTTCGCATCTTCTTCCTACGTGCCCGTTCAAGTCTCCTCCGATCATGAGAGTTTCTTCCGGAGGGCATTTTCTGATGACGTCACCGAAGTCTTCCCAAAACTCGTCTTTCTCGGAGTCGCTGCATCCTGTCTGCGGTGCGTATGCACTGACTATTTTGAAGAGTTTGCCATTGCATTTCAAGGAGATGGACATCTTTAGATCTTACTTCTTCATTCCATTCCTTCCATTCATTCCATTCTTTTTCATTCCATTCCAGATCTTTTCCATTTCATGTAGGTAGCCTCACTGGTAAATCTATGGAACTCTGTGACATGCTAACGAAGAGAAAAGTTTTAATGGCATGTCTGCAGGAAACTAGATGGAGAGGTTTAAAGGCTCGACTCCTGAGTGATAATTACAATTTATGGTACTCCGGAAACAACTCCTCCACGCGCAACGGCGTAGGCATCGTAGCTGACACCAAGCTTTTTTCATTGGTTACGGAAGTCTGTCATATTTCAGATCGATTGATGTTCTTATCACTCGACTGGAAAGGCAGAGTTTTTAAAGTGATCAGTGCCTACGCCCCGCCAGCAGGATGTTGTGAGTCTGAAAAGGAAGAATTCTGAGACGCTCTCGATGACATCACAAGGCAGTTTTCATCAGAGGAAACCATACTTATTGGAGGTGACTTGAACGGACACGTGGGAAAAACCGCGGATCAGCATAAGAGAGCTCACGGAGGAAAAGGATATGGCAAAGTCAACGAAGACGGGACTAAAATTATTCTTTTCGCGGAGGAACATGATCTTTCAATCTGCAACACATTCTTTCAGAAACGGGATTCCCATCTCGTCACGTACTGCAGTGGTGGAAGATCATCTCAAATTGATAACTGGCTCACACAGAGAAACAACCTGAAGCTTGTTGTCAACTGCAAAGTGATTCCCAGCGACAACGTCACCTCCCAGCACCTACCGGTTTTCATCGACCTCCGTTACTCTCATAAGCCGTGCAAAGTCGATCCTATAAACGAGATATGCAGGATAAAGTGGTGGGCCATCGTAGATCACACTATCTTGTCCAGCTGTCACTAGTTTTCTTTTCTCCTGGCAAAGTAGAAATTCCTGCTCGAGTTGTTCTTTCATCAAACTGGGACGAATGAAGATGTTCTTAAAGGGAGTGTTCTTTCGAAGAGCTGAAGATTTGGCCAAGAGTTGTCTTTGATGCATCTTAGTAGGGAACGATAGCTTGAGCAGGCGAGAGTTTGAATAACCACCCTTCCTTATTCCCATGCGTTAGTGGACCAGTCCTGCGACCGGTATGTCTGCAGACTTTTTTTACAGGTAGTTTCAACATTAAGTAGACGACGACCTTCGACTACAATAGGCCAACAAGGCAGGCCAGCAACTATTGGGAGAGGGATTTTGAGAGACGATGGGGGACGAGAGGAGTAAATACTGTTTTGGTGACCGGGATCCAACTGATTCAGCATTCCTCAGGTTCTCTTTGACGCGAGTCTGTTGCGGAAGAGATCTTGAGTTTCTGAAGACATATTTCGATGGACACGACAAATTTGAGTTTAGCCTGCTGCTCTAGATCTCGGCTGGTTATCTCCTCAGATCTTAACGAAACTAGATGTAAGGATTTTTAGCCAGCTCAGGATGCTTTTTCTCACGCGCAAAAAAATTTTCTGTCTGAAGTTAGGAGATTTCAATTCTTTATTCCTTGAAGACATATAAACATATGCATAAAATGGAGATCTGTCGCATTTGTGATTTCAGTACAGGCATATTTATTTAGAAAAACGAAAAAAAGGAGATGAGCTTTGAATTGAATTGTTTTTTTACGGTTTTTTTTCATTGATCAGGTATATACGAGGTAATTTTACTAGATAATTAAAGATGTCTCTCCTCAAATTTGCTATAATTTATGTTTTATTCATGAAAGATGCACATTAAACAGTTTTAATGTATATATATTTATATATATACATATATATGAGAATTCTCGCACGAACATAAGCTAGATTCCCATGTCAGTTCTTCATCTTTTACCGGTAGTGTGAATTATTCACCATTACTTACCACAACACCACTGAGCCTACGATGCAAAAGCGTTGTTCTCAAAAGGTAAAATATATATTTCTTATTCACGTGAATAGTCGAAACTTCTGATTGTGCTTCGCTCACAGGTCATGAAACGTTCTGGAACGAATGGAGTTCGTGGACCCCCTGCATCAACGGTACAATCGATCGATACCGAACATGTACGGGAAAGGGTTATGGCTGCTTATGCACGTCAGTATCAATTTCAAACCGCGTTGTTTTGATATCTGATGTTTTTTTCTAGTCTTTTTGATACGAAGTTTCTGGTACTCTCTTTATTTGAATTCATTTCATGTTGTAAGGAAGGTTTAGGATATTAATGTACGTGAGTTTTCGTCTCAGAACTTGTTTAAACGATCTTATTTCATAATGATATAACTATTACTGTAACCATTTTAACGCAGAGAATTCAAATTTTCAGAACATTTGATAAGAAGTTTTTTCCGAACTTGGCTAAATTGGCGGAAAATATTTTTTTTAATGTTCTAACCCTGTAAACTTGATATTTTCCTAACTAAAATTACTTATGTATGTCTCCTTGTTGAGGATTCAGAAAAGCAAACCATATGCATATATGCTTCGAAAGAACCTCCATTGAATGTGCTTCTATTCTTAAATTGTTTAAGAGGAGAATCTTCGGACCCGTTGCCTTGTATAATTCCAACGACAACAGCCGTCAGTCTCTTGAGTTTTTTTGCTCATTCCCTGATATTAAGCATCAAGAAACATAGGAAGGTTTTAATCAAGTGCGATGATGTGTCCACCAGAAATAAGTTCGTATACAAAAATTTTTCTTCAGCAAATGCCCATGTGCCCATTAAAACTTCAACAAACAAAAAAACGCTGTCCTCCCGCAGTATTTTCTTCAGTCAGAAGTTTTGAAGCCTTTTTTGTAAGAAATGATGTGTTTGCAGTGCGTTCCTATATGGTCAGAGTGGGGTCCGTTTGTTGACATCAGCTGCTCCTTAACCTGCGGTAAATGCGGCATCCAAACTCGCTCAAGAACATGTTCATGCGGCACCTGTGTGTCAGTTTTGTCAAGAAACGTTGTGCTATAAAAGGCTAGAGAAAAACCAGTTAAGCGAACGGGGAAAAGCTATAGAGAACTGCAAACTAGGGTACATAGAGTTTGAAAGCAAATATTTCACTGATTTTTTATCAGCATTGTTGTTGAAGCACATGAGACATTTAAACGATTGCATAAGAGGAGTTTTCTCCAGGTTGAATTGAAAAAAAACTAGTAAAACAAGTATACTCAAGGTCCCGAAAAATATACCTACTCATGCAACAGAAATTTTGAAAAAGAAGAAAGCTAGTCGTAATCTAAAAAATAGGTAAAGTTAAGCATGTGTATTCTCTAAGTAATGCGAGCAGAGAAATTCAATCAGCTCACCATGTACGTAAATTGAGAAGACATTAGTGCATAAAAAATAGAATCGGTTAAGATTGTTTGGCAAATGCCCCCGCCTTTTCTTGAAATAAGCTTAACAGACGGAAAAAAAAAGCTTAACTGATGTACATATTGATCAAACCACCGCATGGAAAAAGCTAGTCACCGGGGGGACTCGAACCCATGCAACCATTTCTCCTCTATCCGGGAGCGAGCGTGTTAACCATTACACCACGGTGACACATTGCTATTCCGTGCGATAGTGCTTATTAAAGGCTCAATTGCCTCGTTCTCTCAGTCACGCATGCTCATGAAGCGAAAGCGTCGTGAATGGAGCATAACTCCAGATTTCACAATTAAGACAGAAGAGAGGTCGGAGATGGATGATAAATCTTCAAATGCTCAGTTACACAGTTTTAAGGCAGTCACCTTCTCTACCAGGCGTCACTGCCTTAAAACTGTGTAACTGAGCATTTGAAGATGATGTACATATTGGAACGATTTCAGATGCAACCAGAGAAAATTAGAAGATTGTTTCTTCGAAGTATGTGTATTTCTGAGGAATGTACTACCAGAAAAGTTCTTTTTCCAGCTAGAGATCTAAGGCAAGTAAATGGAAATAAACATTTTGCAGAGGAATTGCAACGGAGAATGCACCATGTGGAGGCACCAAGCTGTGCTCCTTCCCCAGTCCATCTTGTTGCCAACCGTATAGGAAGGCTATCATCAATGGCATTTTCCAATGTACATGAGGAGAGTTAGCTAAGAGAACGCTAATGTGAAGACTTCCGAACAGTGATTTCGACTTTCGTATACTGTCCTCCGACTCTTTTCTCACTTAATTTCACTTTCATTCGCCAGCAATTGTATTGAGCCAGTGCATAAAAAAATTTCATTTTGAGTTTTAACTTCAAATGTAAAGAGTTTGACGTTAGTTTGACTGTGATTCTATTCTTTTTGTTGTATTGTATTGTATTGTATTGTTTATTCCATGAAAAGATTGGGTCGGGAAGATGAGAAAAGGAAGAGTAGTTCGTATTAGTCTTTAGGTCGTATTAGTGTTTCTTCACTTCAATTCCGTTAAGAAAGGTCATCAATTAATTTTTTGCTCAGCATTCTGCCACCGAAGCAAGTTTTAAAAGCTTTCCACTTTCAATGATTTGACGATCTCTGACGATTTGAAAATCCATGGAGTGGAATTTGTCGCTCTAGATAACACCCGAGATGCAACAAACATCCAACAATCTGTTTAGGTGTAATGCACGCTTGGTTCATTCATTTATTCATCCGTTCTTTATTCCCCTTTTTCCGACTAATTTTGTGATTTAGAGTCTTACTTAACTTCTCTTGGCTGCCAGGCAAAGTAAAGGATTGTGCTCGAGTTTCACACTCCGAGTTCAATTCAATTCAAATTCAAACGCTTGATTCTCGATGTCATGAGACATGAAGCGCCATTATATCGAACAGCTCCATCTGATTCTCCGGAAACTACAGAAAAATTGATAATGTTGACTGGAGTGTCGATCATGGTGCGGACATTACGGCCTCAACGTGTCCAAATCCTGCTAGAGACCGGAATCCTCCATTCTTGGCGATAGAAATGAAGAGTGAGAAGTGAGTCGACCGCTCTCATCCACAGACTAATGGAAATTTAACTTTCCGAGTACAAGTTCTTTTCTCTTGAAAAACCTGAGAAAAAGGACCAACTCACAAAGTGCTTCCGCCTTCATCTTAAGTCAATACCTTTTTACCTTGCTATCAAAAATGAGAAGCTCGTTTGCGAAAGCTGACATCCCTTTCTTCACAGAGGTTGTCTTGTGCGCGTTAAATCTTAAGAATAAGCGTTAGAAAAAATCACAGAGAAATTCGAAAAAAAAGGCTGCAAAAAATGAAAAAAATGAAAATAAAAGGCTGCAAAAAACATCAAGAAAAAAAGACATCAAGAAGCATTAACTCGTTCAATCACTATAGATGAAAATATTGAAGCCGAAACTCAGTATACGAAAATCTCGAAAAATAAGAGTTTTTTGGTATGGTTTAGTGAGGATCCTTTTTGAGAGCATCGCGATCGGCGATTCTCTTCGCAAGTGACATGTTGTCGTTACTAGTTACCCGGTAATCGGCATGTTGCCGTCGTACTTCCACCCTGAATAAAAGCTAAAACCGTTAGCGTAACTGACTCTGTAATAACTGACTCTGCTTCTACTGTGCATATGGAAGCCCAAACTTTTGGGTTGGAAAAAAGTCAACTATTTTAAACAATCTGTACAGCTAATTCATTATCAGTTCCAGAGAATTTTAACCTGTTCTGGAATAGTAGCATTGAATAAAAACATCGATTTACAGGGTGAGTTTCGAGTTCTGTTATCAACCTAGTAGACACGATGTTGAAATAAATACAGAACGCGGCGAAAATATAGATGCATGAATTTAACCGTTCATCTTAGTCAAAAGGAGAGCAAACAACATTTTTTGAGCATCCAGTTTGTCTAAAAAAAGTTTCAATAAGATACGCTTAAAGATTGGGTATGAAATCTAATTTTTGAGAACGGAGCTTGGGGTATGACTCCACCACGGCGCGCAGGTAGTCGTTGTCCATCTCTCCCCACGCTTTCTGAAGGGAAGCCCTGAGTGAGTCCAAACTTGAATGAGCTGTCGATCAGGCCTTCTTTCCAGTTCTACCCATATGATATAGTCGAGAGCGTTTAGATCCCGGCTGTAAGCCAGCCATTCCAAGGTCGAAATGAAGTCGGGTACACTGTTTCGAAGCCAGTCCTGGGAAGTCTTCGCTTTGTGAGCCGGTGCGGAATCCTGTTGAAATATCCTATGAATGTTTTTATAGTGTGTCTTGGCAAAGCGGTTCACCTCCTTTTCAAGAAGCACCTCCTTGTAGTACTTGTCGTTCACCTTGACGCCGGGCTCGGCGATAAAGAGCTTGGTCTTCCCAGTTTCACATATACCCGCCCAAACTATCATTGACGACGGGTGTCCAGACCGATTGAGACCACGCTAGACAGTCTTTAGAGTGTCTGGAGCCAGAATACGGTCATTCCGAACGTGTATGGCTTGTGTAATGTAGTTCGCGAATTAGTTTCACGCTGTGACTTGGAATGCCGAACACAAACAGAGTTTTTAGATGCCGATATTTATTTCAGCAAGAAGCACCAAAAAAAAACTTCAACGCAGAGAAGCACAACAAATTCTTCAATCGCTTGCACCAGGCCCGTTAGCGGGCTAAACAGCTCCTTTTAGACACTCGAGTCACCCTACGAGCTCGTAGAACCCGTAGAACAACTGGAGCTGTAACGGACGCAGCCCCTAAAGACTCACGCCGCTACGGTCTTCTCACAAAAATCACAAACAAAACCAATCCAAACGACTTGCTCCCAGAGCAACACAACACTCCACTAACTAAGAACTCAATCACCCTTCCCAAACTAAATCCTCTCGCGCGGCCGCAACGCTGCCGCTCTCGTGTCTGGTAGGGAAGTTGCCCCGTTTGAACAACGTGAGCAAAATTACAGTACATAAAATTATCAGACTCACCAAAAGTAGTATATCATAATAGCTCACTAACAATTTACCAATAATTATTTAACAATCTGAATGTTCTATGTTTAATATTACCAATACTAACATTCAATACTAACAATCATAATTAACACATAATTAACGTCCGACCGTGACATCACCGGCCCCTCAGAATCGACGTCCACGGCGATTGTACGGGCTGAAGAAGTAGCCTGACTGCGCTCCTCGCCCGCGGTAGCCTCCAGTCGCTCTTCTGTCGTCGTTGAAGAAACTATTCCTCGTCTTCGGTCCCGCTTCTTCTTTCTTTCCTCTCGTGTCTTCCTTGCTCTCGTCTTCCTTGCACTCTCTCATGGGGCTCGAGTTGATCTGCCACCCCGTGTACTCCGCCATAGCCACGATGAAGCGCCACAGGTCTGCGACTTTGAACTCCTCATTTTTCGGCTTGAGTCCGTTGATGTAGAGTATGGGGTGCAGACCTTTCTTCGCCTCCAGCTTCACACATTTACCTCCCCCGATGTTTCCTTCTAGAGCTTCGAGCGCGTGCGCTACTCCTTCATATTCCTCCTTATTCAGCTCCAAGTATGGCATCGATGGGCAGATGATTAGCGGGGCTTCGCCGATCTTCTTTTTAACTCGCTGGCAAGCTGTCTGGAGCATCCATACCTCCGGCTGCCATTCGCTCCCCTCTGCCCATGGCATCATCGCTATCACTCCTGCGAGATCTTCTTTGTTCTCGCTCTCCAATTTTCTCAGTCCTTCTTCCATCGCTCCAGGTTCATCAGTCGGGATGACTCTGATTCCTTGGTACTTTTTCAGGAAAGTGCATGCCGTGGTGGACGTCAACACAACGATGCTCGGTTGTCTGCAATTAGCCACCATTCTTTTTCGCCCTCTTCTTTTCTCTGTTTCTACTCTCTCGCTGGATAAACCTGGTCTCACGACTTTCAATTGATCAAATGGGTCCTCAACTCTTTTTGTCCATTTATCTCTTTAAGCGCTGCTGAGTTTTCACTCACTTCTATCACTCGGTATGGTCCCTCCCACTCGCTAATCAATTTTGGAAATGCACTGCTTCTTCTCTCTGTCGGAACGTTCACAAAAACTCTATTGCCGATTTCCGGTAGTTTTTTTCTGTCCACGTGATTCTTCTCATCATATTCCCTTTTCATCCTTTCTCTTTCGCCTTTGGCTTTCTCTCTTACTTCTTTCCATATCATTTTCAAATTTCCTATCAGACTTCTCTTGTAGTCATCCAACTCCTCATATTTCGACTCTTTCAATTTACCCAATTTTTCTCCAAACGGTTTCGGGTCTCTCCCGTACATTATAAAATATGGCCTTTCTCCTGTTGTTGCATGAGGAGTAATGTTGTACGCGCAGACCGCGAATGGCACCGTTTCATCCCATTTCTCTATCTCTTTAACCTTTTTCTGCAGTAGCCGTATAATTGTTTGGTTGAATCTCTCGGCTAACCCATTTTCTCTCGGGTTGTATCCTCGCTGCTTCTATGTCTGGTTGCGCTAATATGGGTGTGCTTGCCAGTCTCTCCTCTTTCATTTCAACAAACGCTCTTTCTTCCTTTTCTCCCCATTCCCACATTTTTTTTCTAACGTCAGCTTAGTCAGTGGCGAAATTTTTTCAGCAAACCCGTAGATGAACTTCCGATAATATGACGCCATTCCAATGAACTGTCGCAATTCTTTCACGTTTCGAGGAGCTTTTTGAGAAACAATCTTTTCTACCTTCGCCTTATCAACTCTCAAACCCTCCTTTTCTACTACATGCCCCAGGTATTCTACCTTATCCTGGGCCAACACACTCTTTTGGGCCTTAATTTTCAGGTTGTGCTTTCTGAAAGCTTCGAAGACTTTCCTCATTTCCTTTTCATGACTTTCTTGATCTTCTGTGGCGATCATGACATCATCTAAGTACACTTTCACTGAGTCTCCCAGAATCCCTAGCAACACCTTGTTCATCAGTCTTTGAAAAACTGCTGGAGAAGTGGCTAATCCAAACGGCATGACATTGTATTCGTAGAGGCCGCCCATAGTCGCGAAGGCCGATTTCTCTTTTGCTTCTTCTGCTAGTGGGACTTGCCAGTAACCCGCCACTAAGTCAATGGTAGAAAACCATTTATTTCCTTTCAGAGACTGTAGTGTCTGGTCAATCGATGGTAACGGGAAAACGTCCTTCTTCGTGATCTCATTTAGCTTCCGATAGTCTACGCACAGTCGGAGGGTATTGTCTTTTTTCATTGCAATTACCAACGGAGATGACCACGGTGAGCTGCTATCTCGAATAACCCCGTTTTTTAGCATCTCTCCCAGCTTGTTTCTTACTTCCTTTTGAAGTCCTAGCGGCACTGGTCGGGCTTTTTGACTAATCGGTGCGTGCATACCGGTGTCTATGTTATGCTCCACCAGTGAGGTTCGACCCATTTCCTCATCACTTAGCGCAAACACGTCTTGTTATTCCTTCACCAGTTCTCTACATTTATCAATTTTCATTTCTGCCCGCTCTTCTATGACTTTCAATACTTCTCGACCTCTTTCTTCATTTCTGTGATTCTGTTCAACTCCGGTTCTCTCCACCATCTGAACGCTTTTCCACAGTGGCTCACTCCATTCTCCCACACTCTCATTTTTCCTTAATACTAGCGGTTCTCGAGTCTCGTTTGCCACTCTTACTTTCCATTCACCGTTTTTCTCTTGTATTAATCCAGAGTCAATACCCTCTTTTTCGGCCCACAACATCATTATATCACTGTCTGTATCTGGCTCATTCACACTAAATTCCGCTTCTTCTCCCGGAGAAATGCATATTCTTTTCTTCACTTTAGCGGTTTTGACTTTTTGCTCTCGTTCTCTCCATTTTTCCCATGTTTCGCAAGCGTTTTGACCGAGTAAAATGAAGTTTTCTTCCGACTCGACGATGAACGCTTTGAACTTTGAACTTTGAACTTTTTATTACGCGAAAAGAATCACGTGGTGGATATATATATTATACAAAAACAAATGAAAAACAAAATGAAACTGAAACAAAGAACACAAATGAAACTGAACAATGAATCCGAGCGTCTATAAATACAATCGAGCGGATCTTATAGCGAAACTAAACTTCCTACAATTAGTGCGAGGAGTTTTATATTGAATTTTTAATTTTGAGCCTCGAGTCGTGGAAACATTTAATTTATAAAAATGTCGTCTTTTTTGAGAAAGAATTACTCTACTAGATATAAGCTTGTTTAAAAGATGAAAATCATTCGTTTCCCTCCTACTACTTAAGGTCTGAAGTCTAAGCTTAGAGTTTCTTACTCTATTAGAAGACATGTGACTGTAGGGGGTATTGAAGCAACGATTGTATACTCGGCGAGTATAATAGTTCTGTACCTTTTCTAATGCCTTAATATCTTTCTTGATATATGGGGAGAAAACTGGTGTACAGCTCTCAAGAATCGATCGTATGTATATAGAATAAGCTCTAGTTAAAACATCAGCGTTTTTTGATTTCAAAACTTTAAGTGTGAGATAAGCTTTAGTAAGAGCTTTTTTAGCTATAGAAGAACAATGCTTGCTGAAAGATAGCTTTGGATCAATTAAGAAACCGAGATCGCGAACGCTATAAACGTAAGGTATTGGGATACAATTGAGGAAGTACGGATAGTGAGGGCTTCTGATGTAACCAATTCTTAAGCATGAACATTTCTTAGGGGCTAAACTGAGCTGCCAAGTGTTCGACCATTCGTTCACAAAGTCTATGGCGAGCTGTAAGGTTTGATGATTGTCTGATTTCTTGAAAGATCTGAAGATTTTCATATCATCTGCGTACAACTTTAATTTACAATCTAAGTCAATAATTGGTTTTACTATATCAGCGGTGTATATTATAAACAAAAGTGGACCTAATACACTACCTTGTGGTACTCCGCTAATGACGGGAAGGGACTCAGATAAAGAATCATTTACTTTAACTTGAAAGGTTCTGTTACTCAGGTATGCTTCAATCCACTTCACTATTTTTATCGGAAATTTATACCCCTTTAGTTTTTGTATTAACTTAGTATGAGAGACCTTATCGAAAGCCTTGGCAAAATCAAAGTAAATAACATCAATAAAACGTTTTCTGTCTATTTCATTACTACAGTAATCTAAAAATAATAACATCATTTGCTCTATTGAACGTTTTCTTCTAAAACCATATTGTTCATCAGGTATTATCTCATTCGATTTACAATAAAAACAAATGTAACTGGCAAGAATCTTCTCAAATACTCTACAGAAGAATGAAGTTATGGAAATAGGACGATAGTTAGTGGGCTGGCAAAAAGGTGGTTTCTTTTTAACAGGAGTCACTAGGGAATGACGCCATTTGTCAGGAACTTGACTTCGACTGAATGACTCATTGAATATTATCTCTAGAGGTATAGCTAACGCGCCTATTTTTGTCGACTGAATGACTCATTGAATATTATCTCTAGAGGTATAGCTAACGCCTTGGACTCCCTCCAATTTTAGCGTTATCTCTGTTTTGGCGATCACTGGAATTTCTGAGCCCACTGCATCAACAAATGTTTCGCTGGAACTCATTCTCTCAGGTTTTTCTCTACTTTCACTTTCGATTCTCTCCATCACCTGCTCCGGTATAATCGTGCTTTCTGCTCCCGAGTCAATTAGTACTGTGCAATTCACCGTATTCACCTTTGCCTGGGTTTTCCAAAGGGTTCCAAAATAAGAAACGCTTTCTACCTTTCTTCTCTCCTCTTCTTTTTTTTCTGGATCTTTTGAGTTTATCATTCTCGCTCCCATTCTCTTATTTGGACAATAGTAACTGAGGTGTCCTTCTCTCTGGCATTTATAGCACTTCACTCCGTTTCTTCCGTCCCTCTCTTCTCTTATTTCTCTCGGCCTTCTCTGATTCTCATTATTGGAATTTCTCGACACAAAGGAAGTCGCGTTTGGGTTCAGCGGATTCGTGACATTACCCGCTACCCCTCTCTGCTCAAAACTTCTTCTGGAGTTCCCATTGTTCACCGGTGTTTCCTCTCTCCTTCCGTAATTCATTCTCCTCTGCTCACCCCATCTCTCTCTTGGCCTACCCGAATCATATCTTGGACGCTCTCTTCTCTTTTCCAACGTTTCGAGCCTTATTGCTTCTTCTCTCACTTTCTCGTACTCTTCTCCTTTTCCCGCCTTGTCTAGGACTTCGAAAAGCGCTCGTTGATGCTCAAAACTTGACAGCGCGTTCACTAACTTTCCCGCTAGAATCTCAGAACAAGGTGCGTCACTATATGCTCTTCGCGCCAGTGATTCCAAATGTGTGCAAAAGTTTATGACCGACTCCGAATCTTGCTTTCTTATTCTATCAAGTTGCCTTTGTGCATCATATTTCAGTACTGTTTCGTCGCCTTTGTATCTCTCTTCCATCTTTCTCACAATACTGATGTAGTCACCAAATTTAATCGAATTCGGCAAGGTTTCATAAACTTTCTCCGCTTCACCAACTAGATGAGAAGTCATCAGTCCAATCAGTTTCTCTTCACTCACACACTCAGCATAATTTCTTTCCAATTTGTCTATGAACTGTCTGAACGCTTTAACTCCTCCTTTACCTGAGAACTCCGGGACCACGGGCATAGCAAGTGAGGTAAAAATAGTCTTCAGTTCCTCATCATTTCTATCGTCCAGCCTTGTTTCTCTCGGTCTCTCGCTTTCTTTCCTTTCAAAATTACCTCCTCTCATTTCAACGCATTCATAAACCCGCTACTCTGATTCACTTTCACTCCCATCTGACCTTTTCCGCACTCTCTGTCCAATTGTATGCGACTGACTTCTGCTTTCCTTCTCCTCCTTCCTTTTTTCAGGCATCAGCTCTCGGGCTTGCGGGGTTTCGCACTTCTCTCGTTTCTCGATGAGCTCTGCAATCTTTCGGTAAACACTTCCTCTCCATGTTCGCGTTCCCATAAAATTTGACTTTCTTGTTCTTCGCTTACTTTCTTGAAACTTTCGGTATTGAAACCTTTCAGTCTGACGTCTTGCGCACTCTGCAAGTCTTCTCTGAGCCGTTCCATGGTCCCTTTCATTTCTCCCATGATGAGGCCGACGAGATCGGTTTGATCTCCCTCCTTCACTTTATCTCGCAAGTCCTGCAGTGTTGCGATCATCTCTTTTTCCATTCTTTCAGCAATTTTATTTTTTTCAGAAACAATCATTCGAGCTTTTTGGACAATTTCTCTCGATCCTTCTAACATTTGTTTTTTTGAAAATCGACAATTCTTGATTTCAAGCTCTTGCGTTTTCAAAATTTCTTCCATCTCCTGTATAAGTCTGACCTGATGCTGTTCCTGTCCTCTTTCGTCCAGCTCCATATCTTTCATTTCTTCCTCGATGCTCATTTGCTTTTCAGAAACTGCAACAATTTGTTAGATTGCACAATTTACTGAGTAAGCACCGGTTCGGCCCCCATGTAATGTAGTTTGCGAATTAGTTTCACGCTGTGACTTGGAATGCCGAACACAAACAGAGTTTTTAGATGCCCATATTTATTTCAGCAAGGAGCACCAAAAAACAACTTCAACGCAGAGAAGCACAACAAATGCTTCAATCGCTTGCACCAGGCCCGTTAGCGGGCTAAACAGCTCCTTTTAGACACTCGAGTCACCCTAAGAGCTCGTAGAACCCGTAGAACAACTGGAGCTGTAACGGACGCAGCCCCTAAAGACTCACACCGCTACGGTCTTCTCACAAAAATCACAAACAAAACCAATCCAAACGACTTGCTCCCAGAGCAACACAACACTCCACTAACTAAGAACTCAATCACCCTTCCCAAACTAAATCCTCTCGCGCGGCCGCAACGCTGCCGCTCTCGTGTCTGGTAGGGAAGTTGCCCCGTTTGAACAACGTGAGCAAAATTACAGTACATAAAATTATGAGACTCACCAAAAGTAGTCTATCATAATAGCTTACTAACAATTTACCAATAATTATTTAACAATCTGAATGTTCTATGTTTAATATCACCAATACTAACATTCAATACTAACAATCATAATTAACAAATAATTAACGTCCGACCGTGACACTTGCTCGATAGTTAAGAGCATCTTATCCGTGAACAGTGTTTTAAGGTTCGCGCCAGTGCGTGTCCTTTCCAGCAGTGCTCGACAACTTCCCTCCTATTTTTTTGTTGATGTCTCTTGGTCATCTTGTATGACGATAGGTTTAGTTCATCATGTACTATTCGGCGGAACAATTTCTCACTGAAAAAAGTTCTCGTTCGATTGAAAGGAATGTACACGAGCATCTAGGATTCACTTCCTATCGGATCAAAACGTTTGTCATACTCAATGATCGAAATAAGAACGCAAGGGTCGAAAAAGCACGCATGCTCTTAGCTAGGATAAATGGTGGCGAGTAAAAAATGCAATCTTCGAGAAGACGAGAAGATCTTCACCGTTGAAGAAGAACACAACAGCCAGAACCGACTTCTTTGGAAGCTGATCGGAACGGGAAATAGGTACACAGGGACCGAAAAACTTTATAAAACGGAGAAAAAAATTTCATGTTATCAGCAAACAAGTAAACATAAATAAATGAATCGGAAGACACTACCAAGTTCGAAAAAAAATCATGATCTTTCGTGTCTTAATGAAATGCAGTGTGAAATTCTGACCACTTTTCCCGAATGTCCGCGGATTTGTTAATCGCCACGGGACATTCATTCATCCATTCTTTGTTCCATGCTCGAGTTACATTTCAGAACAATTATAACTCAAATTCACAAATATGTATGTACTTTCTTACTAGTGGCCGTTTATAAATAAGCAGAGGTTGCTCAACGGGGGAAGGAAGGGGGGAGCAGTCGAGAATATAACTTTATCGGAAACGAGCTATTTAGATATCGGAAAAAAAAGTAGTTGGCCAAATTACGTTTACAGGCATGTTTTGTAAACTCTTTTTGAATACTTTGTAACTTAACTCGCTAAAAATTTTAAATTCTAGAGAGTTCCATACGGATAATTGACGAGAGACCCATGTTGATATAGAAGAATTTTTGATATTATTAGGTGGAATCAGACGCAAAAGAATAGAATGGCGAGTGAATCGTTCTACAGCAGATATTCCATATAAATGCATAGTAACTATGTCATATTTTCATGAATTAATTTGTGAAGAAAATGAGGTCAGCAAGAGCCCGAAAATTTTCAAGAGTCTGAAGGCCTAACATAGAGATCATCTCTGAATATGGAAGTGCAGAATGACCGGCTCTTGCCAATAGTCATCTTGTGAAAAAAACGCTTAAATTTCTCAATTGATTTCGCTGGGGACGAAGTGGAAGAGTTCCATAATTCGCTGGCGTACTCCAAATCGTATTTTTTTGAAAGCTGAAGACAGAAGCGGAAGCAAAGGTGACTGTAATTATCTTAAAAACATGTTGACAATGAATATGTATTTAGCTTTTTACACTTATCGTTCATATGCTCACGATATGAAAGACTATCAGATACTATTACACCAAGATCTTTAGCTATTCTACCTACTACAATAGATATGTAATTGCTATGATAAACATTTCGAGAATTCGATGAACCAAGTAGAAGGACGCTACACTTTAATATCGATAAGGATATATTCCACTTAGCATCAAGCTGTTATACAATTATGAGCAAACTGAATATCGTTCGAAGAAAGAGGAACGCGCCCCATTATTTTATTGTCCTCAGCGTATAAAGAGAAACGAAGATTCGGAGGTACAACATTTTTTACAGAGTCGATGTATTGAATTCTATATTGAATTATAAAAATATAATAGTGGGCCCACCGTAGACACTTGAGGTACTCCTGATATAACCGAAATAAGGTCAGAATATGGATCTTCGATACATACGAAGGATATTGATCTATATAATGAACATCATAAGGATATTGATCTATATAAAGAACATCATAAGGATATTGATCTATATAAGGAACATCATAAGGATATTGATCTATAGTTAGTTACAGAATCACGTAGGACAGTTCTATGCACTAATTTAACTATTGATTTCCTAAATATAGTCGGCACGAACCCTGTTATTATAAAAGACTGTTATTAAATATTATACTAAGTGGTTCAACAATAGCGAAACGACATTTCTCCAATAAAATGTTAGGAATACCGTTGGGAGAAGTTTTGCACTTAGCTTTGAGAGAGTAAAGAGCTCGCAACACCATATTCTCAGTTATACAGTCAAAATTGAATGGCTCATTTACTTGAGGAGAAGTGGAACATAGATGCGTCGAGAAAACACATGAGAAGTAATGAGAAAAAGCATTTGCATTCTCTAAGGGAGAAATTATTTCATGTTCTTGATTATCTATTGAAGTGGGCATGACTTGATTGACAATATAGAGCGGGAAAGCTAGTTAACGCACTCCCGAGTTCCGAACACCAAATACAGATGTTCAAAGTCCTGGACGACAAGGATGGGTATGAAAAGTATGAGAGGTTGCTAGAAGAGGCCCAAAAATCAGAGTTGTTGGAGAGAAGAAGAAAGGATAAAAAAAGAGAAAAAGAAGAAAACCCGAGCATGAGCTAGTTCGCAGAAACAAAGGCGCCCAGACCTCTGACCCTAGACCTCGAGAGACCTCGGTGTTTGGAGGGGGGTATGTATGGGCCTTAAAATGTGCATTATCATGTGTGCGTGTGTAGCTCAGTGGGGAGAGCATTCGCCCGGAACGCGAATGGTCACGGGTTCAGTTCCCGTCAAACCGCACGATTTTTGCACAAGTTTCAGCGAACCGTCCGCTCTTCTGCTCGGTATAAAAATCCGTTGCTTGAGATCAACGAGGAGTAGGGAATACTCTTATTTACAAACAGGATTAGGTAAAATATTTTCGATTGGAAGTTCTCTAATGTTTTTTTATGAAGAATTCAGAGGAAGGGTTTCAGAGGGAGGAAACCTTAAAATGAGTTGGTCTATTATTTATTTATTGAAACACATTTTGCAATGTAACAACACGAGGAAGAATCTGCTGAAAAAACTAAGGATAATTAACAGAACTAAAAAAAGAGAAGTCATTAACTTGGAAGTTGGAAGACTTTGAGTCATTAACTAACGAGGCTTGGAAACGAGACCGCATGAAAAAAATAAATTTTTAATTCGTCTGCCTATCGTTTACCCGGTTAGGTTGTCTACGTTTGTCACTAGATCAATAGCAATATGGAACTCCCTTCCGGAAGATATCGTTGTAATCGAAAGTTCTTCAAGTTTCGCGACAAGGTTAAAAAAATTCCATTTGAAGTTGTGCTTCCTTGTCCGAGTGTAACAGATATACGATTATTTGTATTTACATACATATGTATTGGACACAATCTTCTGATTATAATTAACTATAGACAGCTATTTCATATCATTTTTTTTCTTAGATGATATTTGAATTAGTTGAATGCCATTCAGCACTTTTGAATGAATGATTGTTTTTTTTTGTCTCCTCATCCTACGCGTCCATGCTAATTGGAACTACCATTCATAGTTGTATTACAAGTTGTTGTTCTTGCATGGAATAAATGAATTGAATTGAATTGAAAAGTACAGCAGTTTAACACACTAAAAACAAAAACTTCCCTAACAAGGGAACGTGGTTTAGACCCATATAAAAATAGAAAAAAGTTTTCTCTGGTGAAGATATTATATGTCCCAAGATGCGGGTTAACTCAAAATCTGCCAATCTCATCTGTAAATGTAAGAAAAACTTATTTGAAAACCCCTACGAGTTTTTAGTAACATTGTGTGCTTTGTATATCTTTGATATTCTCACTATGATTCGAAAGAATTAAGTGACTGCGTGGCGCAGTGGGGTGAGGCGGGGATTGGAGCCGATAGGTTAAAACTTCGAAACCGTCCCAGTCGATTTTTCGTTGCTAATTTTAGGAACCTAAAGAACCGAATTCAAAACTAGTTTTCAAAACTATAGCTTTGAGCGTATAAATATAAATGTTTGTTTGAATTTCCCGCCAAAAAGGGAAGCTACACAGTTACGCAATTACGGCGGGAGTAATTGGCGGGAACTGCGTAGGTGTAGGAGTTGCCATTCTAGGCAATATTGATGACGGGAGGAGCTGTTTGTTTGTCTTGTATTCTAGAGTTGACAAAGTTAGAGAACTAAGAATTGCTAAGAGAATCAAGCCTTTTCTTTTTTGAAAAAGTATGTTTTTGGCTTGAGAAAACAATTACGTCTAGTAATTGATTTTTCTCATTTGAATGGGTTTCTTGCCAAAATTTTATGGCGGTGTTCGATTTTGCTTCGGGTTTCCATCATGTGGCCATTTGTAAGATAGGAAGCCCTCATCCTACTAGTTTCTCTTCTCTGTTTATGAATGTATTGATGATCTACAATCGTATGTTATGTTTTTGATGTTATATTTCTTTTGGAGACATCCTTTCGATGTCTCCTTTCGATATTTCCTTTTAATGTTAGGCGCATACCTTTCGCGCGATTCGGCTGGCCAGCCATATTGTTGTTAATGTTTATTTAACAATTTCGGTTCTTCGGTTTTTTGTTGCTTTAGTTTCCATGGCTTTAGAGTTGTGTTTTGAATAAAGAGAGATTCTCTCGCGTCCGTTGCTTGGAATCAACGAGGAGTAGGGAGTACTCTAACTTACACATTGCCCAGGAAGCCAGGCAGTACCTGGCATTTTCGTGGCATTACCGTGGAGTTGAGAGGGTTTTGCGTGGAGTTGAGAGAATTTTGCGGTTCGCTGCTCTCCCTTTCGGCCTAGCTCAGGCACCTTACGTATTTTCAAAGATGTTCCGACCATTAGTCGCGAAATGGAGAGGGCAAGGCATTACCTGTGGCCTGTACTTAGATGACGGTATTGTCATAGGGAGGACGGAGGAAGAGTGTGCGCAATTCGTCCAGGTGGTTAGAAGAGACCTGGAGAGTGCCGGGGTTCAAATGGCAGAAGACAAGTGCTGTTGGAGTCCTAGCCAGCGGGCGGTGTGGCTAGGGTATGAAATAGACTTGTCCATAGCACGAGTCACGGTTTCTGATGGATGCAAAGGAAAGGCGTTGGAAAGAATTAATAGTTTGTTAGCCGAACAATCGCACAGTATACACAAAATACAAGTGTTCCTGGGCACTGTCCATTCATGTCATTTGGTTCTAGGGGACACGGCTGCTCGTCGATCCCGAGCGGTGTCGAATGTGGTGGAGAATGCGGTACGAGAGGGAACATGGACAGGTGCAACGGTCGCACTCTCGCTGCAAGAAAGAGGTGAGTTGGAGTATTGGCGAAACGAGTTCGCGGTGGGTTGCGGGAGAGATTTGATAGAATCAGAATGGAATCCGTCGGTTACAATAGACGCGGATGCGTCAGCAGAGGCATTAGGCGCAGTTCTTAGGTTAGAGAACAGCTCTGTAACAGGTTCGAAGGTCCTGAGTCCAAAAGAGCGTGGTTCCTCCAGTACACAGAGAGTTTTTGGCTATCTGGTTTGCTTTGTTTTTATTCCAAGAGACCGTGAAAAACTCCCAGGTCCTAGTTCGCTCCGATAGTCAAGCGGCGGTTCAGATTTTGAAACGAGGCTCAGCTAAACCACAACTCCATGGCATTTCAATGGAGGCAGAGGACTGGGCTAACATTTTTTCTGTTCAACCTCGGTTTGTTTGGATTACCAGAAAGGAGAATAAGGACGCCGACGAGGCTAGCAGATGGTTAGATAAGGATGATTGGGGAATTCAGCAGCAAATATTTGATATGTGCGCGAGGCGTTGGAGTGCTTTCTCTTATGACATGTTCGCAGATGAGAGAAATGCTAAATGCAACAGTTTTTCTCCAGAGGTGCGTGCCCCCATTCAGCAGGGATCGACGCGTTCGAGCAAGAAGAACGATGGCAGTGCCGGGATAATTTTCTCTGGTTGGTGCCGCCCCCCTGCTTACTGGGACGCACAATTAGCTTTGCTAAAAAGTTCAAAGCTAGAGCTGTATAAGGGGTTCCATTTTGGCCTAGTCACCCAGCCTTTCCCTCTCTGTGGAATGGAAAACAATGGGCAAAATGTGTCGTAGATTCCATCACTTATGGAAAGGGTGCTAACATTCTCGTACCCAACACAGAGAGGGAAGGGGCTTTTGGTGGACAACGGGTTGCTTCAGATTTTGTATTAGTAATGTGCGATTTCGCAGAGTGATGAAGAAGTATATAACTAGTAACGCCTTTATGCATCTAGTGTTTTCTCTCACGTCGGTCAGTAATAAAGGCCTTCCCTTCGTGTTCGGGAAATTCAAACAGTTGTTATGTGGTAGCCGAATGGGAACTTGTGACCGTGAGCGGAAACATAAATGTTTGTTTGAATTTCCCGCAAAAAAGGGAAGCTACGCAGTTACGCAATTACGGCGGGAGTAATTGGCGGGAACTGCGTAGGTGTAGGAGTTGCCATTCTAGGCAATATTGCTGACGGGAGGAGGTGTTTGTTTGTCCACCTCCCCCCAGCCACCTTCATCAAGGTCTGTTACAGGAAGAAAGCGTGCGGCGGTAGACGAAGTGGAGAAGGGTCTCAGGGACGCGGCAAGATAGGATCTGCTACCGTACCTCCAGCAGTCGATGGTGGGCGGTCTGGCCCACCGCTCCCTACAAGCGTACAAGATGTCGTCATCCCAGCGGAGAGCCTTCGCGGAAGTCCTCTCCCCTCTCCCCTTAAAGGCCAAGAACGATCAACTGGGAGAAGGACACGTCACTCGGTAGCGCTGGAAAAGGATTTTCTCGGGTTGAAGATCTACCTTCGTCACAAAACTCGCTCTCTCAACCTTCCATTGCCCTGTTTCGATCATTCCGCACAGGTAAAGGCCTCACTCCAGACACCATTCGTAAGGAAATCGCTCGTGCGTGCGTGACGGTCGGAATTCGCAAGCTGACGCCTCACGAGCTCAGAGGTGGAGGAGCTACGACGTCAGTCAAGAAAGGAGCGTCACAGTGTAAATAAGAGTTTTCCCTACTCCTCGTTGATCTCAAGCAACGAATTTTTATACCGAGCAGAGGAGCGGATTGTTCGCAGAAACTTGTGCGAAAATCGTGTGGTATGACGGGAACCGAACCCGTGACCTTTCGCGTTCCGTGCGAATGCTCTCCCCACTGAGCTACACACGCACACATGATGATGCACATTTAAAGCCCATGCAACAACAGGAGCAAGTGCTCAATAGGGGGAAGATGGAAGAGTGCTGGAGGAATGGGAGTGTATTTGGGAGACTCCCTGGAAGGCCAGGGTAGTGCTCTTTCTCTCTAATTAGTAGATATGCTAAGCATTCTGGGGCCTCTTTGACCTTTTTATTGATGTATCAGATTGTTCACCTTGTTTCTTTTTAGGTTTAATTATTTTTTAAATTTTATGTGAAATCAGGTTTTTAATTCAGCTCAGGTAAAGGCGGTAACTCAATATCTCCATTGCTCAGTTTTATTATTTATTCGGTTTTGTCTATTTGTTAGTTCGCTAGTTATCATTGTCGGTAAATAAGCCGTGGTTTGCTCAGTTATAGTTATTTTCTCTCACATACACACATTTAACATGCATTTCGATGTTATATGGATATATGTACGTGTCTCGTTGCTTTTAAAGGCACGGGCGTTTGTTGTGTATGTGTTTTCCCTCACGTCGGTCAGTAATAAAGGCCTTCCCTCCGTGTTCGGGAAATTCAAACAGTTGTTATGTGGTAGCCGAAGGGAACTTGTGACCGTAGGCGGAAACATAACTGTTCATTAAAACTTGTTCATTAATGAAAAACTTTATTCGGAAAAAAAATTCCGCGAAAAAAAAAATTCCATCTCTAATGGTAGTGATAATCTATCACGAAACATTTAAAACATAGGAAGTATTCAAAATAACAGCATTCAAAGGTTATAATTCAAATAACTTCAAATAAAATTCTAATTCAGCAAATAAAAAAAAATAATCAGCAAATAAGCAAAACAAATAAAAAATAATAATTCAAATAAAATAACAGCAAAAATAACAGCAAAAACAGCATTCAAAAAAAAAAATAACAAATTCAAAAAAAAAGAGGAAAAATCAAAAAAATTAAAAAAAACAACAAAAAACAACAAAAAAATAACAGGAAAAAAAAACTGATCATAGGGACACACTCACAAGAACTAGAAGAGCATTCTCGCTCTGTGATAGTGGTGAAAGCATATTCCGAGGGAGTTTCGAATTCGACGACGACCCTATCCGAGTAACCCGCAGCCCTACAACTGTATTGAATAAAGTTAATGAATCGAGGAGCACAGAACTGAGTATAGGTTAGAAAAAGAAGAAGCAATATTCTATCTCTTTGGGAAACGATGAAGTTAGGAATATTGAGAACCCACACATGGTTTACCAGTTTACGATAGAAGTACGATAGAAGCAATGGTCAAAAAAAAGTATATGTCTAATGGTTGACACAGAGCTGTACATTTTGGAGGTATATTTCTGATCGCAAGATTATTTTGAGGATCTTTGTGTTAGTAGCATCTTTTGTTTAGCGTCAGGCTCTACTACACACTGTTTCTTCCATTCCTCTGTTGTTTTTGGTCATAATATATGACTCGCCGCCTACTACGACCGAATTGGAGTATTTATTCGACCAGCGAAGACGGAATCGACCTTGATGTTCTTGCATCTGGACGAAGAGTCCCAGTTGGCCACTCGCGAATAACATTGGTAGAACAAATATTCTTCTCTCTCTGATAGTCGGTGGAAGGGTCATTGGGGTGGGTTTACTGCCAAACTTCATCAGCAGGAGAGTCACAACAACGGAGGGCTCAAAGTTCATTTCGCAACGTTTGAACCAATTGTTGTTATTGGACTTTAAGACTGTTTGATGACGAAAAGATGTGGCGTGAATTCCAATACAAGTTTCACATGGGAACTCTTTTGATTCTTCGGACACGCCAACAACTTTCGCAGACTTTTCTCATTATAATGATTTCTCTTTCTCGTCCGATTTTTTTCGGTTCCCGAAAGTAGCAAAAAAAATCGATTGGGACGGTTTCGAACTTTCAATCTATCGGCTCCAATCCCCACCTTCACCCCACTGCTTTTTGATTCTTCGGACACGCCAACAACTTTCGCAGACTTTTCTCATTATAATGATTTCTCTTTCTCGTCCGATTTTTTTCGGTTCCCGAAAGTAGCAAAAAAAATCGATTGGGACGGTTTCGAACTTTCAATCTATCGGCTCCAATCCCCACCTTCACCCCACTGCCCCACGCTGTCATTTGTTTACTTTGAATCACAGTAAGAATATGAAAGATAGACAGCGCACACAATGTTTCTGAAAATTCGTGGGGGGTTTCAAATGAGTTTTTCTTGCATTTAAAGATGAGATTGGCAGATTTTGAGTGAACTCGCATCTTGAGACATATCATATCTTTACAAAGAGAAAACTTTTTTCAGTTCTTATAGGGGTATAAACCACGTTCCCTTGTTAGGTAAGTTTTTGTTTTTAGTGTGTTAAACTGCTGTACTTTTCAATTCAATTCAAATCATTAATTCTATGCAAGAACAACAACTTGTAATACAACTAGTAAACGTCGTCATCTTCCATGGGTGGAAAGCGTTCTCCGGCTGTTCCTCCTTCTTGCCCGAGATGTCCAATGTACGAGAAGAAGATTGAAGAGTTGATGGAGAAGATGATAAGGTTGGAAAGTGTGGTGGAGGAACTCGTTTCCCGCCTGCCTCCTCTTGACTCATCGCTTTCTCATCCAGCGCCCCTCAGTCAATCCTCTCAGTTGCCTTCTCTGCTATATGTCCCACCGCATATCCTCGCCTACGATGCTGCAATAAGAGCTATGACAGTCGACAAGAACATGATAGAAACTAAGGCCGAGGACATAGTCTGCCTTGGTATCCCAGAACAAGACAACGATGAGGCAACAGATGCGGCTGATCAAGTATTTCTTTCAGCGCTTTCCCGGGATGTCGGAATACCGGAGATTGGAACTGCTCGTTTTAGACGGTTTGGTGACCCAGCAAAAAAGCTGCGCATTCTCAAAGTCTTCCTTGAGTCTGCTCTTCTTAGAAACGAAGCTCTGATGAAGATCAGAAAAAGCCGCCCTCCTTGCCTCTCCAAGTTCCCGCACAGTTACATTCGGGAAGACCTAACTCGCTAAGAACTCCAACTTGAGCGTGAAGTCAAAAGAATCGCCAAGGAAAGAAATCAGACTTCCGATGGGTTATCATATTCTGATTATCAAATTTTTCGTTGTGATAGAGATCGTTCAATGAAAGGAGGTGGCGCAGCTATCCTTATATCGAACCGTATTCCTTGCTCATTCGTTTCCACTTGCTCTGATGACGGCTTCGAAGCTGTCACCATAGACCTTTTTCCGTTTGTGTCTTCCACAGTATCGACTCGACTGAGATATATTTGTGCGTATCGATCTCCTTCTTGCCCTGACTCTTCCCTCTCAAAGCTAGTGTCTTATTTCTCAGAGATAGTTGGTTGTGACACATTGAGTCCTAAGCCTGCAATAATCGTTGGTGACTTCAATTTTCCTTTCATAGATTGGGCCACTCTTATATCGCACAGAAGTGGACAGGATGAAATGTTTCTCGAATTCATGAGCGATAACTTCTTTACGCAGTATGTTGATACCCCCACTCGAAACGACAATACCCTTGATACCTTCGGTATCTCCTCTAATATTGTCAATTGGCTTAGTAGCTATTTAAGTAATCGAACTCAATCAGTCTTAATCGATAATGTGCTATCTCAGCCCATGCCTGTTATTTCAGGTGTGCCTCAAGGCTCTTCCCTTGGTCCTTTACTATTCCTTATGTATATTGATTCAGTGAAGAAAACCTCCTAACCTTCGATTCGGTTTGTGTGCAGACGATATAAAAATTATGGGTCGTGTTCCCTTTTCTAGCCATGATATCCAAGTCGCTCTTGATCTTGTTACCGCTTGGTTTTCGGAATGGAACTTGTCTTTGTCGACATCTAAATGCAGTGTTTTGCATTTAGGACCCCGAAATCCTTCTGTTGTATACCATATAAATGGTCTCCCCTTAACTGTTGACGAGATAGTCACTATTTCCGATGAATTCTCGTACAAACACCATGTTGTCGATAAGTGTAAGAGAGCTTCCGCTGTTGTCAACATGTTATTTAAAGCTTTTAAATCCCCTTCCATTTCTCTGTTGACATCTGCTTTTAAAATCTATGTCCGACCCATTATCGAATACGCAAGTGAGTTGTGGAATCAATCTTCCTCGGGCCTTGTTAAGTTGGTTGAGAAAGTCCAACGCTCTTTCACGAGGAGAGTACTAGGAAGAGTCCGTCACCCTAAGCTTCCGTATTCCCAGAGGCTTTCAATGCTAGGCCTTCAGAGCCTCGAGTACCGTCGCGCTTTCTCTGATCTACTTTTTATTCATAAATGTTTACATAACAGCTTAGACATAGACACTGATCATTTATACGAAATCTCGGCTGTTCAGCGTTTCACTCCGCATTCGCATCCTCTAAGACTTATTCCTCCTCACCGCATCAATAAGACCTCTTTAGCGACATGTGTTTCCCGTCAAATGTCTGTTTGATGATGTTATCAACGAAGCTATTAGCTTCCATTTGATGTTATCAACGAAGCTATTATGTCTGTTTGATGATGTTATCAACGAAGCTATTAGCTTTCCTTCCATTTGATGTTATCAACGAAGCTATTAGCCTTAAATTTAGAAAGCAACTTCTTTCGTTGCCTGTGAATGTGATTGTGCCAGTTAGTCTTGTTTCTGATACTTAATTAAGACTTGTGATTTTTCATCATTATCACAGCCCCTTTTTTTTCCCCTTTACTCACCGCCACTAAGCTTTATGTGTAATGTAGTCCATGCACACCTCTGTTTATATGTAATTTGCTTTTTTCTTAAATACCTACATGCTTGGAATAAAGAATGAAAGAATGAAATGAACTATGAATGGTAGTTCCATTTGTCACGGTCGGACGTTAATTATCTGTTAATTATGATTGTTAATATTAAATGTTAGTATTATAGTAAACAAAAACTATCAAAAGTGTTAAAACGATTGACCAAAGTTCTAAGAAGAATGAAAGCGTGTAAAAACATGATTTTATTCACTTAACTACTCTTTCCTCGCTGCGAAAAGAGTTTGTGTAAACCCGGTCTATATAGGTTGCTCGTTTTTCCTATATACAGTTTCTCTACTAATTGAGTAGTTGAGTTCTGAGTGAGTCGAGTGTTGTGTTGCTCTGGGAGCAAGTCGTCTGGATTGGTTTTGTTGTGATTTTGTGAGAAGACAGTAGCGGCGTGAGTCTCTAGGGGCTGCGTCCGTTACAGCTCCAGTTGTTCTACGGGTTCTACGAGCTCGTAGGGTGACTCGAGTGTCTAAAAGGAGCTGTTTAGCCCGCTAACGGGCCTGGAGTAATCGATTGGAGAATCGTTGTGCTTCTCTGCGTTGAAGTTGTTATTTGGTGCTCCTTGTGAAATAAATATCGGCATCTAAAAACTCTGTTTGTGTTCGGCAGTCCAAGTCAAAGCGTGAAACTAATTCGCGAACTACATTACATGGGGGCCGAACCGGTGCTTACTCAGTAAATTGTGCAATCTAACAAATTGTTGCAGTTTCTGAAAAGCAAATGAGCATCGAGGAAGAAATGAAAGATATGGAGCTGGACGAAAGAGGACAGGAACAGCATCAGGTCAGACTTATACAGGAGATGGAAGAAATTTTGAAAACGCAAGAGCTTGAAATCAACAATTGTCGATTTTCAAAAAAACAAATGTTAGAAGGATCGAGAGAAATTGTCCAAAAAGCTCGAATGATTGTTTCTGAAAAAAATAAAATTGCTGAAAGAATGGAAAAAGAGATGATCGCAACACTGCAGGACTTGCGAGAAAAAGTGAAGGAGGGAGACCAAACCGATCTAGTCGGCCTCATCATGGGAGAAATGAAAGGGGCCATGGAACGGCTCAGAGAAGACCTGCAGAGTGCGCAAGACGTCAGACTGAAAGGTTTCAATACCGAAAGTTTCAAGAAAGTAAGCGAAGAACAAGAAAGTCAAATTTTATGGGGACGCGAACATGGAGAGGAAGTGTTTACCGAAAGATTGCAGAGCTCACCGAGAAACGAGAGAAGAGCGAAAGGACCGCAAGCCCGAGAGCTGATGCCAGAGAAAAGGAAAGAGGAGAACGAAAGCAGAAGTCAGTCGCATACAATTGGACAGAGAGTGCGGAAAAGGTCAGAGGGGAGTGAAAGCAAAGCAGAGCAGCGGGTTTATGAACGCGTTGAAATGAGAGGAGGTAATGTTGAAAGGAAAGAAAGCGAGAGACCGAGAGAAACAAGGCTGGACGATAGAAATGATGGGGAACTGAAGACCATTTTTACCTCACTTGCTATGCCCGTGGTCCCGGAGTTCTCAGGTAAAGGAGGAGTTAAGGCGTTCAGACAGTTCATAGACAAATTGGAAAGAAAGTATACTGAGTGTGTGAGTGAAGAGAAACTGATTGGACTGATGACTTCTCATCTAGTTGGAGAAGCGGAGAAAGTTTATGAAACCTTGCCGAATTCGATTAAATTTGGTGACTACATCGGTATTGTGAGAAAGATGGAAGAGAGATACAAAGGCGACGAAACAGTACTGAAATATGATGCACAAAGGCAACTTGATAGAATAAGAAAGCAAGATTCGGAGTCGGTCATAAACTTTTGCACACATTTGGAATCACTGGCGCGAAGAGCATATAGTAACGCACCTTGTTCTGAGATTCTAGCGGGAAAGTTAGTGAATGCGCTGTCAAGTTTTGAACATCAACGAGCGCTTTTCGAAGTCCTGGACAAGGCGAAAAAAGGAGAAGAGTACGAGAAAGTGAGAGAAGAAGCAATAAGGCTCGAAACGTTGGAAAAGAGAAGAGAGCGCCCAAGATATGATTCGGGTAGGCCAAGAGAGAGATGGGGTGAGCAGAGGAGAATGAATTACGGAAGGAGAGATGAAACACCGGTGAACAATGGGAACTCCAGAAGAAATTTTGAGCAGAGAGGCGCAGCGGGTAATGTCACGAATCCGCTAAACCCAAACGCTACTCCCTTTGTGTCGAGAAATTTTAATAATGAGAATCAGAGAAGGCCGGGAGAAATAAGAGAAGAGAGGGACGGAAGAAACGGAGTGAAGTGCTATAAATGCCAGAGAGAAGGACACCTCAGTTACTATTGTCCAAATCAGAGAATGGGAGCGAGAATGATAAACTCAGCAGCGCTGAAAGAGATAAATGGACAAAAAGAGTTGAGGATCCCATTTGATCAATTGAAAGTCGTGAAACCAGGTTTATCCAACGAGAGAGTAGAAACAGAGAAAAGAAGAGGGCGAAAAAGAATGGTGGCTAATTGCAGACAACCGAGCATCGTTGTGTTGACGTCCACCACGGCATGCACTTTCCTGAAAAAGTACCAAGGAATCAGAGTCATCCCAACTGATGAACCTGGAGCGATGGAAGAAGGACTAAGAAAATTGGAGAGCGAGAACAAAGAAGATCTCGCAGGAGTGATAGCGATGATGCCATGGGCAGAGGGGAGCGAATGGCAGCCGGAGGTATGGATGCTCCAGACAGCTTGCCAGCGAGTTAAAGAGAAGATCGGCGAAGCCCCGCTAGTGATCTGCCCATCGATGCCATACTTGGAGCTGAAGAAGGAGGAATATGAAGGAGTAGAGCACGCGCTCGAAGCTCTAGAAGGAAACATCGGGGGAGGTAAATGTGTGAAGCTGAAGGCGAAGCAAGGTCTGCACCCCATACTCTACATCAACGGACTCAAGCCAAAAAAGGAGGAATTCAAAGTCGCAGACCTGTGGCGCTTCATCGTGGCTATGGCGGAGTACACGGGGTGGCAGATCAACTCGAGCCCCATGAGTGAGCGCAAGGAAGACGAGAGCAAGGAAGACACGAGAGGAAAGAAAGAAGAAGCGGGACCGAAGACGAGGAATAGTTTCTTCAACGAAGACCGAAGAGCGACTGGAGGCTACCGCGGGCGAGGAGCGCAGTCAGGCCACTTCTACAGCCCGTACAATCGCCGTGGATCGCCGTGGACGTCGATCGACAATCGCCGTGGACGTCGATTCTGAGGGGCCGGGGATGTCACGGTCGGACGTTAATTATCTGTTAATTATGATTGTTAATATTAAATGTTAGTATTATAGTAAACAAAAACTATCAAAAGTGTTAAAACGATTGACCAAAGTTCTAAGAAGAATGAAAGCGTGTAAAAACATGATTTTATTCACTTAACTACTCTTTCCTCGCTGCGAAAAGAGTTTGTGTAAACCCGGTCTATATAGGTTGCTCGTTTTTCCTATATACAGTTTCTCTACTAATTGAGTAGTTGAGTTCTGAGTGAGTCGAGTGTTGTGTTGCTCTGGGAGCAAGTCGTCTGGATTGGTTTTGTTGTGACTTTGTGAGAAGACAGTAGCGGCGTGAGTCTCTAGGGGCTGCGTCCGTTACAGCTCCAGTTGTTCTACGGGTTCTACGAGCTCGTAGGGTGACTCGAGTGTCTAAAAGGAGCTGTTTAGCCCGCTAACGGGCCTGGAGTAATCGATTGGAGAATCGTTGTGCTTCTCTGCGTTGAAGTTGTTATTTGGTGCTCCTTGTGAAATAAATATCGGCATCTAAAAACTCTGTTTGTGTTCGGCAGTCCAAGTCAAAGCGTGAAACTAATTCGCGAACTACATTACACATTTAGCATGGACGCGTAGGAGGAGGAGACAAAAAACAATCATTCATTCAAAAGTGCTGAATGGCATTCAACTAATCAAAATATCATCTAAGAAAATAAATGATATGAGATAGCTGTCTATAGTTATTTATAATCAGAAGATTGTGTCCAATACATATGTATGTAAATAAGAATAATCGTCTATCTGTTACACTCGGACAAGGAAGCACAACTTCAAATAAAAATTTTTTTACCTTGTCGCGAAACTTGAAGAACTTTCGATTACAAGTAAAATTGTGATCATCTGAAGCAGGCTGTAGTACGTTTGGAGGCGTCCCAAAAAGTTTTTGCTCGATCGTTCCCCGTGGTGGTGAATTCTTCGCCTTCTTCCTTCTTAATCTCGAAGGATCAATCAGAGCAAACGGGATTGTTGGGGCCTCTCGAAAAGTCTTTCAAAGTATGTGATGAAAAGCGTGATTTGTCGAAGGCTGTGACGCAATTCTTCTGCCGAAATTCGCAGCCCTTGACGAAATTCTTCTGCCGGCATTTGCAGCCCTTGACGCAATTCTTCTGCCGGCAATTGCAGCCCTTGACGCAATTCTTCTGCCGGCATTTGCAGCTCTTGAAGCGATTCTTCGGCCGGCATTTGCAGCCCTTGACGCAATCCTTCTGAAGGCATTTGCAGCCCTTGAAGCAATTCTTCTGCTGGCATTTGCAGCCCTTGACGCAATCCTTCTGCCGGCATTTGCAGCCCTTGACGAAATTCTTCTGCCGGCATTTGCATCCCTAGACGCAATTATTCTGCCTGCATTTGCAGCCCTTGACGCAATTCTTCTGCTGGCAATTGCAGCCCTTGACGCGATTCTTCTGCCGGCATTTGCAGCCCTTGAAGCGATTCTTCGGCCGGCATTTGCAGCCCTTGACGCAATCCTTCTGAAGGCATTTGCAGCCCTTGAAGCAATTCTTCTGCTGGCATTTGCAGCCCTTGACGCAATCCTTCTGTCGGCATTTGCAGCCCTTGACGCAATTCTTCTGCCGGCATTTGCATCCCTAGACGCAATTATTCTGCCGGCATTTGCAGCCCATGACGCAATTCTTCTGCCGGCATTTGTAGTCTTTGAGTTGATTCGATGATCCTGAATTCACCAATGTCATGAAGGCATCACGTTTAAAATCATGGAATTCGCTGTAGAATTAGAGTTTGAGAGCTAGTGTGACTGAGTGAATTCTCATTGAGCTTTGAAAATGAAGAAGAAGAAAAAGAACAAGGTAAAGGGGCTTCGGGTGATTCTGGTAGTGATTCGTCTAACCCCTTCGGGTGATTCTGGTAGTGATTCGTCTAACCCCTTCGGGTGATTCTGGTAGTGATTCGTCTAACCCCTTCGGGTGATTCTGGTAGTGATTCGTCTAACCCCTTCGGGTGATTCTGGTAGTGATCCGTCTAACCCCTTCGGGTGATTCTGGTAGTGATTCGTCTAACCCCTTCGTCAGCTTTTCTTGTGATGAAAAAATGCAGCGGCGTCAAAATGTGCCAAGCTCCAAGACGCTCGATGCAAAAGAGTGCGCTTATTTAGAGGTCAAAGAATACTTGTTAATTAAGTCAAACTGCAAGTCTGACCTTTATGCTTTCTGGGCAGAGGAATCTACGGCTAGTCGTATCCCATTGCTAAAATCCTCGCTAAGCAATATCTTCAGCTCTCCTGCCACTTCGTCCGAAAGCGAACGTCTTTTTTCGACTTCGGGTGCTATTTTCTCAGACCTGCGCACACGGCTTACTCCATAAAATTTAGAGAAACTTTCTATCTACACAACGCAATTCACATAATGGGATTCAATCCCTGACCAATGGATTAGAATAGTTTTTTTCTTTTGTTGATGTTTTTTGCTTTGCATAACTCCATAATCAATAACATTAGCATTTAATAAAGCAATTGTTATGAGAGAAGGAACTTGAAAACAAAAAAATCTCTAAGTGTGGTAAATCTCAACAGTTATTTTTCACCGTTTTACCCGTTTACCCTTTACCGTTCTTTTTTATAAGTTTTACCGTTTAGCACCAAAATTATTTTTTTACCGCGCCAATCCGTGATCTCCAGCCTGGATTCTTTTCAACCGCTACGCTTTCTCTCATCTCTTCTTTATTTCTTTTTTCGTAATTTTTGTTGTCTAGCATTGGATTCGCTCACTACTTCACACCCACAAGCTTTCCGAGCTTTCATTGAGCTAGACCAAGGTTTTCCTGTGACGACACAGATGCTGGCTGGAATACTAGCAGGTATGGAGTTTTCGAATGTCGATCAATATTTTGGCTCGAAAAGAGAGACTTTTCCACGAAGAGAGAAAGAGAGCGAGCGAAAACACTTTCACAAAAATATGGGTCGTAAACCTTTTGGTTGAACACCTGTCTAGATGGTAGACTTTTGAGAGAAGTCAAGGGCAAGATAGAACTACACACTCTCTCGAAGCATGTGCCTTCCTTTGGCTCGGATAACTAGGTTTTTGCACATGATTTGCTCCTTCACGGGATTTGCATGACTTTATTTGTTTCACATCCGGTTAGTATGTCTAAATCGAAAAATCGCACTGATTTTATTCCCAATCTTTATGAACAATTCGATACCGTTTTTTCCCTCTCGATTTTCTTAACTTTAAACTCTTCTTTTTACGGCTCAATTTTTTAACGGATAAAACTGTTCTGTGATTCAAAGATGCATGTAAAGGCTCGTTCTGTTGAGGTGACAAAACTAATTGTAACGAAGTAAAACTCTCTCTGGCTTAAGACCTCAGTTTTTTTTTCTTCAAACGATCGGGAAACTTGCTGCAACAAACCGCAAAGGTCTCTCGCCTTGTTCTCATTCAATATCTTCCGACTTCCCTTCTGAATTTAGGTCACTATTTGCAAAAATTGACTTTCTTCTTTATCGCCAAAGTCTTCTCGTGCGCTCCTGCGGGGTAGTAGATATCAGAGAACCAACCCAAACAAAGAGCGGATATGAGATAATAGTGTAAAGAAGCCAAAACAGTAGATAACAATGATGACAAAGAAACTAGATGTTTGTTCATATTCCTAGCTTCACTCTATTCAAGAAACTTTGATCGGTGGACACTGGAAACTCTTATTCACTAAAATGAGTTTTCTAAATTAACCAACTTACAGAAAAGTTGTTTTAATTAAGCATGTGAAAAGAATTTACGCAATCATCTGTTCAGAGTTCTACTCAGTTTGAAACTACATCATTCTATCTAATTATAATAGATACGGACGAAGAAAGTTTCCATTCAACTGAATCAGGTTTTTTTAATGGAATTCTAAAGTTTTAAGAATTGATATTGTAAATGTATCTGTCGGATGTCGTACTGGTCATCAATGTCGATCGATACGACCGATTATCGATACGATCAATGATAATAACGATCGATGACCGAACTTTTTGTAGCCCAACTCGAGCGATCAGCCGTGGTCGTTGAATAAGTCGGCGTTTTTCTTTGGGCTGCTAACGGCCGGCTGAACTTATAGTGGATCATTTCAACGGCGACAGTTAAAGGAGAAGCACAGACTCGCACGAAAAACACATCGCAGCGACAATTAGCATGAGGATTAGGTTCACAGCAAACCCAATTGTCTTGTTTGTTTCGATGGTTCAACTATCTCAGAACGTGAAAAAAGGTTGTTAATGAGCCTTTTAAATCCGGAATTGTTTTAATTCAGTTGTTACAGACTCGAGTTTTAAAGTGATTTAGTTCAATTTCTCATGTAATCATCATTACACCACTGACAGCGCCACTACGAAATCGGGTACACTGAGAGCAAGTCCTACAAATGAATTTTGTAGGACTTGCTCTCAGCAAGCTGTTCCAACCTTTTCATGATTCTCTCTTGACTTTGCTAAGAAATTGAAGTACATGTGCGCTTTTCTTATCTCGAGAACATTGTATATAAAAAAATGAAGCTTGAACCGAATACTAGAGTTCAACAGAGTTAGTTAATTTTCACGGTTTTCAATTTATTCAGTTTTGAATCGTTTGCGTTCATTTCGCCGTCATAACTTATTTCCTAATTTAATGGAGAGGAGCAAAATTTGGCTTACACTGTTTAAAATGAACATGATTACTCTTGATGCTGAAAACAGGGCTGAAAACGTCAAAGCTTTTGCACCGCCGTAGACCCACCGGCTATTCAATGAAATATGTAGTTCGTTTCCAAACTGTTTGGGAAATTTCGATGAATCCTACTCTCCCTTGACTTGAAGGAGGAACGGAGCTTGTCATACTACGCTATTTATTTACAAGGGAGACACTTATAATCCAATCTCATGATCCTGAATATCTTCCAGTGTAACAGTTACCGGAAAGCGAGGAGAGATTCCACAGAAAAAAAAGCGAGGAGAGATTCCACAGAAAAGAGATTCCACTTTCCGGTAACTGTAACAGTTACCGGAAAGCGAGGAGAGATTCCACAGAAAGCTAAGACTGGACAGCGTTTCTGTGTTCGTCCGGATTTGATGAATTAGATTTGCAAAGCGATAGAAGTTGGAGTTACGGCCACGGCGTTCTGATTCGTTGGAAACTAACGAAAGGGGGAGCAGTAGGAAATTCAAACGAAATTATAAAGCGGACAATTCAGAACAAAGTGTGAATCACACATGAAACCTAATGGATGATTTAAACAAGATGCGGACATGTTTTTAAACGGATTAATATCTGAATACAGAGAAAACTGGGGCTTCAAAATTGAAAAGTTCTTTTTAGCCTTATTTAGTGAATCATCAACCTCACCGACTGACTCTAACTCAGTTCGATATTGTTTTGATTAAGTTATCATATTGTGAAAATTCTTGGGTTCCTACAAAATGTACAACTGTTATATATAACTGTCGTTCAATTGTTGATGATATCATGATTAGGTTTGGAAAATTCGGTTCTACCTTCCACAGTGTGGCATTAAGGTTCTGAATGGTAGAATCGCTCTGTGCTACCCAATAGAGTCAATATCCATAAGCTACGCAGTCCCCACCTGAGTATATGTTTCAATCAGACTTACAGATCTCATTCATGATTACAAAAGCGACAGCAGAAAAAAAAAAACCGAAAAAATTTTTATGAAAAGCTTATTCATTGTTTTTTTTCTGTCTCAAATGAAACGGTGCTCAAAGAAGAAATATTTATTTGTCTTTGTACGTCACACTTCGTAATTGATTTACGAAGCAAAAACAGTGAATGTGTCTTTGCGTGCATTTTTTCTGCTGCACTAGAGCTTTCTCCAACTGTTCAAACTGTATGTTAAAGAAAATTTCGGGTTGAGATGAGACGCTGCCTGAGCAAGAACTTGTGAGCCCCTATTTCCACAGTCTGAGGCACAGAATATGTCATCTTCCCAATCTCTTCTACAGACGGACAATTTTTTTGTGATGTTCACTGGTAGATTCTGACGTTCATGGCCTGTTCACATGAAAATCGCATTATTGCAGAATGGATTCTGCGACAACAGAAATATCAGCGAAATATTAGTATCTCTCTTTGTCAAAACACTTTTTTCTCTAACTTCCTTTTTTTCTCTACCTTCTTTTTATGTACTTTTTTCCTCGTCCCCTCTCTATCTCCCTCTCTCTCTCTCTCTCTCTCTCTCTCTCTCTCTCTCTCTCTCTCTCTCTCTCTCTCTCTCTCTCTCTCTCTCTCTCTCTCTCTCTCTCTCTCTTTCTATTTTTTTTCAGGGACAGAACCTTTCTTAAACCAGTTTTGTATTAATATGTTGAATTGATATAATTGAGAGGAAATAAGTTAAACACTCAAATCAGAATCCATTAATAATACAACGGAAATGTGTTTCATTAAAACCGCCCTTAAGTTGCAGTTCTCGAGAACAAAAAGGATTCTCATTAAAGTCCTTCCATTTACATATTGGTTCCAGTAATCCGTCTACTACATATGTCATCAATCAGATATCGATCGACAGAGTACCACAAGTGCGTGGTTTGGGCATCCAATTGGCCGCTTCACTACGTCGTAATGACACTGTACTTGATAGGGTGGCCAAAGCTCGAAAGGCTATGTTCTCATTTCTTAGAGCCATCTCTGTCCTCGATTCATCTATATTAGTCAAATGTTTTACAATTTATGTAATGCCTCACCTAGACTTTGCTTCGACGCTTTGGAATCCTCACTACTCAAAAGATTCGATAACGGTAAAAAATGTTCAGAGAATTTTTTCACGCATTGTATATTATCGTTGTTTTCCGAACAAAATGTACCCTCAGGCTCGTCCGTCTTATGAAACTAGGCTAAGATGTCTAGGCCTAACAAACTTGGCCGATAGGAGATATCAAAACGACCTTGTCATGGGTTGGAAGATTATGCAGAACCAGTCCATAATTGATAGAAACCGCATATTTAAAGAAGGACATTGTACAAGAACTAATCCTATTGGTATTCAAGTTGAAAAAAACTCGTAACACTGCTAGGTACTACAGCTTCTCTTTGCGAGTTTCTCGAATATTTAGCAAGTTACCTATTGATCTTCTTCGGGAAAAGTCTCTCAAAGCTTTCCGTAAAAAAATTGTCTGTAAATAGAATAATGTTTCGCATTCAATGAAGTATCTAGCCTTCATATGCCATAGCTCTCAATTGTCTTTTTTTTTTTCTTCAAACGTATTTATTGTCTTTGATGTTTGATTACCAATGCGCATTCTCGGATGCAGATAATAAAAAAAATATATTAATGATTGTGTATTAACACTCGTATATAAGCAATGAACGCTCGAAGAAGTTAAGTAATAAACAACAACAAAAAAAATGTTAAACGTCTTCTTCGAGATAAAAAGACCCAATTAGTTCCGTAAAAGTGTTGAGAAAACTGACAAAAATTCAAAGTTCATTACCTGCAAGCGCGAAAAACAACTTTAAAGTAATTGTCAATGAAACTTTGAAATTTTGAAACTCTGAATCATCTTAGAACTACAACACCGCTTCACTACAATCTTAATTATGGGAGAGGAATGATCTCTGCCCTCGCAAGCAACCAAGTATAATACTAATTGTACTCGCAGACGACGAAACAGTTTTTGTCAGGCAACAACCGAGAACCATTAAAATATCAGTAGATCGAATTTTTGTTTTACTCATCGATTATATAACAATTGATTTACTTGCAGCAAAGTGCTCCATGTTTCCAAATTGGAGAAGAAAAAAGCTTGAGTGAACCAGAAAACGGTTTTTTACCAGACGACCCATCAAGAAAAATGCGTGTTTGTTTGGGTCCTAACATTGTATTATTGAGTACATTTTGTTCCGTTATGTGAGCTCAGTAAGTTGTAGAGACTAAAATGAAACTAGAGAAGAAGAGAAAGAGTGTTTTTCGAATAAATGATTCGGAAAAAAAGATATATAGAAGGATCTTCGTGATTTCAACAAGTCAGTGACCTTATGCAACAGTTCTCCAATCAATTTTCTGACAAGAATGACGATAATTATATGAAAAAACATCAAAAGTATTTACTTTTTTTGTTTTATACAATCTTATAGCTCACTAGTGGTCGTTGATTTTGCCTAGCGAATCATCTCCCAGTTAAGAAAACATCCAGGCACACTTATATACATACATGAACACGTATGTATATACAGGGTGAAACAAAAGTCCAGGTAGATAGTATTTTTTCGATAAAAACTTAACGGATTGAGCAAATCAAACAAACTTTTCATCAAAGTTTATTCAAATAGTTTGGGATATAACTACAATTTCGAATTTTGAACAGCCCTCCCTTATCCTTGACACAGGCGCGGAGTCGCTTGTGGAAGGCACCCACCGTGGTGGACATGTAAGCGACGTCAAGGTATCCCCATGCCATCTCTATGGCGTGCTTCAGAATTTGAGAATTCTTGTGGGGAGAAGCACAGCCCTTGCTTCCAAGGACCGTTCACACATAGAAGTCTAGGAGGTTCAATTAAGGCGAGTACGGAGGCCATTCGGCGGAGCTGATCATGAGGGAGAATTTGGTCTTGCACCACTTTAGCCTCGTGGGCGGGCACAGAGTCCTGCTGGAATGTCCATTTTCGTCCCGCGAAGTCAACCTGGCTCCAGAAAAGTACTTACTTCATGAGAATGTCTTTCAGTTAGTTATTGGCATAAACTTTGACGACGAAAACTAGTGGAGTCTTGCCAGTCGCGCAAGTCCCGGCACAGAACATGACAGAAGCGGGATGGCCCTTTCTCGAGACGTAACGGCCACTCTTACTTGCCTCTTTGACCGAATTCGACCAACTCCTATTGTTCTGGAGGTTTAACGACTGCTTAATCTTGAACAACTTCTCATCGGTGAAGAGAATATCCAAACAGTCCACCGGCTCTAACCGCTTTGACAGTTCACAACATCTCCGAAGACCGGTCACCTTCATCTGGTCCGTCAATGTTTGAGTCTTCTGCAGCTTGATCGAGCAAAGTCCCATGCAAGATTTGACGATCCAAAGAACAGAACTATCCGAGATATTCACCTCCTTAGCAACTTTTCTGAGAATCTGCTTGTTGTTAAATTGAATCTTGTCTCGGACGTTTTTCACATTGAAGGAAGTGGTCGCGGTCACTGATCTGCCGCTCCTGGGACGGTCATTCGTCGTACCAGTCTCACGAAAGCGACATATTGTGCTTTCAATGGTCCTGCGGGAGAATCCAGTGGTTCTGGCGATGTGCTTTTGAGTGTGCCCGGACTGGCTCAAGCGCAGAATTTAGCCTCGGTCCATATCAGAGAGCATTACCGGAATTATTTTCTGAATTTCTCAGAGTATTTTAGCAATACAAACACAAATGCACACGACCGCTATAAAAAACTAAAAATATACAAAGCGACAAGGTCGTACACCTGGACTTTTGTGGCACCATGTATTAAGAAAAATATTCAAAGAAAGAGCTATATCATATTATGAAGCAAGAGAGGAAATAAAGAGATAACAAAGTGATATAGAAATAAAGAAAAAATATAAGAGAGAGAGGAACATAGAGCACGAGTTAAAGAGAAAATCAGAGAGAAAGAGTAAGAGAATGAGAAAAAGAGAGAGGAGAGAGATCAAGAGTGAGTAAGTTGTGGATCTAAACAGAGAAAAACTTTTTACATGTTATGTGTTTGTTGTTGGAAAAGCTTATTTTCGAAATGATCATTGGGAAGATCAGAAAGGGTAGCAGCAAAAAATTGTGCAAACCTTCCATCGAACACATCGATACTGCACCTGCCTTCCCTATTTTCACACAATAACTTATTCCAACTCATTGCTTCGCTATCAAGCTGTCTAAACAACTACTAGATTAGCCTTTTTAAGCGAAACTGAAGTTGTAAGTGGCAGTCAAGCCGAAGTGACTGGCAAGGAGGGTCACCAGTCTAGCCGGCAGATGAATCAAATGATATGATGCCTAACGTACTGAGGATCGGAAGGTCTCCAATACTTGGACAGGCGAAGCGGAGCCTGCTGACTGAACTCGAGCGAATGGACGTGATGAGAAAGCTGGAATACGAGATAGAAGTCACGTGGAGCAAGTTGGAGAACGTATTCTGAGCGAGAGGATTACTTCCTAGAGCTATAGAAAGTTTCAGAGAAATTCACAGAAGTAGCTATATCATGGAAAAGAGCGGATTGGGAAACATATTCGAAATGGATGGTCGAGTTTCGAAAGTTAGATGTATAGCTACTCGAGACTTTATACAGTTCAGAGACCAGATTCAGTCCAGATATGATAATTTGAACTGAAGAAAGATCCTCCAAGTCATAAAGCAGATGGATTAGTTTCAACAGTGGAGTCCAAACGGAAGATGGACTGTCAACAGCTCGAGGACCTCCGGTGTCTCCTGAACGAGAATATTAGTGTAAACAGCTGGAGAAAATACGAAGCCACTGGAAAGATTAAGGAAGTTGGAGAACCGACTCCTATTGTGAGGGCCGGTCCGAAATCCTCGGTATAGATTAAGAATTAATTCTTTCTTGAGAGGATTGAGGTTGGTCATCAAAGAGGAGGACGAGTGAACAGTAAAAAAAAACTGATTTCGGATGGTTCTCGGTTCACAAAGGAAGTATTCGGAGGAAAAAGAAAGCTTTTGAAACCCTGAATCGCCAATTCTCCTACAACTACAAAAAGGACTTGATGACAGGCTAGCGAAAGACTGTAAAAAAAACATAGTAGTAGAAGCGCGAGCGGTATTGTAGTTGAACTTTTAAGATCAAAAACTAAAAAAAACTGATTCTGGAGGTACTTGAATACTTCTGAAGATGAGGAAAAAACTAACAGTTTATACCGAACTTTCATTTCAGCCACCTCTAGCAGTACCACCACGAGCACCAGCACAAGCACCAGCACGAGCACTTCGACGAGCACCACAACAAGCACCTCGACTAGCACCAGCACGAGCACTTCGAGCAGTTCATCATCGACGTCTAGCTCGAGCAGCAGCACAAGTTTATTTTTTTTCACACTTTTCGGAGAGTTTCCCAACCATTGACTACATATTCGGAATTCACATAGAATTTTTGGAAAGTTCTCAACAAACTCCCGACTCATTTATTTTTACACATTCATTCTGTCCTGAGCGAAATTGTTGCGGACGCTAACAAAGGTAGATGAATTGTTTTAAATTAGCTCCAAATAGCGTTAGAAACTTCTTAATTGGCACTCTCGCGAACAAAGCTGTAGAAAATACCTCCTCCTACATTACCTTCTACAGTCACATGCCTTCTAATAAAAAAAAACTCTAAGCTGGACATCAGAACTTAAGTAGTAGGAGGGAAACGAATGATTTTCATCTTTTAAACAAGCTTATATCTGGAAGAGTAATTCTTTCTCAGAAAAGACGAAACTTTTATATTTGAATTTTTTTTTTTTTATTTGAATTTTTTCACGACTAGAGGCTCAAAATTAAAAACTCAATATAAAACTCCTCGCACTAATTGTGGGAAGTTTCGCTATAAGATCCGCTCGATTGTATTTATAGAACGCCCGGATTCATTGTTCAGTTTCATTTATATTTACCCATTTATTATCCAAATATTCTTTATAACATTATGTAAAATATGTGTATCCACCACGTGATTCTTTTCGCGTAATAAAAAGTTCAAAGTTCAAAGTTCGAAGAAAATTGGAACAATTTCCACCGAAATTTTTTTTTTTTTCGCTACAGGTACCTCAACTTCGACGTCCACATCGAGCAGCAGCACATCGACTAGCAGTTCGACTTCGACTTCCACATCGAGCAGCAGCACATCGACGTCAACATCAGGCAGTTCGTCTTCGACGTCTACGTCGAGCAGCAGTACGTCAACTAGCACTTCGAGCAGTTCGACTTCGACATCTACATCAAGCAGCAGCACTTCGACTAGCACCTATAGCAGTTCGTCTTCGACGTCTACATCGAGCAGCAGCACGTCGACTAGCACCTCGAGCAGTTCGACTTCGACATCCACATCGAGCAGCAGCACATCGACGTCCACATCGAGCAGTTCGTCTTCGACGTCTACATCGAGCAGCAGCACGTCGACTAGCACCTCGAGCAGTTCGACTTCGACATCCACATCGAGCAGCAGCACATCGACGTCAACATCGAGCAGTTCGTCTTCGACGTCTACATCGAGCAGCAGCACGTCGACTAGCACCTCGAGCAGTTCGACTTCGACATCCACATCGAGCAGCAGCACTTCGACTAGCACCTCTAGCAGTTCGTCTTCGACGTCTACAACGAGCAGCAGCACATCGACTAGCGCCTCGAGCAGTTCGACTTCGACATCCACATCGAGCAGCAGCACATCGACGTCAACATCGAGCAGTTCGTCTTCGACGTCTACGTCGAGCAGCAGTACATCAACTAGCACCTCGAGCAGTTCGACTTCGACATCTACATGGAGCAGCAGCTCATCGACTAGCACCTCGAGCAGTTCGTCTTCGACATCCACATCGAGCAGCAGCACATCGACCAGCACCTCGAGCAGTTCGTCTTCGACGTCTACATCGAGCAGCAGTACGTCAACTAGCACTTCGAGCAGTTCGACTTCGACATCTACATCGAGCAGCAGCACTTCGACTAGCACCTCTAGCAGTTCGTCTTCGACGTCTACATCGAGCAGCAGCACGTCGACTAGCACCTCGAGCAGTTCGACTTCGACATCCACATCGAGCAGCAGCACATCGACGTCCACATCGAGCAGTTCGTCTTCGACGTCTACATCGAGCAGCAGCACGTCGACTAGCACCTCGAGCAGTTCGACTTCGACATCCACATCGAGCAGCAGCACATCGACGTCCACATCGAGCAGTTCGTCTTCAACGTCTACATCGAGCAGCAGCACGTCGACTAGCACCTCGAGCAGTTCGACTTCGACATCCACATCGAGCAGCAGCACATCGACGTCAACATCGAGCAGTTCGTCTTCGACGTCTACATCGAGCAGCAGCACATCGACTAGCACGTCGAGCAGTTCGACTTCGACATCCACATCGAGCAGCAGCACTTCGACTAGCACCTCTAGAAGTTCGTCTTCGACGTCGACATCGAGCAGCAGCACGTCGACTAGCACCTCGAGCAGTTCGACTTCGACATCCACATCGAGCAGCAGCACATCGACGTCAACATCGAGCAGTTCGTCTTCGACGTCTACGTCGAGCAGCAGTACGTCAACTAGCACTTCGAGAAGTTCGACTTCGACATCTACATCGAGCAGCAGCACTTCGACTAGCACCTCTAGCAGTTCGTCTTCGACGTCTACATCGAGCAGCAGCACGTCGACTAGCACCTCGAGCAGTTCGACTTCGACATCCACATCGAGCAGCAGCACATTGACGTCCACATCGAGCAGTTCGTCTTCGACTTCTACATCGAGCAGCAGCACGTCGACTAGCACCTCGAGCAGTTCGACTTCGACATCCACATCGAGCAGAAGCACTTCGACTAGCACCTCGAGCAGTTCGACTTCGACATCCACATCGAGCAGCAGCACATCGACGTCCACATCGAGCAGTTCGTCTTCGACGTCTACATCGAGCAGCAGCACGTCGACTAGCACCTCGAGCAGTTCGACTTCGACATCCACATCGAGCAGCAGCACTTCGACTAGCACCTCTAGCAGTTCGTCTTCGACGTCTACATCGAGCAGCAGCACGTCGACTAGCACCTCGAGCAGTTCGACTTCGACATCCACATCGAGCAGCAGCACATCGACGTCAACATCGAGCAGTTCGTCTTCGACGTCTACATCGAGCAGCAGCACGTCGACTAGCACCTCGAGCAGTTCGACTTCGACATCCACATCGAGCAGCAGCACTTCGACTAGCACCTCTAGCAGTTCGTCTTCGACGTCTACTTCGAGCAGCAGCACGTCGACTAGCACCTCGAGCAGTTCGACTTCGACATCCACATCGAGCAGCAGCACATCGACGTCAACATCGAGCAGTTCGTCTTCGACGTCTACGTCGAGCAGCAGTACGTCAACTAGCACCTCGAGCAGTTCGACTTCGACATCCACATCGAGCAGCAGCACTTCGACTAGCACCTCTAGCAGTTCGTCGTCGACGTCTACATCGAGCAGCAGCACACCGACCAGCACCTCGAGCAGTTCGTCTTCGACATCCACATCGAGCAGCAGCACATCGACTAGCACCTCGAGCAGTTCGTCTTCGACGTCTACATCGAGCAGCAGCACATCGACTAGCACATCGAGCAGTTCGTCTTCGACGTCTACATCGAGCAGCAGCACGTCGACTAGCACCTCGAGCAGTTCGACTTCGACATCCACATCGAGCAGCAGCACATCGACGTCCACATCGAGCAGTTCGTCTTCGACGTCTACATCGAGCAGCAGCACGAGTTCGTTTATTCTCAATGTTCTCCAAGTGTTTCTAACTAGTGACTAATTGGAATTCACATAGATTTTTTTTGTGGAAAGTTCTCAACAAACTCCCCGACCCATATATTTTTACATACTTACTCTTTCCTGACCGAAATTGTTGCCGACGCTAACAAAGGTAGATGAATTGTCTTAAATTTTTCTTCCCTTCTCCAAGCAAGTAAGTCGGTCGCGTCCGCGACTTTCGCTCACGATTCCCTTGACCCAACTATTCTCGTCTACTAACAAATGTACTGGTCTTCTACTTCTACTCTGATTTAGAGGACTCTTCGGAAAAATGAGGTTAAAAAGATGAACGGTCTCATTGGGACTCTTCAGCGCAACGCCACAGTTGCTAATACCTCTTCGAAAGTTTCCTCTAAACCCCTTAACCCTTTCTGGCACCATGTTAGTGATAACACTGAACACGTTATCCTTTGGCAATAAAGATATGAATATCTAAAAAATTAGCTCCTAATAGCGTTAGAAACTTCTCAATTAAGATTCTCGCGAACAAACTTGTAGAAAATCGGAACCATTTCCAGCGAAATTAGTTTTTCGTTGCAGGTACCTCGTCTTCGACGTCCACATCGAGCAGCAGCACATCGACTAGCACCTCGAGCAGTTCGTCTTCGACGTCTACATCGAGCAGCAGCACATCGACTAGCACCTCGAGCAGTTCGACTTCGACATCTACATCGAGCAGCAGCACTTCGACTAGCACCTCTAGCAGTTCGTCTTCGACGTCTACATCGAGCAGCAGCACGTCGACTAGCACCTCGAGCAGTTCGACTTCGACATCCACATCGAGCAGCAGCACATCGACGTCCACATCGAGCAGTTCGTCTTCGACGTCTACATCGAGCAGCAGCACGTCGACTAGCACCTCGAGCAGTTCGACTTCGACATCTACATCGAGCAGCAGCACATCGACCAGCACCTCGAGCAGTTCGTCTTCGACATCCACATCGAGCAGCAGCACATCGACGTCAACATCGAGCAGTTCGTCTTCGACGTCTACGTCGAGCAGCAGTACGTCAACTAGCACCTCTAGCAGTTCGTCTTCGACGTCTACGTCGAGCAGCAGTACGTCAACTAGCACCTCGAGCAGTTCGACTTCGACATCCACATCGAGCAGCAGCACTTCGACTAGCACCTCTAGCAGTTCGTCGTCGACGTCTACATCGAGCAGCAGCACACCGACCAGCACCTCGAGCAGTTCGTCTTCGACATCCACATCGAGCAGCAGCACATCGACGTCAACATCGAGCAGTTCGACTTCGACATCCACATCGAGCAGCAGCACATCGACTAGCACCTCGAGCAGTTCGTCTTCGACGTCTACATCGAGCAGCAGCACATCGACTAGCACATCGAGCAGTTCGTCTTCGACGTCTACATCGAGCAGCAGCACGTCGACTAGCACCTCGAGCAGTTCGACTTCGACATCCACATCGAGCAGCAGCACATCGACGTCCACATCGAGCAGTTCGTCTTCGACGTCTACATCGAGCAGCAGCACGAGTTCGTTTATTCTCAATGTTCTCCAAGTGTTTCTAACTAGTGACTAATTGGAATTCACATAGATTTTTTTTGGAAAGTTCTCAACAAACTCCCCTCCCCGACCCATATATTTTTACATACTTACTCTTTCCTGACCAAAATTGTTGCCGACGCTAACAAAGGTAGATGAATTGTCTTAAATTTTTCTTCCCTTCTCCAAGCAAGTAAGTCGGTCGCGTCCGCGACTTTCGCTCACGATTCCCTTGACCCAACTATTCTCGTCTACTAACAAATGTACTGGTCTTCTACTTCTACTCTGATTTAGAGGACTCTTCGGAAAAATGAGGTTAAAAAGATGAACGGTCTCATTGGGACTCTTCAGCGCAACGCCACAGTTGCTAATACCTCTTCGAAAGTTTCCTCTAAACCCCTTAACCCTTTCTGGCACCATGTTAGTGATAACACTGAACACGTTATCCTTTGGCAATAAAAAAATGAATATCTAAAAAGTTAGCTCCTAATAGCGTTAGAAACTTCTCAATTAAGATTCTCGCGAACAAACTTGTAGAAAATCGGAACCATTTCCAGCGAAATTAGTTTTTCGTTGCAGGTACCTCGTCTTCGACGTCCACATCGAGCAGCAGCAGATCGACTAGCACCTCGAGCAGTTCGTCTTCGACGTCTACATCAAGCAGCAGCACATCGACTAGCACCTCGAGCAGTTCGACTTCGACATCTACATCGAGCAGCAGCACTTCGACTAGCACCTCTAGCAGTTCGTCTTCGACGTCTACATCGAGCAGCAGCACGTCGACTAGCACCTCGAGCAGTTCGACTTCGACATCCACATCGAGCAGCAGCACATCGACGTCCACATCGAGCAGTTCGTCTTCGACGTCTACATCGAGCAGCAGCACGTCGACTAGCACCTCGAGCAGTTCGACTTCGACATCCACATCGAGCAGCAGCACTTCGACTAGCACCTCTAGCAGTTCGTCTTCGACGTCTACATCGAGCAGCAGCACGTCGACTAGCACCTCGAGCAGTTCGACTTCGACATCCACATCGAGCAGCAGCACATCGACGTCAACATCGAGCAGTTCGTCTTCGACGTCTACGTCGAGCAGCAGTACGTCAACTAGCACCTCGAGCAGTTCGACTTCGACATCCACATCGAGCAGCAGCACTTCGACTAGCACCTCTAGCAGTTCGTCGTCGACGTCTACATCGAGCAGCAGCACATCGACCAGCACCTCGAGCAGTTCGTCTTCGACATCCACATCGAGCAGCAGCACATCGACGTCAACATCGAGCAGTTCGTCTTCGACGTCTACGTCGAGCAGCAGTACGTCAACTAGCACCTCTAGCAGTTCGACTTCGACATCTACATCGAGCAGCAGCACTTCGACTAGCACCTCTAGCAGTTCGTCGTCGACGTCTACATCGAGCAGCAGCACATCGACCAGCACCTCGAGCAGTTCGTCTTCGACATCCACATCGAGCAGCAGCACATCGACGTCAACATCGAGCAGTTCGTCTTCGACGTCTACGTCGAGCAGCAGTACGTCAACTAGCACCTCTAACAGTTCGTCTTCGACGTCTACATCGAGCAGCAGCACGTCGACTAGCACCTCGAGCAGTTCGACTTCGACATCCACATCGAGCAGCAGCACATCGACGTCCACATCGAGCAGTTCGTCTTCGACGTCTACATCGAGCAGCAGCACGTCGACTAGCACCTCGAGCAGTTCGACTTCGACATCCACATCGAGCAGCAGCACTTCGACTAGCACCTCTAGCAGTTCGTCTTCGACGTCTACATCGAGCAGCAGCACGTCGACTAGCACCTCGAGCAGTTCGACTTCGACATCCACATCGAGCAGCAGCACATCGACGTCAACATCGAGCAGTTCGTCTTCGACGTCTACGTCGAGCAGCAGTACGTCAACTAGCACCTCGAGCAGTTCGACTTCGACATCCACATCGAGCAGCAGCACTTCGACTAGCACCTCTAGCAGTTCGTCGTCGACGTCTACATCGAGCAGCAGCACATCGACCAGCACCTCGAGCAGTTCGTCTTCGACATCCACATCGAGCAGCAGCACATCGACATCAACATCGAGCAGTTCGTCTTCGACGTCTACGTCGAGCAGCAGTACGTCAACTAGCACCTCTAGCAGTTCGACTTCGACATCTACATCGAGCAGCAGCACATCGACCAGCACCTCGAGCAGTTCGTCTTCGACATCCACATCGAGCAGCAGCACATCGACGTCAACATCGAGCAGTTCGACTTCGACATCCACATCGAGCAGCAGCACATCGACTAGCACCTCGAGCAGTTCGTCTTCGACGTCTACATCGAGCAGCAGCACATCGACTAGCACATCGAGCAGTTCGTCTTCGACGTCTACATCGAGCAGCAGCACGTCGACTAGCACCTCGAGCAGTTCGACTTCGACATCCACATCGAGCAGCAGCACATCGACGTCCACATCGAGCAGTTCGTCTTCGACGTCTACATCGAGCAGCAGCACGAGTTCGTTTATTCTCAATGTTCTCCAAGTGTTTCTAACTAGTGACTAATTGGAATTCACATAGATTTTTTTTGGAAAGTTCTCAACAAACTCCCCGACCCATATATTTTTACATACTTACTCTTTCCTGACCGAAATTGTTGCCGACGCTAACAAAGGTAGATGAATTGTCTTAAATTTTTCCTCCCTTCTCCAAGCAAGTAAGTCGGTCGCGTCCGCGACTTTCGCTCACGATTCCCTTGACCCAACTATTCTCGTCTACTAACAAATGTACTGGTCTTCTACTTCTACTCTGATTTAGAGGACTCTTCGGAAAAATGAGGTTAAAAAGATGAACGGTCTCATTGGGACTCTTCAGCGCAACGCCACAGTTGCTAATACCTCTTCGAAAGTTTCCTCTAAACCCCTTAACCCTTTCTGGCACCATGTTAGTGATAACACTGAACACGTTATCCTTTGGCAATAAAGATATGAATATCTAAAAAATTAGCTCCTAATAGCGTTAGAAACTTCTCAATTAAGATTCTCGCGAACAAACTTGTAGAAAATCGGAACCATTTCCAGCGAAATTAGTTTTTCGTTGCAGGTACCTCGTCTTCGACGTCCACATCGAGCAGCAGCACATCGACTAGCACCTCGAGCAGTTCGTCTTCGACGTCTACATCGAGCAGCAGCACATCGACTAGCACCTCGAGCAGTTCGACTTCGACATCTACATCGAGCAGCAGCACTTCGACTAGCACCTCTAGCAGTTCGTCTTCGACGTCTACATCGAGCAGCAGCACGTCGACTAGCACCTCGAGCAGTTCGACTTCGACATCCACATCGAGCAGCAGCACATCGACGTCCACATCGAGCAGTTCGTCTTCGACGTCTACATCGAGCAGCAGCACGTCGACTAGCACCTCGAGCAGTTCGACTTCGACATCCACATCGAGCAGCAGCACATCGACGTCCACATCGAGCAGTTCGTCTTCGACGTCTACATCGAGCAGCAGCACGAGTTCGTTTATTCTCAATGTTCTCCAAGTGTTTCTAACTAGTGACTAATTGGAATTCACATAGATTTTTTTTGGAAAGTTCTCAACAAACTCCCCTCCCCGACCCATATATTTTTACATACTTACTCTTTCCTGACCGAAATTGTTGCCGACGCTAACAAAGGTAGATGAATTGTCTTAAATTTTTCTTCCCTTCTCCAAGCAAGTAAGTCGGTCGCGTCCGCGACTTTCGCTCACGATTCCCTTGACCCAACTATTCTCGTCTACTAACAAATGTACTGGTCTTCTACTTCTACTCTGATTTAGAGGACTCTTCGGAAAAATGAGGTTAAAAAGATGAACGGTCTCATTGGGACTCTTCAGCGCAACGCCACAGTTGCTAATACCTCTTCGAAAGTTTCCTCTAAACCCCTTAACCCTTTCTGGCACCATGTTAGTGATAACACTGAACACGTTATCCTTTGGCAATAAAAATATGAATATCTAAAAAGTTAGCTCCTAATAGCGTTAGAAACTTCTCAATTAAGATTCTCGCGAACAAACTTGTAGAAAATCGGAACCATTTCCAGCGAAATTAGTTTTTCGTTGCAGGTACCTCGTCTTCGACGTCCACATCGAGCAGCAGCACATCGACTAGCACCTCGAGCAGTTCGTCTTCGACGTCTACATCGAGCAGCAGCACATCGACTAGCACCTCGAGCAGTTCGACTTCGACATCTACATCGAGCAGCAGCACTTCGACTAGCACCTCTAGCAGTTCGTCTTCGACGTCTACATCGAGCAGCAGCACGTCGACTAGCACCTCGAGCAGTTCGACTTCGACATCCACATCGAGCAGCAGCACATCGACGTCCACATCGAGCAGTTCGTCTTCGACGTCTACATCGAGCAGCAGCACGTCGACTAGCACCTCGAGCAGTTCGACTTCGACATCCACATCGAGCAGCAGCACATCGACGTCAACATCGAGCAGTTCGTCTTCGACGTCTACGTCGAGCAGCAGTACGTCAACTAGCACCTCGAGCAGTTCGACTTCGACATCCACATCGAGCAGCAGCACTTCGACTAGCACCTCTAGCAGTTCGTCGTCGACGTCTACATCGAGCAGCAGCACATCGACCAGCACCTCGAGCAGTTCGTCTTCGACATCCACATCGAGCAGCAGCACATCGACGTCAACATCGAGCAGTTCGTCTTCGACGTCTACGTCGAGCAGCAGTACGTCAACTAGCACCTCTAGCAGTTCGACTTCGACATCTACATCGAGCAGCAGCACTTCGACTAGCACCTCTAGCAGTTCGTCGTCGACGTCTACATCGAGCAGCAGCACATCGACCAGCACCTCGAGCAGTTCGTCTTCGACATCCACATCGAGCAGCAGCACATCGACGTCAACATCGAGCAGTTCGTCTTCGACGTCTACGTCGAGCAGCAGTACGTCAACTAGCACCTCTAGCAGTTCGTCTTCGACGTCTACATCGAGCAGCAGCACGTCGACTAGCACCTCGAGCAGTTCGACTTCGATATCCACATCGAGCAGCAGCACATCGACGTCCACATCGAGCAGTTCGTCTTCGACGTCTACATCGAGCAGCAGCACGTCGACTAGCACCTCGAGCAGTTCGACTTCGACATCCACATCGAGCAGCAGCACTTCGACTAGCACCTCTAGCAGTTCGTCTTCGACGTCTACATCGAGCAGCAGCACGTCGACTAGCACCTCGAGCAGTTCGACTTCGACATCCACATCGAGCAGCAGCACATCGACGTCAACATCGAGCAGTTCGTCTTCGACATCCACATCGAGCAGCAGCACATCGACTAGCACCTCGAGCAGTTCGTCTTCGACGTCTACATCGAGCAGCAGCACATCGACTAGCACCTCGAGCAGTTCGACTTCGACATCCACATCGAGCAGCAGCACATCGACGTCCACATCGAGCAGTTCGTCTTCGACGTCTACATCGAGCAGCAGCACGAGTTCGTTTATTCTCAATGTTCTCCAAGTGTTTCTAACTAGTGACTAATTGGAATTCACATAGATTTTTTTTGGAAAGTTCCTAATAGCGTTAGAAACTTCTCAATTAAGATTCTCGCGAACAAACTTGTAGAAAATCGGAACCATTTCCAGCGAAATTAGTTTTTCGTTGCAGGTACCTCGTCTTCGACGTCCACATCGAGCAGCAGCACATCGACGTCCACATCGAGCAGTTCGTCTTCGACGTCTACATCGAGCAGCAGCACGTCGACTAGCACCTCGAGCAGTTCGACTTCGACATCCACATCGAGCAGCAGCACTTCGACTAGCACCTCTAGCAGTTCGTCTTCGACGTCTACATCGAGCAGCAGCACGTCGACTAGCACCTCGAGCAGTTCGACTTCGACATCCACATCGAGCAGCAGCACATCGACGTCAACATCGAGCAGTTCGTCTTCGACGTCTACGTCGAGCAGCAGTACGTCAACTAGCACCTCGAGCAGTTCGACTTCGACATCCACATCGAGCAGCAGCACTTCGACTAGCACCTCTAGCAGTTCGTCGTCGACGTCTACATCGAGCAGCAGCACATCGACCAGCACCTCGAGCAGTTCGTCTTCGACATCCACATCGAGCAGCAGCACATCGACGTCAACATCGAGCAGTTCGTCTTCGACGTCTACGTCGAGCAGCAGTACGTCAACTAGCACCTCTAGCAGTTCGTCTTCGACGTCTACATCGAGCAGCAGCACGTCGACTAGCACCTCGAGCAGTTCGACTTCGACATCCACATCGAGCAGCAGCAAATCGACGTCCACATCGAGCAGTTCGTCTTCGACGTCTACATCGAGCAGCAGCACGTCGACTAGCACCTCGAGCAGTTCGACTTCGACATCCACATCGAGCAGCAGCACTTCGACTAGCACCTCTAGCAGTTCGTCTTCGACGTCTACATCGAGCAGCAGCACGTCGACTAGCACCTCGAGCAGTTCGACTTCGACATCCACATCGAGCAGCAGCACATCGACGTCAACATCGAGCAGTTCGTCTTCGACGTCTACGTCGAGCAGCAGTACGTCAACTAGCACCTCGAGCAGTTCGACTTCGACATCCACATCGAGCAGCAGCACTTCGACTAGCACCTCTAGCAGTTCGTCGTCGACGTCTACATCGAGCAGCAGCACATCGACCAGCACCTCGAGCAGTTCGTCTTCGACATCCACATCGAGCAGCAGCACATCGACGTCAACATCGAGCAGTTCGTCTTCGACGTCTACGTCGAGCAGCAGTACGTCAACTAGCACCTCTAGCAGTTCGACTTCGACATCTACATCGAGCAGCAGCACATCGACCAGCACCTCGAGCAGTTCGTCTTCGACATCCACATCGAGCAGCAGCACATCGACGTCAACATCGAGCAGTTCGACTTCGACATCCACATCGAGCAGCAGCACATCGACTAGCACCTCGAGCAGTTCGTCTTCGACGTCTACATCGAGCAGCAGCACATCGACTAGCACATCGAGCAGTTCGTCTTCGACGTCTACATCGAGCAGCAGCACGTCGACTAGCACCTCGAGCAGTTCGACTTCGACATCCACATCGAGCAGCAGCACATCGACGTCCACATCGAGCAGTTTGTCTTCGACGTCTACATCGAGCAGCAGCACGAGTTCGTTTATTCTCAATGTTCTCCAAGTGTTTCTAACTAGTGACTAATTGGAATTCACATAGATTTTTTTTGGAAAGTTCTCAACAAACTCCCCGACCCATATATTTTTACATACTTACTCTTTCCTGACCGAAATTGTTGCCGACGCTAACAAAGGTAGATGAATTGTCTTAAATTTTACTTCCCTTCTCCAAGCAAGTAAGTCGGTCGCGTCCGCGACTTTCGCTCACCATTCCCTTGACCCAACTTTTCTCGTCTACTAACAAATGTACTGGTCTTCTACTTCTACTCTGATTTAGAGGACTCTTCGGAAAAATGAGGTTAAAAAGATGAACGGTCTCATCGGGACTCTTCAGCGCAACGCCACAGTTGCTAATACCTCTTCGAAAGTTTCCTCTAAACCCCTTAACCCTTTCTGGCACCATGTTAGTGATAACACTGAACACGTTATCCTTTGGCAATAAAGATATGACTATCTAAAAAATTAGCTCCTAATAGCGTTAGAAACTTCTCAATTAAGATTCTCGCGAACAAACTTGTAGAAAATCGGAACCATTTCCAGCGAAATTAGTTTTTCGTTGCAGGTACCTCGTCTTCGACGTCCACATCGAGCAGCAGCACATCGACGTCCACATCGAGCAGTTCGTCTTCGACGTCTACATCGAGCAGCAGCACGTCGACTAGCACCTCGAGCAGTTCGACTTCGACATCCACATCGAGCAGCAGCACTTCGACTAGCACCTCTAGCAGTTCGTCTTCGACGTCTACATCGAGCAGCAGCACGTCGACTAGCACCTCGAGCAGTTCGACTTCGACATCCACATCGAGCAGCAGCACATCGACGTCAACATCGAGCAGTTCGTCTTCGACGTCTACGTCGAGCAGCAGTACGTCAACTAGCACCTCGAGCAGTTCGACTTCGACATCCACATCGAGCAGCAGCACTTCGACTAGCACCTCTAGCAGTTCGTCGTCGACGTCTACATCGAGCAGCAGCACATCGACCAGCACCTCGAGCAGTTCGTCTTCGACATCCACATCGAGCAGCAGCACATCGACGTCAACATCGAGCAGTTCGTCTTCGACGTCTACGTCGAGCAGCAGTACGTCAACTAGCACCTCTAGCAGTTCGTCTTCGACGTCTACATCGAGCAGCAGCACGTCGACTAGCACCTCGAGCAGTTCGACTTCGACATCCACATCGAGCAGCAGCACATCGACGTCCACATCGAGCAGTTCGTCTTCGACGTCTACATCGAGCAGCAGCACGTCGACTAGCACCTCGAGCAGTTCGACTTCGACATCCACATCGAGCAGCAGCACTTCGACTAGCACCTCTAGCAGTTCGTCTTCGACGTCTACATCGAGCAGCAGCACGTCGACTAGCACCTCGAGCAGTTCGACTTCGACATCCACATCGAGCAGCAGCACATCGACGTCAACATCGAGCAGTTCGTCTTCGACGTCTACGTCGAGCAGCAGTACGTCAACTAGCACCTCGAGCAGTTCGACTTCGACATCCACATCGAGCAGCAGCACTTCGACTAGCACCTCTAGCAGTTCGTCGTCGACGTCTACATCGAGCAGCAGCACATCGACCAGCACCTCGAGCAGTTCGTCTTCGACATCCACATCGAGCAGCAGCACATCGACGTCAACATCGAGCAGTTCGTCTTCGACGTCTACGTCGAGCAGCAGTACGTCAACTAGCACCTCTAGCAGTTCGACTTCGACATCTACATCGAGCAGCAGCACATCGACCAGCACCTCGAGCAGTTCGTCTTCGACATCCACATCGAGCAGCAGCACATCGACGTCAACATCGAGCAGTTCGACTTCGACATCCACATCGAGCAGCAGCACATCGACTAGCACCTCGAGCAGTTCGTCTTCGACGTCTACATCGAGCAGCAGCACATCGACTAGCACATCGAGCAGTTCGTCTTCGACGTCTACATCGAGCAGCAGCACGTCGACTAGCACCTCGAGCAGTTCGACTTCGACATCCACATCGAGCAGCAGCACATCGACGTCCACATCGAGCAGTTTGTCTTCGACGTCTACATCGAGCAGCAGCACGAGTTCGTTTATTCTCAATGTTCTCCAAGTGTTTCTAACTAGTGACTAATTGGAATTCACATAGATTTTTTTTGGAAAGTTCTCAACAAACTCCCCGACCCATATATTTTTACATACTTACTCTTTCCTGACCGAAATTGTTGCCGACGCTAACAAAGGTAGATGAATTGTCTTAAATTTTTCTTCCCTTCTCCAAGCAAGTAAGTCGGTCGCGTCCGCGACTTTCGCTCACGATTCCCTTGACCCAACTATTCTCGTCTACTAACAAATGTACTGGTCTTCTACTTCTACTCTGATTTAGAGGACTCTTCGGAAAAATGAGGTTAAAAAGATGAACGGTCTCATTGGGACTCTTCAGCGCAACGCCACAGTTGCTAATACCTCTTCGAAAGTTTCCTCTAAACCCCTTAACCCTTTCTGGCACCATGTTAGTGATAACACTGAACACGTTATCCTTTGGCAATAAAGATATGAATATCTAAAAAATTAGCTCCTAATAGCGTTAGAAACTTCTCAATTAAGATTCTCGCGAACAAACTTGTAGAAAATCGGAACCATTTCCAGCGAAATTAGTTTTTCGTTGCAGGTACCTCGTCTTCGACGTCCACATCGAGCAGCAGCACATCGACTAGCACCTCGAGCAGTTCGTCTTCGACGTCTACATCGAGCAGCAGCACATCGACTAGCACCTCGAGCAGTTCGACTTCGACATCTACATCGAGCAGCAGCACTTCGACTAGCACCTCTAGCAGTTCGTCTTCGACGTCTACATCGAGCAGCAGCACGTCGACTAGCACCTCGAGCAGTTCGACTTCGACATCCACATCGAGCAGCAGCACATCGACGTCCACATCGAGCAGTTCGTCTTCGACGTCTACATCGAGCAGCAGCACGTCGACTAGCACCTCGAGCAGTTCGACTTCGACATCCACATCGAGCAGCAGCACTTCGACTAGCACCTCTAGCAGTTCGTCTTCGACGTCTACATCGAGCAGCAGCACGTCGACTAGCACCTCGAGCAGTTCGACTTCGACATCCACATCGAGCAGCAGCACATCGACGTCAACATCGAGCAGTTCGTCTTCGACGTCTACGTCGAGCAGCAGTACGTCAACTAGCACCTCGAGCAGTTCGACTTCGACATCCACATCGAGCAGCAGCACTTCGACTAGCACCTCTAGCAGTTCGTCGTCGACGTCTACATCGAGCAGCAGCACATCGACCAGCACCTCGAGCAGTTCGTCTTCGACATCCACATCGAGCAGCAGCACATCGACGTCAACATCGAGCAGTTCGTCTTCGACGTCTACGTCGAGCAGCAGTACGTCAACTAGCACCTCTAGCAGTTCGACTTCGACATCTACATCGAGCAGCAGCACATCGACCAGCACCTCGAGCAGTTCGTCTTCGACATCCACATCGAGCAGCAGCACATCGACGTCAACATCGAGCAGTTCGACTTCGACATCCACATCGAGCAGCAGCACATCGACTAGCACCTCGAGCAGTTCGTCTTCGACGTCTACATCGAGCAGCAGCACATCGACTAGCACATCGAGCAGTTCGTCTTCGACGTCTACATCGAGCAGCAGCACGTCGACTAGCACCTCGAGCAGTTCGACTTCGACATCCACATCGAGCAGCAGCACATCGACGTCCACATCGAGCAGTTCGTCTTCGACGTCTACATCGAGCAGCAGCACGAGTTCGTTTATTCTCAATGTTCTCCAAGTGTTTCTAACTAGTGACTAATTGGAATTCACATACATTTTTTTTGGAAAGTTCTCAACAAACTCCCCGACCCATATATTTTTACATACTTAGTCTTTCCTGACCGAAATTGTTGCCGACGCTAACAAAGGTAGATGAATTGTCTTAAATTTTTCTTCCCTTCTCCAAGCAAGTAAGTCGGTCGCGTCCGCGACTTTCGCTCACCATTCCCTTGACCCAACTTTTCTCGTCTACTAACAAATGTACTGGTCTTCTACTTCTACTCTGATTTAGAGGACTCTTCGGAAAAATGAGGTTAAAAAGATGAACGGTCTCATCGGGACTCTTCAGCGCAACGCCACAGTTGCTAATACCTCTTCGAAAGTTTCCTCTAAACCCCTTAACCCTTTCTGGCACCATGTTAGTGATAACACTGAACACGTTATCCTTTGGCAATAAAGATATGAATATCTAAAAAATTAGCTCCTAATAGCGTTAGAAACTTCTCAATTAAGATTCTCGCGAACAAACTTGTAGAAAATCGGAACCATTTCCAGCGAAATTAGTTTTTCGTTGCAGGTACCTCGTCTTCGACATCTACATCGAGCAGCAGCACTTCGACTAGCACCTCTAGCAGTTCGTCGTCGACGTCTACATCGAGCAGCAGCACATCGACCAGCACCTCGAGCAGTTCGTCTTCGACATCCACATCGAGCAGCAGCACATCGACGTCAACATCGAGCAGTTCGTCTTCGACGTCTACGTCGAGCAGCAGTACGTCAACTAGCACCTCTAGCAGTTCGTCTTCGACGTCTACATCGAGCAGCAGCACGTCGACTAGCACCTCGAGCAGTTCGACTTCGACATCCACATCGAGCAGCAGCACATCGACGTCCACATCGAGCAGTTCGTCTTCGACATCTACATCGAGCAGCAGCACGTCGACTAGCACCTCGAGCAGTTCGACTTCGACATCCACATCGAGCAGCAGCACTTCGACTAGCACCTCTAGCAGTTCGTATTCGACGTCTACATCGAGCAGCAGCACGTCGACTAGCACCTCGAGCAGTTCGACTTCGACATCCACATCGAGCAGCAGCACATCGACGTCAACATCGAGCAGTTCGTCTTCGACGTCTACGTCGAGCAGCAGTACGTCAACTAGCACCTCGAGCAGTTCGACTTCGACATCCACATCGAGCAGCAGCACTTCGACTAGCACCTCTAGCAGTTCGTCGTCGACGTCTACATCGAGCAGCAGCACATCGACCAGCACCTCGAGCAGTTCGTCTTCGACATCCACATCGAGCAGCAGCACATCGACGTCAACATCGAGCAGTTCGTCTTCGACGTCTACGTCGAGCAGCAGTACGTCAACTAGCACCTCTAGCAGTTCGACTTCGACATCTACATCGAGCAGCAGCACATCGACCAGCACCTCGAGCAGTTCGTCTTCGACATCCACATCGAGCAGCAGCACATCGACGTCAACATCGAGCAGTTCGACTTCGACATCCACATCGAGCAGCAGCACATCGACTAGCACCTCGAGCAGTTCGTCTTCGACGTCTACATCGAGCAGCAGCACATCGACTAGCACATCGAGCAGTTCGTCTTCGACGTCTACATCGAGCAGCAGCACGTCGACTAGCACCTCGAGCAGTTCGACTTCGACATCCACATCAAGCAGCAGCACATCGACGTCCACATCGAGCAGTTCGTCTTCGACGTCTACATCGAGCAGCAGCACGAGTTCGTTTATTCTCAATGTTCTCCAAGTGTTTCTAACTAGTGACTAATTGGAATTCACATACATTTTTTTGGAAAGTTCTCAACAAACTCCCCGACCCATATATTTTTACATACTTAGTCTTTCCTGACCGAAATTGTTGCCGACGCTAACAAAGGTAGATGAATTGTCTTAAATTTTTCTTCTTTTCTCCAAGCAAGTAAGTCGGTCGCGTCCGCGACTTTCGCTCACCATTCCCTTGACCCAACTTTTCTCGTCTACTAACAAATGTACTGGTCTTCTACTTCTACTCTGATTTAGAGGACTCTTCGGAAAAATGAGGTTAAAAAGATGAACGGTCTCATCGGGACTCTTCAGCGCAACGCCACAGTTGCTAATACCTCTTCGAAAGTTTCCTCTAAACCCCTTAACCCTTTCTGGCACCATGTTAGTGATAACACTGAACACGTTATCCTTTGGCAATAAAGATATGACTATCTAAAAAATTAGCTCCTAATAGCGTTAGAAACTTCTCAATTAAGATTCTCGCGAACAAACTTGTAGAAAATCGGAACCATTTCCAGCGAAATTAGTTTTTCGTTGCAGGTACCTCGTCTTCGACGTCCACATCGAGCAGCAGCACATCGACGTCCACATCGAGCAGTTCGTCTTCGACGTCTACATCGAGCAGCAGCACGTCGACTAGCACCTCGAGCAGTTCGACTTCGACATCCACATCGAGCAGCAGCACTTCGACTAGCACCTCTAGCAGTTCGTCTTCGACGTCTACATCGAGCAGCAGCACGTCGACTAGCACCTCGAGCAGTTCGACTTCGACATCCACATCGAGCAGCAGCACATCGACGTCAACATCGAGCAGTTCGTCTTCGACGTCTACGTCGAGCAGCAGTACGTCAACTAGCACCTCGAGCAGTTCGACTTCGACATCCACATCGAGCAGCAGCACTTCGACTAGCACCTCTAGCAGTTCGTCGTCGACGTCTACATCGAGCAGCAGCACATCGACCAGCACCTCGAGCAGTTCGTCTTCGACATCCACATCGAGCAGCAGCACATCGACGTCAACATCGAGCAGTTCGTCTTCGACGTCTACGTCGAGCAGCAGTACGTCAACTAGCACCTCAAGCAGTTCGACTTCGACATCTACATCGAGCAGCAGCACTTCGACTAGCACCTCTAGCAGTTCGTCGTCGACGTCTACATCGAGCAGCAGCACATCGACCAGCACCTCGAGCAGTTCGTCTTCGACATCCACATCGAGCAGCAGCACAACGACGTCAACATCGAGCAGTTCGTCTTCGACGTCTACGTCGAGCAGCAGTACGTCAACTAGCACCTTTAGCAGTTCGTCTTCGACGTCTACATCGAGCAGCAGCACGTCGACTAGCACCTCGAGCAGTTCGATTTCGACATCCACATCGAGCAGCAGCACATCGACGTCCACATCGAGCAGTTCGTCTTCGACGTCTACATCGAGCAGCAGCACGTCGACTAGCACCTCGAGCAGTTCGACTTCGACATCCACATCGAGCAGCAGCACTTCGACTAGCACCTCTAGCAGTTCGTCTTCGACGTCTACATCGAGCAGCAGCACGTCGACTAGCACCTCGAGCAGTTCGACTTCGACATCCACATCGAGCAGCAGCACATCGACGTCAACATCGAGCAGTTCGTCTTCGACGTCTACGTCGAGCAGCAGTACGTCAACTAGCACCTCGAGCAGTTCGACTTCGACATCCACATCGAGCAGCAGCACTTCGACTAGCACCTCTAGCAGTTCGTCGTCGACGTCTACATCGAGCAGCAGCACATCGACCAGCACCTCGAGCAGTTCGTCTTCGACATCCACATCGAGCAGCAGCACATCGACGTCAACATCGAGCAGTTCGTCTTCGACGTCTACGTCGAGCAGCAGTACGTCAACTAGCACCTCTAGCAGTTCGACTTCGACATCTACATCGAGCAGCAGCACATCGACCAGCACCTCGAGCAGTTCGTCTTCGACATCCACATCGAGCAGCAGCACATCGACGTCAACATCGAGCAGTTCGACTTCGACATCCACATCGAGCAGCAGCACATCGACTAGCACCTCGAGCAGTTCGTCTTCGACGTCTACATCGAGCAGCAGCACATCGACTAGCACATCGAGCAGTTCGTCTTCGACGTCTACATCGAGCAGCAGCACGTCGACTAGCACCTCGAGCAGTTCGACTTCGACATCCACATCGAGCAGCAGCACATCGACGTCCACATCGAGCAGTTTGTCTTCGACGTCTACATCGAGCAGCAGCACGAGTTCGTTTATTCTCAATGTTCTCCAAGTGTTTCTAACTAGTGACTAATTGGAGTTCACATAGATTTTTTTTGGAAAGTTCTCAACAAACTCCCCGACCCATATATTTTTACATACTTACTCTTTCCTGACCGAAATTGTTGCCGACGCTAACAAAGGTAGATGAATTGTCTTAAATTTTTCTTCCCTTCTCCAAGCAAGTAAGTCGGTCGCGTCCGCGACTTTCGCTCACGATTCCCTTGACCCAACTATTCTCGTCTACTAACAAATGTACTGGTCTTCTACTTCTACTCTGATTTAGAGGACTCTTCGGAAAAATGAGGTTAAAAAGATGAACGGTCTCATTGGGACTCTTCAGCGCAACGCCACAGTTGCTAATACCTCTTCGAAAGTTTCCTCTAAACCCCTTAACCCTTTCTGGCACCATGTTAGTGATAACACTGAACACGTTATCCTTTGGCAATAAAGATATGAATATCTAAAAAATTAGCTCCTAATAGCGTTAGAAACTTCTCAATTAAGATTCTCGCGAACAAACTTGTAGAAAATCGGAACCATTTCCAGCGAAATTAGTTTTTCGTTGCAGGTACCTCGTCTTCGACGTCCACATCGAGCAGCAGCACATCGACTAGCACCTCGAGCAGTTCGTCTTCGACGTCTACATCGAGCAGCAGCACATCGACTAGCACCTCGAGCAGTTCGACTTCGACATCTACATCGAGCAGCAGCACTTCGACTAGCACCTCTAGCAGTTCGTCTTCGACGTCTACATCGAGCAGCAGCACGTCGACTAGCACCTCGAGCAGTTCGACTTCGACATCCACATCGAGCAGCAGCACATCGACGTCCACATCGAGCAGTTCGTCTTCGACGTCTACATCGAGCAGCAGCACGTCGACTAGCACCTCGAGCAGTTCGACTTCGACATCCACATCGAGCAGCAGCACTTCGACTAGCACCTCTAGCAGTTCGTCTTCGACGTCTACATCGAGCAGCAGCACGTCGACTAGCACCTCGAGCAGTTCGACTTCGGCATCCACATCGAGCAGCAGCACATCGACGTCAACATCGAGCAGTTCGTCTTCGACGTCTACGTCGAGCAGCAGTACGTCAACTAGCACCTCGAGCAGTTCGACTTCGACATCCACATCGAGCAGCAGCACTTCGACTAGCACCTCTAGCAGTTCGTCGTCGACGTTTACATCGAGCAGCAGCACATCGACCAGCACCTCGAGCAGTTCGTCTTCGACATCCACATCGAGCAGCAGCACATCGACGTCAACATCGAGCAGTTCGTCTTCGACGTCTACGTCGAGCAGCAGTACGTCAACTAGCACCTCTAGCAGTTCGACTTCGACATCTACATCGAGCAGCAGCACTTCGACTAGCACCTCTAGCAGTTCGTCGTCGACGTCTACATCGAGCAGCAGCACATCGACCAGCTCGAGCAGTTCGTCTTCGACATCCACATCGAGCAGCAGCACATCGACGTCAACATCGAGCAGTTCGTCTTCGACGTCTACGTCGAGCAGCAGTACGTCAACTAGCACCTCTAGCAGTTCGTCTTCGACGTCTACATCGAGCAGCAGCACGTCGACTAGCACCTCGAGCAGTTCGACTTCGACATCCACATCGAGCAGCAGCACATCGACGTCCACATCGAGCAGTTCGTCTTCGACGTCTACATCGAGCAGCAGCACGTCGACTAGCACCTCGAGCAGTTCGACTTCGACATCCACATCGAGCAGCAGCACTTCGACTAGCACCTCTAGCAGTTCGTCTTCGACGTCTACATCGAGCAGCAGCACGTCGACTAGCACCTCGAGCAGTTCGACTTCGACATCCACATCGAGCAGCAGCACATCGACGTCAACAACGAGCAGTTCGTCTTCGACGTCTACGTCGAGCAGCAGTACGTCAACTAGCACCTCGAGCAGTTCGACTTCGACATCCACATCGAGCAGCAGCACTTCGACTAGCACCTCTAGCAGTTCGTCGTCGACGTCTACATCGAGCAGCAGCACATCGACCAGCACCTCGAGCAGTTCGTCTTCGACATCCACATCGAGCAGCAGCACATCGACGTCAACATCGAGCAGTTCGTCTTCGACGTCTACGTCGAGCAGCAGTACGTCAACTAGCACCTCTAGCAGTTCGACTTCGACATCTACATCGAGCAGCAGCACATCGACCAGCACCTCGAGCAGTTCGTCTTCGACATCCACATCGAGCAGCAGCACATCGACGTCAACATCGAGCAGTTCGTCTTCGACGTCTACGTCGAGCAGCAGTACGTCAACTAGCACCTCTAGCAGTTCGACTCCGACATCTACATCGAGCAGCAGCACTTCGACTAGCACCTCTAGCAGTTCGTCGTCGACGTCTACATCGAGCAGCAGCACATCGACCAGCACCTCGAGCAGTTCGTCTTCGACATCCACATCGAGCAGCAGCACATCGACGTCAACATCGAGCAGTTCGTCTTCGACGTCTACGTCGAGCAGCAGTACGTCAACTAGCACCTCTAGCAGTTCGTCTTCGACGTCTACATCGAGCAGCAGCACGTCGACTAGCACCTCGAGCAGTTCGACTTCGACATCCACATCGAGCAGCAGCACATCGACGTCCACATCGAGCAGTTCGTCTTCGACGTCTACATCGAGCAGCAGCACGTCGACTAGCACCTCGAGCAGTTCGACTTCGACATCCACATCGAGCAGCAGCACTTCGACTAGCACCTCTAGCAGTTCGTCTTCGACGTCTACATCGAGCAGAAGCACGTCGACTAGCACCTCGAGCAGTTCGACTTCGACATCCACATCGAGCAGCAGCACATCGACGTCAACATCGAGCAGTTCGTCTTCGACGTCTACGTCGAGCAGCAGTACGTCAACTAGCACCTCGAGCAGTTCGACTTCGACATCCACATCGAGCAGCAGCACTTCGACTAGCACCTCTAGCAGTTCGTCGTCGACGTCTACATCGAGCAGCAGCACATCGACCAGCACCTCGAGCAGTTCGTCTTCGACATCCACATCGAGCAGCAGCACATCGACGTCAACATCGAGCAGTTCGTCTTCGACGTCTACGTCGAGCAGCAGTACGTCAACTAGCACCTCTAGCAGTTCGACTTCGACATCTACATCGAGCAGCAGCACATCGACCAGCACCTCGAGCAGTTCGTCTTCGACATCCACATCGAGCAGCAGCACATCGACGTCAACATCGAGCAGTTCGACTTCGACATCCACATCGAGCAGCAGCACATCGACTAGCACCTCGAGCAGTTCGTCTTCGACGTCTACATCGAGCAGCAGCACATCGACTAGCACATCGAGCAGTTCGTCTTCGACGTCTACATCGATCAGCAGCACGTCGACTAGCACCTCGAGCAGTTCGACTTCGACATCCACATCGAGCAGCAGCACATCGACGTCCACATCGAGCAGTTCGTCTTCGACGTCTACATCGAGCAGCAGCACGAGTTCGTTTATTCTCAATGTTCTCCAAGTGTTTCTAACTAGTGACTAATTGGAATTCACATAGATTTTTTTTGGAAAGTTCTCAACAAACTCCCCGACCCATATATTTTTACATACTTACTCTTTCCTGACCGAAATTGTTGCCGACGCTAACAAAGGTAGATGAATTGTCTTAAATTTTTCTTCCCTTCTCCAAGCAAGTAAGTCGGTCGCGTCCGCGACTTTCGCTCACGATTCCCTTGACCCAACTATTCTCGTCTACTAACAAATGTACTGGTCTTCTACTTCTACTCTGATTTAGAGGACTCTTCGGAAAAATGAGGTTAAAAAGATGAACGGTCTCATTGGGACTCTTCAGCGCAACGCCACAGTTGCTAATACCTCTTCGAAAGTTTCCTCTAAACCCCTTAACCCTTTCTGGCACCATGTTAGTGATAACACTGAACACGTTATCCTTTGGCAATAAAGATATGAATATCTAAAAAATTAGCTCCTAATAGCGTTAGAAACTTCTCAATTAAGATTCTCGCGAACAAACTTGTAGAAAATCGGAACCATTTCCAGCGAAATTAGTTTTTCGTTGCAGGTACCTCGTCTTCGACGTCCACATCGAGCAGCAGCACATCGACTAGCACCTCGAGCAGTTCGTCTTCGACGTCTACATCGAGCAGCAGCACATCGACTAGCACCTCGAGCAGTTCGACTTCGACATCTACATCGAGCAGCAGCACTTCGACTAGCACCTCTAGCAGTTCGTCTTCGACGTCTACATCGAGCAGCAGCACGTCGACTAGCACCTCGAGCAGTTCGACTTCGACATCCACATCGAGCAGCAGCACATCGACGTCCACATCGAGCAGTTCGTCTTCGACGTCTACATCGAGCAGCAGCACGTCGACTAGCACCTCGAGCAGTTCGACTTCGACATCCACATCGAGCAGCAGCACTTCGACTAGCACCTCTAGCAGTTCGTCTTCGACGTCTACATCGAGCAGCAGCACGTCGACTAGCACCTCGAGCAGTTCGATTTCGACATCCACATCGAGCAGCAGCACATCGACGTCAACATCGAGCAGTTCGTCTTCGACGTCTACGTCGAGCAGCAGTACGTCAACTAGCACCTCGAGCAGTTCGACTTCGACATCCACATCGAGCAGCAGCACTTCGACTAGCACCTCTAGCAGTTCGTCGTCGACGTCTACATCGAGCAGCAGCACATCGACCAGCACCTCGAGCAGTTCGTCTTCGACATCCACATCGAGCAGCAGCACATCGACGTCAACATCGAGCAGTTCGTCTTCGACGTCTACGTCGAGCAGCAGTACGTCAACTAGCACCTCTAGCAGTTCGACTTCGACATCTACATCGAGCAGCAGCACTTCGACTAGCACCTCTAGCAGTTCGTCGTCGACGTCTACATCGAGCAGCAGCACATCGACCAGCTCGAGCAGTTCGTCTTCGACATCCACATCGAGCAGCAGCACATCGACGTCAACATCGAGCAGTTCGTCTTCGACGTCTACGTCGAGCAGCAGTACGTCAACTAGCACCTCTAGCAGTTCGTCTTCGACGTCTACATCGAGCAGCAGCACGTCGACTAGCACCTCGAGCAGTTCGACTTCGACATCCACATCGAGCAGCAGCACATCGACGTCCACATCGAGCAGTTCGTCTTCGACGTCTACATCGAGCAGCAGCACGTCGACTAGCACCTCGAGCAGTTCGACTTCGACATCCACATCGAGCAGCAGCACTTCGACTAGCACCTCTAGCAGTTCGTCTTCGACGTCTACATCGAGCAGCAGCACGTCGACTAGCACCTCGAGCAGTTCGACTTCGACATCCACATCGAGCAGCAGCACATCGACGTCAACATCGAGCAGTTCGTCTTCGACGTCTACGTCGAGCAGCAGTACGTCAACTAGCACCTCGAGCAGTTCGACTTCGACATCCACATCGAGCAGCAGCACTTCGACTAGCACCTCTAGCAGTTCGTCGTCGACGTCTACATCGAGCAGCAGCACATCGACCAGCACCTCGAGCAGTTCGTCTTCGACATCCACATCGAGCAGCAGCACATCGACGTCAACATCGAGCAGTTCGTCTTCGACGTCTACGTCGAGCAGCAGTACGTCAACTAGCACCTCTAGCAGTTCAACTTCGACATCTACATCGAGCAGCAGCACATCGACCAGCACCTCGAGCAGTTCGTCTTCGACATCCACATCGAGCAGCAGCACATCGACGTCAACATCGAGCAGTTCGTCTTCGACGTCTACGTCGAGCAGCAGTACGTCAACTAGCACCTCTAGCAGTTCGACTTCAACATCTACATCGAGCAGCAGCACATCGACCAGCACCTCGAGCAGTTCGTCTTCGACATCCACATCGAGCAGCAGCACATCGACGTCAACATCGAGCAGTTCGACTTCGACATCCACATCGAGCAGCAGCACATCGACTAGCACCTCGAGCAGTTCGTCTTCGACGTCTACATCGAGCAGCAGCACATCGACTAGCACATCGAGCAGTTCGTCTTCGACGTCTACATCGAGCAGCAGCACGTCGACTAGCACCTCGAGCAGTTCGACTTCGACATCCACATCGAGCAGCAGCACATCGACGTCCACATCGAGCAGTTCGTCTTCGACGTCTACATCGAGCAGCAGCACGAGTTCGTTTATTCTCAATGTTCTCCAAGTGTTTCTAACTAGTGACTAATTGGAATTCACATAGATTTTTTTTGGAAAGTTCTCAACAAACTCCCCGACCCATATATTTTTACATACTTACTCTTTCCTGACCGAAATTGTTGCCGACGCTAACAAAGGTAGATGAATTGTCTTAAATTTTTCTTCCCTTCTCCAAGCAAGTAAGTCGGTCGCGTCCGCGACTTTCGCTCACGATTCCCTTGACCCAACTATTCTCGTCTACTAACAAATGTACTGGTCTTCTACTTCTACTCTGATTTAGAGGACTCTTCATAAAAATGAGGTTAAAAAGATGAACGGTCTCGTTGGGACTCTTCAGCGCAACGCCACAGTTGCTAATACCTCTTCGAAAGTTTCCTCTAAACCCCATAACCCTTTCTGGCACCATGTTAGTGATAACACTGAACACGTTATCCTTTGGCAATAAAGATATGAATATCTAAAAAATTAGCTCCTAATAGCGTTAGAAACTTCTCAATTAAGATTCTCGCGAACAAACTTGTAGAAAATCGGAACCATTTCCAGCGAAATTAGTTTTTCGTTGCAGGTACCTCGTCTTCGACGTCCACATCGAGCAGCAGCACATCGACTAGCACCTCGAACAGTTCGTCTTCGACGTCTACATCGAGCAGCAGCACATCGACTAGCACCTCGAGCAGTTCGACTTCGACATCTACATCGAGCAGCAGCACTTCGACTAGCACCTCTAGCAGTTCGTCTTCGACGTCTACATCGAGCAGCAGCACGTCGACTAGCACCTCGAGCAGTTCGACTTCGACATCCACATCGAGCAGCAGCACATCGACGTCCACATCGAGCAGTTCGTCTTCGACGTCTACATCGAGCAGCAGCACGTCGACTAGCACCTCGAGCAGTTCGACTTCGACATCCACATCGAGCAGCAGCACATCGACGTCAACATCGAGCAGTTCGTCTTCGACGTCTACGTCGAGCAGCAGTACGTCAACTAGCACCTCGAGCAGTTCGACTTCGACATCCACATCGAGCAGCAGCACTTCGACTAGCACCTCTAGCAGTTCGTCGTCGACGTCTACATCGAGCAGCAGCACATCGACCAGCTCGAGCAGTTCGTCTTCGACATCCACATCGAGCAGCAGCACATCGACGTCAACATCGAGCAGTTCGTCTTCGACGTCTACGTCGAGCAGCAGTACGTCAACTAGCACCTCTAGCAGTTCGTCTTCGACGTCTACATCGAGCAGCAGCACGTCGACTAGCACCTCGAGCAGTTCGACTTCGACATCCACATCGAGCAGCAGCACATCGACGTCCACATCGAGCAGTTCGTCTTCGACGTCTACATCGAGCAGCAGCACGTCGACTAGCACCTCGAGCAGTTCGACTTCGACATCCACATCGAGCAGCAGCACTTCGACTAGCACCTCTAGCAGTTCGTCTTCGACGTCTACATCGAGCAGCAGCACGTCGACTAGCACCTCGAGCAGTTCGACTTCGACATCCACATCGAGCAGCAGCACATCGACGTCAACATCGAGCAGTTCGTCTTCGACGTCTACGTCGAGCAGCAGTACGTCAACTAGCACCTCGAGCAGTTCGACTTCGACATCCACATCGAGCAGCAGCACTTCGACTAGCACCTCTAGCAGTTCGTCGTCGACGTCTACATCGAGCAGCAGCACATCGACCAGCACCTCGAGCAGTTCGTCTTCGACATCCACATCGAGCAGCAGCACATCGACGTCAACATCGAGCAGTTCGTCTTCGACGTCTACGTCGAGCAGCAGTACGTCAACTAGCACCTCTAGCAGTTCGACTTCGACATCTACATCGAGCAGCAGCACATCGACCAGCACCTCGAGCAGTTCGTCTTCGACATCCACATCGAGCAGCAGCACATCGACGTCAACATCGAGCAGTTCGTCTTCGACGTCTACGTCGAGCAGCAGTACGTCAACTAGCACCTCTAGCAGTTCGACTTCAACATCTACATCGAGCAGCAGCACATCGACCAGCACCTCGAGCAGTTCGTCTTCGACATCCACATCGAGCAGCAGCACATCGACGTCAACATCGAGCAGTTCGACTTCGACATCCACATCGAGCAGCAGCACATCGACTAGCACCTCGAGCAGTTCGTCTTCGACGTCTACATCGAGCAGCAGCACATCGACTAGCACATCGAGCAGTTCGTCTTCGACTTCTACATCGAGCAGCAGCACGTCGACTAGCACCTCGAGCAGTTCGACTTCGACATCCACATCGAGCAGCAGCACATCGACGTCCACATCGAGCAGTTCGTCTTCGACGTCTACATCGAGCAGCAGCACGAGTTCGTTTATTCTCAATGTTCTCCAAGTGTTTCTAACTAGTGACTAATTGGAATTCACATAGATTTTTTTTGGAAAGTTCTCAACAAACTCCCCGACCCATATATTTTTACATACTTACTCTTTCCTGACCGAAATTGTTGCCGACGCTAACAAAGGTAGATGAATTGTCTTAAATTTTTCTTCCCTTCTCCAAGCAAGTAAGTCGGTCGCGTCCGCGACTTTCGCTCACGATTCCCTTGACCCAACTATTCTCGTCTACTAACAAATGTACTGGTCTTCTACTTCTACTCTGATTTAGAGGACTCTTCATAAAAATGAGGTGAAAAGATGAACGGTCTCGTTGGGACTCTTCAGCGCAACGCCACAGTTGCTAATACCTCTTCGAAAGTTTCCTCTAAACCCCATAACCCTTTCTGGCACCATGTTAGTGATAACACTGAACACGTTATCCTTTGGCAATAAAGATATGAATATCTAAAAAATTAGCTCCTAATAGCGTTAGAAACTTCTCAATTAAGATTCTCGCGAACAAACTTGTAGAAAATCGGAACCATTTCCAGCGAAATTAGTTTTTCGTTGCAGGTACCTCGTCTTCGACGTCCACATCGAGCAGCAGCACATCGACTAGCACCTCGAGCAGTTCGTCTTCGACGTCTACATCGAGCAGCAGCACATCGACTAGCACCTCGAGCAGTTCGACTTCGACATCTACATCGAGCAGCAGCACTTCGACTAGCACCTCTAGCAGTTCGTCTTCGACGTCTACATCGAGCAGCAGCACGTCGACTAGCACCTCGAGCAGTTCGACTTCGACATCCACATCGAGCAGCAGCACATCGACGTCCACATCGAGCAGTTCGTCTTCGACGTCTACATCGAGCAGCAGCACGTCGACTAGCACCTCGAGCAGTTCGACTTCGACATCCACATCGAGCAGCAGCACATCGACGTCAACATCGAGCAGTTCGTCTTCGACTTCTACGTCGAGCAGCAGTACGTCAACTAGCACCTCGAGCAGTTCGACTTCGACATCCACATCGAGCAGCAGCACTTCGACTAGCACCTCTAGCAGTTCGTCGTCGACGTCTACATCGAGCAGCAGCACATCGACCAGCACCTCGAGCAGTTCGTCTTCGACATCCACATCGAGCAGCAGCACATCGACGTCAACATCGAGCAGTTCGTCTTCGACGTCTACGTCGAGCAGCAGTACGTCAACTAGCACCTCTAGCAGTTCGACTTCGACATCTACATCGAGCAGCAGCACTTCGACTAGCACCTCTAGCAGTTCGTCGTCGACGTCTACATCGAGCAGCAGCACATCGACCAGCTCGAGCAGTTCGTCTTCGACATCCACATCGAGCAGCAGCACATCGACGTCAACATCGAGCAGTTCGTCTTCGACGTCTACGTCGAGCAGCAGTACGTCAACTAGCACCTCTAGCAGTTCGTCTTCGACGTCTACATCGAGCAGCAGCACGTCGACTAGCACCTCGAGCAGTTCGACTTCGACATCCACATCGAGCAGCAGCACATCGACGTCCACATCGAGCAGTTCGTCTTCGACGTCTACATCGAGCAGCAGCACGTCGACTAGCACCTCGAGCAGTTCGACTTCGACATCCACATCGAGCAGCAGCACTTCGACTAGCACCTCTAGCAGTTCGTCTTCGACGTCTACATCGAGCAGCAGCACGTCGACTAGCACCTCGAGCAGTTCGACTTCGACATCCACATCGAGCAGCAGCACATCGACGTCAACATCGAGCAGTTCGTCTTCGACGTCTACGTCGAGCAGCAGTACGTCAACTAGCACCTCGAGCAGTTCGACTTCGACATCCACATCGAGCAGCAGCACTTCGACTAGCACCTCTAGCAGTTCGTCGTCGACGTCTACATCGAGCAGCAGCACATCGACCAGCACCTCGAGCAGTTCGTCTTCGACATCCACATCGAGCAGCAGCACATCGACGTCAACATCGAGCAGTTCGTCTTCGACGTCTACGTCGAGCAGCAGTACGTCAACTAGCACCTCTAGCAGTTCGACTTCGACATCTACATCGAGCAGCAGCACATCGACCAGCACCTCGAGCAGTTCGTCTTCGACATCCACATCGAGCAGCAGCACATCGACGTCAACATCGAGCAGTTCGTCTTCGACGTCTACGTCGAGCAGCAGTACGTCAACTAGCACCTCTAGCAGTTCGACTTCAACATCTACATCGAGCAGCAGCACATCGACCAGCACCTCGAGCAGTTCGTCTTCGACATCCACATCGAGCAGCAGCACATCGACGTCAACATCGAGCAGTTCGACTTCGACATCCACATCGAGCAGCAGCACATCGACTAGCACCTCGAGCAGTTCGTCTTCGACGTCTACATCGAGCAGCAGCACATCGACTAGCACATCGAGCAGTTCGTCTTCGACGTCTACATCGAGCAGCAGCACGTCGACTAGCACCTCGAGCAGTTCGACTTCGACATCCACATCGAGCAGCAGCACATCGACGTCCACATCGAGCAGTTCGTCTTCGACGTCTACATCGAGCAGCAGCACGAGTTCGTTTATTCTCAATGTTCTCCAAGTGTTTCTAACTAGTGACTAATTGGAAGTCACATAGATTTTTTTTGGAAAGTTCTCAACAAACTCCCCGACCCATATATTTTTACATACTTACTCTTTCCTGACCGAAATTGTTGCCGACGCTAACAAAGGTAGATGAATTGTCTTAAATTTTTCTTCCCTTCTCCAAGCAAGTAAGTCGGTCGCGTCCGCGACTTTCGCTCACGATTCCCTTGACCCAACTATTCTCGTCTACTAACAAATGTACTGGTCTTCTACTTCTACTCTGATTTAGAGGACTCTTCATAAAAATGAGGTTAAAAAGATGAACGGTCTCGTTGGGACTCTTCAGCGCAACGCCACAGTTGCTAATACCTCTTCGAAAGTTTCCTCTAAACCCCATAACCCTTTCTGGCACCATGTTAGTGATAACACTGAACACGTTATCCTTTGGCAATAAAGATATGAATATCTAAAAAATTAGCTCCTAATAGCGTTAGAAACTTCTAAATTAAGATTCTCGCGAACAAACTTGTAGAAAATCGGAACCATTTCCAGCGAAATTAGTTTTTCGTTGCAGGTACCTCGTCTTCGACGTCCACATCGAGCAGCAGCACATCGACTAGCACCTCGAGCAGTTCGTCTTCGACGTCTACATCGAGCAGCAGCACATCGACTAGCACCTCGAGCAGTTCGACTTCGACATCTACATCGAGCAGCAGCACTTCGACTAGCACCTCTAGCAGTTCGTCTTCGACGTCTACATCGAGCAGCAGCACGTCGACTAGCACCTCGAGCAGTTCGACTTCGACATCCACATCGAGCAGCAGCACATCGACGTCCACATCGAGCAGTTCGTCTTCGACGTCTACATCGAGCAGCAGCACGTCGACTAGCACCTCGAGCAGTTCGACTTCGACATCCACATCGAGCAGCAGCACTTCGACTAGCACCTCTAGCAGTTCGTCTTCGACGTCTACATCGAGCAGCAGCACGTCGACTAGCACCTCGAGCAGTTCGACTTCGACATCCACATCGAGCAGCAGCACATCGACGTCAACATCGAGCAGTTCGTCTTCGACGTCTACGTCGAGCAGCAGTACGTCAACTAGCACCTCGAGCAGTTCGACTTCGACATCCACATCGAGCAGCAGCACTTCGACTAGCACCTCTAGCAGTTCGTCGTCGACGTCTACATCGAGCAGCAGCACATCGACCAGCACCTCGAGCAGTTCGTCTTCGACATCCACATCGAGCAGCAGCACATCGACGTCAACATCGAGCAGTTCGTCTTCGACGTCTACGTCGAGCAGCAGTACGTCAACTAGCACCTCTAGCAGTTCGACTTCGACATCTACATCGAGCAGCAGCACTTCGACTAGCACCTCTAGCAGTTCGTCGTCGACGTCTACATCGAGCAGCAGCACATCGACCAGCACCTCGAGCAGTTCGTCTTCGACATCCACATCGAGCAGCAGCACATCGACGTCAACATCGAGCAGTTCGTCTTCGACGTCTACGTCGAGCAGCAGTACGTCAACTAGCACCTCTAGCAGTTCGTCTTCGACGTCTACATCGAGCAGCAGCACGTCGACTAGCACCTCGAGCAGTTCGACTTCGACATCCACATCGAGCAGCAGCACATCGACGTCCACATCGAGCAGTTCGTCTTCGACGTCTACATCGAGCAGCAGCACGTCGACTAGCACCTCGAGCAGTTCGACTTCGACATCCACATCGAGCAGCAGCACTTCGACTAGCACCTCTAGCAGTTCGTCTTCGACGTCTACATCGAGCAGCAGCACGTCGACTAGCACCTCGAGCAGTTCGACTTCGACATCCACATCGAGCAGCAGCACATCGACGTCAACATCGAGCAGTTCGTCTTCGACGTCTACGTCGAGCAGCAGTACGTCAACTAGCACCTCGAGCAGTTCGACTTCGACATCCACATCGAGCAGCAGCACTTCGACTAGCACCTCTAGCAGTTCGTCGTCGACGTCTACATCGAGCAGCAGCACATCGACCAGCACCTCGAGCAGTTCGTCTTCGACATCCACATCGAGCAGCAGCACATCGACGTCAACATCGAGCAGTTCGTCTTCGACGTCTACGTCGAGCAGCAGTACGTCAACTAGCACCTCTAGCAGTTCGACTTCGACATCTACATCGAGCAGCAGCACATCGACCAGCACCTCGAGCAGTTCGTCTTCGACATCCACATCGAGCAGCAGCACATCGACGTCAACATCGAGCAGTTCGACTTCGACATCCACATCGAGCAGCAGCACATCGACTAGCACCTCGAGCAGTTCGTCTTCGACGTCTACATCGAGCAGCAGCACATCGACTAGCACATCGAGCAGTTCGTCTTCGACGTCTACATCGAGCAGCAGCACGTCGACTAGCACCTCGAGCAGTTCGACTTCGACATCCACATCGAGCAGCAGCACATCGACGTCCACATCGAGCAGTTCGTCTTCGACGTCTACATCGAGCAGCAGCACGTCGACTAGCACCTCGAGCAGTTCGACTTCGACATCCACATCGAGCAGCAGCACATCGACGTCAACATCGAGCAGTTCGTCTTCGACGTCTACGTCGAGCAGCAGTACGTCAACTAGCACCTCGAGCAGTTCGACTTCGACATCCACATCGAGCAGCAGCACTTCGACTAGCACCTCTAGCAGTTCGTCGTCGACGTCTACATCGAGCAGCAGCACATCGACCAGCACCTCGAGCAGTTCGTCTTCGACATCCACATCGAGCAGCAGCACATCGACGTCAACATCGAGCAGTTCGTCTTCGACGTCTACGTCGAGCAGCAGTACGTCAACTAGCACCTCTAGCAGTTCGACTTCGACATCTACATCGAGCAGCAGCACTTCGACTAGCACCTCTAGCAGTTCGTCGTCGACGTCTACATCGAGCAGCAGCACATCGACCAGCACCTCGAGCAGTTCGTCTTCGACATCCACATCGAGCAGCAGCACATCGACGTCAACATCGAGCAGTTCGTCTTCGACGTCTACGTCGAGCAGCAGTACGTCAACTAGCACCTCTAGCAGTTCGTCTTCGACGTCTACATCGAGCAGCAGCACGTCGACTAGCACCTCGAGCAGTTCGTCTTCGACGTCTACATCGAGCAGCAGCACATCGACTAGCACCTCGAGCAGTTCGACTTCGACATCTACATCGAGCAGCAGCACTTCGACTAGCACCTCTAGCAGTTCGTCTTCGACGTCTACATCGAGCAGCAGCACGTCGACTAGCACCTCGAGCAGTTCGACTTCGACATCCACATCGAGCAGCAGCACATCGACGTCCACATCGAGCAGTTCGTCTTCGACGTCTACATCGAGCAGCAGCACGTCGACTAGCACCTCGAGCAGTTCGACTTCGACATCCACATCGAGCAGCAGCACTTCGACTAGCACCTCTAGCAGTTCGTCTTCGACGTCTACATCGAGCAGCAGCACGTCGACTAGCACCTCGAGCAGTTCGACTTCGACATCCACATCGAGCAGCAGCACATCGACGTCAACATCGAGCAGTTCGTCTTCGACGTCTACGTCGAGCAGCAGTACGTCAACTAGCACCTCGAGCAGTTCGACTTCGACATCCACATCGAGCAGCAGCACTTCGACTAGCACCTCTAGCAGTTCGTCGTCGACGTCTACATCGAGCAGCAGCACATCGACCAGCACCTCGAGCAGTTCGTCTTCGACATCCACATCGAGCAGCAGCACATCGACGTCAACATCGAGCAGTTCGTCTTCGACGTCTACGTCGAGCAGCAGTACGTCAACTAGCACCTCTAGCAGTTCGACTTCGACATCTACATCGAGCAGCAGCACTTCGACTAGCACCTCTAGCAGTTCGTCGTCGACGTCTACATCGAGCAGCAGCACATCGACCAGCACCTCGAGCAGTTCGTCTTCGACATCCACATCGAGCAGCAGCACATCGACGTCAACATCGAGCAGTTCGTCTTCGACGTCTACGTCGAGCAGCAGTACGTCAACTAGCACCTCTAGCAGTTCGTCTTCGACGTCTACATCGAGCAGCAGCACGTCGACTAGCACCTCGAGCAGTTCGACTTCGACATCCACATCGAGCAGCAGCACATCGACGTCCACATCGAGCAGTTCGTCTTCGACGTCTACATCGAGCAGCAGCACGTCGACTAGCACCTCGAGCAGTTCGACTTCGACATCCACATCGAGCAGCAGCACTTCGACTAGCACCTCTAGCAGTTCGTCTTCGACGTCTACATCGAGCAGCAGCACGTCGACTAGCACCTCGAGCAGTTCGACTTCGACATCCACATCGAGCAGCAGCACATCGACGTCAACATCGAGCAGTTCGTCTTCGACGTCTACGTCGAGCAGCAGTACGTCAACTAGCACCTCGAGCAGTTCGACTTCGACATCCACATCGAGCAGCAGCACTTCGACTAGCACCTCTAGCAGTTCGTCGTCGACGTCTACATCGAGCAGCAGCACATCGACCAGCACCTCGAGCAGTTCGTCTTCGACATCCACATCGAGCAGCAGCACATCGACGTCAACATCGAGCAGTTCGTCTTCGACGTCTACGTCGAGCAGCAGTACGTCAACTAGCACCTCTAGCAGTTCGACTTCGACATCTACATCGAGCAGCAGCACATCGACCAGCACCTCGAGCAGTTCGTCTTCGACATCCACATCGAGCAGCAGCACATCGACGTCAACATCGAGCAGTTCGACTTCGACATCCACATCGAGCAGCAGCACATCGACTAGCACCTCGAGCAGTTCGTCTTCGACGTCTACATCGAGCAGCAGCACATCGACTAGCACATCGAGCAGTTCGTCTTCGACGTCTACATCGAGCAGCAGCACGTCGACTAGCACCTCGAGCAGTTCGACTTCGACATCCACATCGAGCAGCAGCACATCGACGTCCACATCGAGCAGTTCGTCTTCGACGTCTACATCGAGCAGCAGCACGTCGACTAGCACCTCGAGCAGTTCGACTTCGACATCCACATCGAGCAGCAGCACATCGACGTCAACATCGAGCAGTTCGTCTTCGACGTCTACGTCGAGCAGCAGTACGTCAACTAGCACCTCGAGCAGTTCGACTTCGACATCCACATCGAGCAGCAGCACTTCGACTAGCACCTCTAGCAGTTCGTCGTCGACGTCTACATCGAGCAGCAGCACATCGACCAGCACCTCGAGCAGTTCGTCTTCGACATCCACATCGAGCAGCAGCACATCGACGTCAACATCGAGCAGTTCGTCTTCGACGTCTACGTCGAGCAGCAGTACGTCAACTAGCACCTCTAGCAGTTCGACTTCGACATCTACATCGAGCAGCAGCACTTCGACTAGCACCTCTAGCAGTTCGTCGTCGACGTCTACATCGAGCAGCAGCACATCGACCAGCACCTCGAGCAGTTCGTCTTCGACATCCACATCGAGCAGCAGCACATCGACGTCAACATCGAGCAGTTCGTCTTCGACGTCTACGTCGAGCAGCAGTACGTCAACTAGCACCTCTAGCAGTTCGTCTTCGACGTCTACATCGAGCAGCAGCACGTCGACTAGCACCTCGAGCAGTTCGACTTCGACATCCACATCGAGCAGCAGCACATCGACGTCCACATCGAGCAGTTCGTCTTCGACGTCTACATCGAGCAGCAGCACGTCGACTAGCACCTCGAGCAGTTCGACTTCGACATCCACATCGAGCAGCAGCACTTCGACTAGCACCTCTAGCAGTTCGTCTTCGACGTCTACATCGAGCAGCAGCACGTCGACTAGCACCTCGAGCAGTTCGACTTCGACATCCACATCGAGCAGCAGCACATCGACGTCAACATCGAGCAGTTCGTCTTCGACGTCTACGTCGAGCAGCAGTACGTCAACTAGCACCTCGAGCAGTTCGACTTCGACATCCACATCGAGCAGCAGCACTTCGACTAGCACCTCTAGCAGTTCGTCGTCGACGTCTACATCGAGCAGCAGCACATCGACCAGCACCTCGAGCAGTTCGTCTTCGACATCCACATCGAGCAGCAGCACATCGACGTCAACATCGAGCAGTTCGTCTTCGACGTCTACGTCGAGCAGCAGTACGTCAACTAGCACCTCTAGCAGTTCGACTTCGACATCTACATCGAGCAGCAGCACATCGACCAGCACCTCGAGCAGTTCGTCTTCGACATCCACATCGAGCAGCAGCACATCGACGTCAACATCGAGCAGTTCGACTTCGACATCCACATCGAGCAGCAGCACATCGACTAGCACCTCGAGCAGTTCGACTTCGACATCCACATCGAGCAGCAGCACTTCGACTAGCACCTCTAGCAGTTCGTCTTCGACGTCTACATCGAGCAGCAGCACGTCGACTAGCACCTCGAGCAGTTCGACTTCGACATCCACATCGAGCAGCAGCACATCGACGTCAACATCGAGCAGTTCGTCTTCGACGTCTACATCGAGCAGCAGCACGTCGACTAGCACCTCGAGCAGTTCGACTTCGACATCCACATCGAGCAGCAGCACATCGACGTCAACATCGAGCAGTTCGTCTTCGACGTCTACGTCGAGCAGCAGTACGTCAACTAGCACCTCGAGCAGTTCGACTTCGACATCCACATCGAGCAGCAGCACTTCGACTAGCACCTCTAGCAGTTCGTCGTCGACGTCTACATCGAGCAGCAGCACATCGACCAGCTCGAGCAGTTCGTCTTCGACATCCACATCGAGCAGCAGCACATCGACGTCAACATCGAGCAGTTCGTCTTCGACGTCTACGTCGAGCAGCAGTACGTCAACTAGCACCTCTAGCAGTTCGTCTTCGACGTCTACATCGAGCAGCAGCACGTCGACTAGCACCTCGAGCAGTTCGACTTCGACATCCACATCGAGCAGCAGCACATCGACGTCCACATCGAGCAGTTCGTCTTCGACGTCTACATCGAGCAGCAGCACTTCGACTAGCACCTCGAGCAGTTCGACTTCGACATCCACATCGAGCAGCAGCACTTCGACTAGCACCTCTAGCAGTTCGTCTTCGACGTCTACATCGAGCAGCAGCACGTCGACTAGCACCTCGAGCAGTTCGACTTCGACATCCACATCGAGCAGCAGCACATCGACGTCAACATCGAGCAGTTCGTCTTCGACGTCTACGTCGAGCAGCAGTACGTCAACTAGCACCTCGAGCAGTTCGACTTCGACATCCACATCGAGCAGCAGCACTTCGACTAGCACCTCTAGCAGTTCGTCGTCGACGTCTACATCGAGCAGCAGCACATCGACCAGCACCTCGAGCAGTTCGTCTTCGACATCCACATCGAGCAGCAGCACATCGACGTCAACATCGAGCAGTTCGTCTTCGACGTCTACGTCGAGCAGCAGTACGTCAACTAGCACCTCTAGCAGTTCGACTTCGACATCTACATCGAGCAGCAGCACATCGACCAGCACCTCGAGCAGTTCGTCTTCGACATCCACATCGAGCAGCAGCACATCGACGTCAACATCGAGCAGTTCGTCTTCGACGTCTACGTCGAGCAGCAGTACGTCAACTAGCACCTCTAGCAGTTCGACTTCAACATCTACATCGAGCAGCAGCACATCGACCAGCACCTCGAGCAGTTCGTCTTCGACATCCACATCGAGCAGCAGCACATCGACGTCAACATCGAGCAGTTCGACTTCGACATCCACATCGAGCAGCAGCACATCGACTAGCACCTCGAGCAGTTCGTCTTCGACGTCTACATCGAGCAGCAGCACATCGACTAGCACATCGAGCAGTTCGTCTTCGACGTCTACATCGAGCAGCAGCACGTCGACTAGCACCTCGAGCAGTTCGACTTCGACATCCACATCGAGCAGCAGCACATCGACGTCCACATCGAGCAGTTCGTCTTCGACGTCTACATCGAGCAGCAGCACGAGTTCGTTTATTCTCAATGTTCTCCAAGTGTTTCTAACTAGTGACTAATTGGAATTCACATAGATTTTTTTTGGAAAGTTCTCAACAAACTCCCCGACCCATATATTTTTACATACTTACTCTTTCCTGACCGAAATTGTTGCCGACGCTAACAAAGGTAGATGAATTGTCTTAAATTTTTCTTCCCTTCTCCAAGCAAGTAAGTCGGTCGCGTCCGCGACTTTCGCTCACGATTCCCTTGACCCAACTATTCTCGTCTACTAACAAATGTACTGGTCTTCTACTTCTACTCTGATTTAGAGGACTCTTCATAAAAATGAGGTGAAAAGATGAACGGTCTCGTTGGGACTCTTCAGCGCAACGCCACAGTTGCTAATACCTCTTCGAAAGTTTCCTCTAAACCCCATAACCCTTTCTGGCACCATTTTAGTGATAACACTGAACACGTTATCCTTTGGCAATAAAGATATGAATATCTAAAAAATTAGCTCCTAATAGCGTTAGAAACTTCTCAATTAAGATTCTCGCGAACAAACTTGTAGAAAATCGGAACCATTTCCAGCGAAATTAGTTTTTCGTTGCAGGTACCTCGTCTTCGACGTCCACATCGAGCAGCAGCACATCGACTAGCACCTCGAGCAGTTCGTCTTCGACGTCTACATCGAGCAGCAGCACATCGACTAGCACCTCGAGCAGTTCGACTTCGACATCCACATCGAGCAGCAGCACATCGACGTCCACATCGAGCAGTTCGTCTTCGACGTCTACATCGAGCAGCAGCACGTCGACTAGCACCTCGAGCAGTTCGACTTCGACATCCACATCGAGCAGCAGCACATCGACGTCAACATCGAGCAGTTCGTCTTCGACGTCTACGTCGAGCAGCAGTACGTCAACTAGCACCTCGAGCAGTTCGACTTCGACATCCACATCGAGCAGCAGCACTTCGACTAGCACCTCTAGCAGTTCGTCGTCGACGTCTACATCGAGCAGCAGCACATCGACCAGCACCTCGAGCAGTTCGTCTTCGACATCCACATCGAGCAGCAGCACATCGACGTCAACATCGAGCAGTTCGTCTTCGACGTCTACGTCGAGCAGCAGTACGTCAACTAGCACCTCTAGCAGTTCGACTTCGACATCTACATCGAGCAGCAGCACTTCGACTAGCACCTCTAGCAGTTCGTCGTCGACGTCTACATCGAGCAGCAGCACATCGACCAGCTCGAGCAGTTCGTCTTCGACATCCACATCGAGCAGCAGCACATCGACGTCAACATCGAGCAGTTCGTCTTCGACGTCTACGTCGAGCAGCAGTACGTCAACTAGCACCTCTAGCAGTTCGTCTTCGACGTCTACATCGAGCAGCAGCACGTCGACTAGCACCTCGAGCAGTTCGACTTCGACATCCACATCGAGCAGCAGCACATCGACGTCCACATCGAGCAGTTCGTCTTCGACGTCTACATCGAGCAGCAGCACGTCGACTAGCACCTCGAGCAGTTCGACTTCGACATCCACATCGAGCAGCAGCACTTCGACTAGCACCTCTAGCAGTTCGTCTTCGACGTCTACATCGAGCAGCAGCACGTCGACTAGCACCTCGAGCAGTTCGACTTCGACATCCACATCGAGCAGCAGCACATCGACGTCAACATCGAGCAGTTCGTCTTCGACGTCTACGTCGAGCAGCAGTACGTCAACTAGCACCTCGAGCAGTTCGACTTCGACATCCACATCGAGCAGCAGCACTTCGACTAGCACCTCTAGCAGTTCGTCGTCGACGTCTACATCGAGCAGCAGCACATCGACCAGCACCTCGAGCAGTTCGTCTTCGACATCCACATCGAGCAGCAGCACATCGACGTCAACATCGAGCAGTTCGTCTTCGACGTCTACGTCGAGCAGCAGTACGTCAACTAGCACCTCTAGCAGTTCGTCTTCGACGTCTACATCGAGCAGCAGCACGTCGACTAGCACCTCGAGCAGTTCGACTTCGACATCCACATCGAGCAGCAGCACATCGACGTCCACATCGAGCAGTTCGTCTTCGACGTCTACATCGAGCAGCAGCACGTCGACTAGCACTTCGAGCAGTTCGACTTCGACATCCACATCGAGCAGCAGCACTTCGACTAGCACCTCTAGCAGTTCGTCGTCGACGTCTACATCGAGCAGCAGCACATCGACCAGCACCTCGAGCAGTTCGTCTTCGACATCCACATCGAGCAGCAGCACATCGACGTCAACATCGAGCAGTTCGTCTTCGACGTCTACGTCGAGCAGCAGTACGTCAACTAGCACCTCTAGCAGTTCGTCTTCGACGTCTACATCGAGCAGCAGCACGTCAACTAGCACCTCGAGCAGTTCGACTTCGACATCCACATCGAGCAGCAGCACATCGACGTCCACATCGAGCAGTTCGTCTTCGACGTCTACATCGAGCAGCAGCACGTCGACTAGCACTTCGAGCAGTTCGACTTCGACATCCACATCGAGCAGCAGCACGTCGACTAGCACCTCTAGCAGTTCGTCTTCGACGTCTACATCGAGCAGCAGCACGTCGACTAGCACCTCGAGCAGTTCGACTTCGACATCCACATCGAGCAGCAGCACATCGACGTCAACATCGAGCAGTTCGTCTTCGACGTCTACGTCGAGCAGCAGTACGTCAACTAGCACCTCGAGCAGTTCGACTTCGACATCCACATCGAGCAGCAGCACTTCGACTAGCACCTCTAGCAGTTCGTCGTCGACGTCTACATCGAGCAGCAGCACATCGACCAGCACCTCGAGCAGTTCGTCTTCGACATCCACATCGAGCAGCAGCACATCGACGTCAACATCGAGCAGTTCGTCTTCGACGTCTACGTCGAGCAGCAGTACGTCAACTAGCACCTCTAGCAGTTCGACTTCGACATCTACATCGAGCAGCAGCACATCGACCAGCACCTCGAGCAGTTCGTCTTCGACATCCACATCGAGCAGCAGCACATCGACGTCAACATCGAGCAGTTCGACTTCGACATCCACATCGAGCAGCAGCACATCGACTAGCACCTCGAGCAGTTCGTCTTCGACGTCTACATCGAGCAGCAGCACATCGACTAGCACATCGAGCAGTTCGTCTTCGACGTCTACGTCGAGCAGCAGCACGTCGACTAGCACCTCGAGCAGTTCGACTTCGACATCCACATCGAGCAGCAGCACATCGACGTCCACATCGAGCAGTTCGTCTTCGACGTCTACATCGAGCAGCAGCACGAGTTCGTTTATTCTCAATGTTCTCCAAGTGTTTCTAACTAGTGACTAATTGGAATTCACATAGATTTTTTTTGGAAAGTTCTCAACAAACTCCCCGACCCATATATTTTTACATACTTACTCTTTCCTGACCGAAATTGTTGCCGACGCTAACAAAGGTAGATGAATTGTCTTAAATTTTTCTTCCCTTCTCCAAGCAAGTAAGTCGGTCGCGTCCGCGACTTTCGCTCACGATTCACTTGACCCAACTATTCTCGTCTACTAACAAATGTACTGGTCTTCTACTTCTACTCTGATTTAGAGGACTCTTCGGAAAAATGAGGTTAAAAAGATGAACGGTCTGATTGGGACTCTTCAGCGCAACGCCACAGTTGCTAATACCTCTTCGAAAGTTTCCTCTAAACCCCTTAACCCTTTCTGGCACCATGTTAGTGATAACACTGAACACGTTATCCTTTGGCAATAAAGATATGAATATCTAAAAAATTAGCTCCTAATAGCGTTAGAAACTTCTCAATTAAGATTCTCGCGAACAAACTTGTAGAAAATCGGAACCATTTCCAGCGAAATTAGTTTTTCGTTGCAGGTACCTCGTCTTCGACGTCCACATCGAGCAGCAGCACATCGACTAGCACCTCGAGCAGTTCGTCTTCGACGTCTACATCGAGCAGCAGCACATCGACTAGCACCTCGAGCAGTTCGACTTCGACATCTACATCGAGCAGCAGCACTTCGACTAGCACCTCAAGCAGTTCGTCTTCGACGTCTACATCGAGCAGCAGCACGTCGACTAGCACCTCGAGCAGTTCGACTTCGACATCCACATCGAGCAGCAGCACATCGACGTCCACATCGAGCAGTTCGTCTTCGACGTCTACATCGAGCAGCAGCACGTCGACTAGCACCTCGAGCAGTTCGACTTCGACATCCACATCGAGCAGCAGCACTTCGACTAGCACCTCTAGCAGTTCGTCTTCGACGTCTACATCGAGCAGCAGCACGTCGACTAGCACCTCGAGCAGTTCGACTTCGACATCCACATCGAGCAGCAGCACATCGACGTCAACATCGAGCAGTTCGTCTTCGACGTCTACGTCGAGCAGCAGTACGTCAACTAGCACCTCGAGCAGTTCGACTTCGACATCCACATCGAGCAGCAGCACTTCGACTAGCACCTCTAGCAGTTCGTCGTCGACGTCTACATCGAGCAGCAGCACATCGACCAGCACCTCGAGCAGTTCGTCTTCGACATCCACATCGAGCAGCAGCACATCGACGTCAACATCGAGCAGTTCGTCTTCGACGTCTACGTCGAGCAGCAGTACGTCAACTAGCACCTCTAGCAGTTCGACTTCGACATCTACATCGAGCAGCAGCACTTCGACTAGCACCTCTAGCAGTTCGTCGTCGACGTCTACATCGAGCAGCAGCACATCGACCAGCACCTCGAGCAGTTCGTCTTCGACATCCACATCGAGCAGCAGCACATCGACGTCAACATCGAGCAGTTCGTCTTCGACGTCTACGTCGAGCAGCAGTACGTCAACTAGCACCTCTAGCAGTTCGACTTCGACATCTACATCGAGCAGCAGCACATCGACCAGCACCTCGAGCAGTTCGTCTTCGACATCCACATCGAGCAGCAGCACATCGACGTCAACATCGAGCAGTTCGACTTCGACATCCACATCGAGCAGCAGCACATCGACTAGCACCTCGAGCAGTTCGTCTTCGACGTCTACATCGAGCAGCAGCACATCGACTAGCACATCGAGCAGTTCGTCTTCGACGTCTACATCGAGCAGCAGCACGTCGACTAGCACCTCGAGCAGTTCGACTTCGACATCCACATCGAGCAGCAGCACATCGACGTCCACATCGAGCAGTTCGTCTTCGACGTCTACATCGAGCAGCAGCACGAGTTCGTTTATTCTCAATGTTCTCCAAGTGTTTCTAACTAGTGACTAATTGGAATTCACATAGATTTTTTTTGGAAAGTTCTCAACAAACTCCCCGACCCATATATTTTTACATACTTACTCTTTCCTGACCGAAATTGTTGCCGACGCTAACAAAGGTAGATGAATTGTCTTAAATTTTTCTTCCCTTCTCCAAGCAAGTAAGTCGGTCGCGTCCGCGACTTTCGCTCACGATTCCCTTGACCCAACTATTCTCGTCTACTAACAAATGTACTGGTCTTCTACTTCTACTCTGATTTATAGGACTCTTCGGAAACATGAGGTTAAAAAGATGAACGGTCTCATTGGGACTCTTCAGCGCAACGCCACAGTTGCTAATACCTCTTCGAAAGTTTCCTCTAAACCCCTTAACCCTTTCTGGCACCATGTTAGTGATAACACTGAACACGTTATCCTTTGGCAATAAAGAAATGAATATCTAAAAAATTAGCTCCTAATAGCGTTAGAAACTTCTCAATTAAGATTCTCGCGAACAAACTTGTAGAAAATCGGAACCATTTCCAGCGAAATTAGTTTTTCGTTGCAGGTACCTCGTCTTCGACGTCCACATCGAGCAGCAGCACATCGACTAGCACCTCGAGCAGTTCGTCTTCGACGTCTACATCGAGCAGCAGCACATCGACTAGCACCTCGAGCAGTTCGACTTCGACATCTACATCGAGCAGCAGAACTTCAACTAGCACCTCAAGCAGTTCGTCTTCGACGTCTACATCGAGCAGCAGCACGTCGACTAGCACCTCGAGCAGTTCGACTTCGACATCCACATCGAGCAGCAGCACATCGACGTCCACATCGAGCAGTTCGTCTTCGACGTCTACATCGAGCAGCAGCACGTCGACTAGCACCTCGAGCAGTTCGACTTCGACATCCACATCGAGCAGCAGCACTTCGACTAGCACCTCTAGCAGTTCGTCTTCGACGTCTACATCGAGCAGCAGCACGTCGACTAGCACCTCGAGCAGTTCGACTTCGACATCCACATCGAGCAGCAGCACTTCGACGTCAACATCGAGCAGTTCGTCTTCGACTTCTACGTCGAGCAGCAGTACGTCAACTAGCACCTCGAGCAGTTCGACTTCGACATCCACATCGAGCAGCAGCACTTCGACTAGCACCTCTAGCAGTTCGTCGTCGACGTCTACATCGAGCAGCAGCACATCGACCAGCACCTCGAGCAGTTCGTCTTCGACATCCACATCGAGCAGCAGCACATCGACGTCAACATCGAGCAGTTCGTCTTCGACGTCTACGTCGAGCAGCAGTACGTCAACTAGCACCTCTAGCAGTTCGACTTCGACATCTACATCGAGCAGCAGCACTTCGACTAGCACCTCTAGCAGTTCGTCGTCGACGTCTACATCGAGCAGCAGCACATCGACCAGCACCTCGAGCAGTTCGTCTTCGACATCCACATCGAGCAGCAGCACATCGACGTCAACATCGAGCAGTTCGTCTTCGACGTCTACGTCGAGCAGCAGTACGTCAACTAGCACCTCTAGCAGTTCGTCTTCGACGTCTACATCGAGCAGCAGCACATCGACTAGCACCTCGAGCAGTTCGACTTCGACATCCACATCTAGCAGCAGCACATCGACGTCCACATCGAGCAGTTCGTCTTCGACGTCTACATCGAGCAGCAGCACGTCGACTAGCACCTCGAGCAGTTCGACTTCGACATCCACATCGAGCAGCAGCACTTCGACTAGCACCTCTAGCAGTTCGTCTTCGACGTCTACATCGAGCAGCAGCACATCGACCAGCACCTCGAGCAGTTCGTCTTCGACATCCACATCGAGCAGCAGCACATCGACGTCAACATCGAGCAGTTCGTCTTCGACGTCTACGTCGAGCAGCAGTACGTCAACTAGCACCTCTAGCAGTTCGACTTCGACATCTACATCGAGCAGCAGCACTTCGACTAGCACCTCTAGCAGTTCGTCGTCGACGTCTACATCGAGCAGCAGCACATCGACCAGCACCTCGAGCAGTTCGTCTTCGACATCCACATCGAGCAGCAGCACATCGACGTCAACATCGAGCAGTTCGTCTTCGACGTCTACGTCGAGCAGCAGTACGTCAACTAGCACCTCTAGCAGTTCGTCTTCGACGTCTACATCGAGCAGCAGCACGTCGACTAGCACCTCGAGCAGTTCGACTTCGACATCCACATCGAGCAGCAGCACATCGACGTCCACATCGAGCAGTTCGTCTTCGACGTCTACATCGAGCAGCAGCACGTCGACTAGCACCTCGAGCAGTTCGACTTCGACATCCACATCGAGCAGCAGCACTTCGACTAGCACCTCTAGCAGTTCGTCTTCGACGTCTACATCGAGCAGCAGCACGTCGACTAGCACCTCGAGCAGTTCGACTTCGACATCCACATCGAGCAGCAGCACATCGACGTCAACATCGAGCAGTTCGTCTTCGACGTCTACGTCGAGCAGCAGTACGTCAACTAGCACCTCGAGCAGTTCGACTTCGACATCCACATCGAGCAGCAGCACTTCGACTAGCACCTCTAGCAGTTCGTCGTCGACGTCTACATCGAGCAGCAGCACATCGACCAGCACCTCGAGCAGTTCGTCTTCGACATCCACATCGAGCAGCAGCACATCGACGTCAACATCGAGCAGTTCGTCTTCGACGTCTACGTCGAGCAGCAGTACGTCAACTAGCACCTCTAGCAGTTCGACTTCGACATCTACATCGAGCAGCAGCACATCGACCAGCACCTCGAGCAGTTCGTCTTCGACATCCACATCGAGCAGCAGCACATCGACGTCAACATCGAGCAGTTCGACTTCGACATCCACATCGAGCAGCAGCACATCGACTAGCACCTCGAGCAGTTCGTCTTCGACGTCTACATCGAGCAGCAGCACATCGACTAGCACATCGAGCAGTTCGTCTTCGACGTCTACATCGAGCAGCAGCACGTCGACTAGCACCTCGAGCAGTTCGACTTCGACATCCACATCGAGCAGCAGCACATCGACGTCCACATCGAGCAGTTCGTCTTCGACGTCTACATCGAGCAGCAGCACGTCGACTAGCACCTCGAGCAGTTCGACTTCGACATCCACATCGAGCAGCAGCACATCGACGTCAACATCGAGCAGTTCGTCTTCGACGTCTACGTCGAGCAGCAGTACGTCAACTAGCACCTCGAGCAGTTCGACTTCGACATCCACATCGAGCAGCAGCACTTCGACTAGCACCTCTAGCAGTTCGTCGTCGACGTCTACATCGAGCAGCAGCACATCGACCAGCTCGAGCAGTTCGTCTTCGACATCCACATCGAGCAGCAGCACATCGACGTCAACATCGAGCAGTTCGTCTTCGACGTCTACGTCGAGCAGCAGTACGTCAACTAGCACCTCTAGCAGTTCGTCTTCGACGTCTACATCGAGCAGCAGCACGTCGACTAGCACCTCGAGCAGTTCGACTTCGACATCCACATCGAGCAGCAGCACATCGACGTCCACATCGAGCAGTTCGTCTTCGACGTCTACATCGAGCAGCAGCACGTCGACTAGCACCTCGAGCAGTTCGACTTCGACATCCACATCGAGCAGCAGCACTTCGACTAGCACCTCTAGCAGTTCGTCTTCGACGTCTACATCGAGCAGCAGCACGTCGACTAGCACCTCGAGCAGTTCGACTTCGACATCCACATCGAGCAGCAGCACATCGACGTCAACATCGAGCAGTTCGTCTTCGACGTCTACGTCGAGCAGCAGTACGTCAACTAGCACCTCGAGCAGTTCGACTTCGACATCCACATCGAGCAGCAGCACTTCGACTAGCACCTCTAGCAGTTCGTCGTCGACGTCTACATCGAGCAGCAGCACATCGACCAGCACCTCGAGCAGTTCGTCTTCGACATCCACATCGAGCAGCAGCACATCGACGTCAACATCGAGCAGTTCGTCTTCGACGTCTACGTCGAGCAGCAGTACGTCAACTAGCACCTCTAGCAGTTCGACTTCGACATCTACATCGAGCAGCAGCACATCGACCAGCACCTCGAGCAGTTCGTCTTCGACATCCACATCGAGCAGCAGCACATCGACGTCAACATCGAGCAGTTCGTCTTCGACGTCTACGTCGAGCAGCAGTACGTCAACTAGCACCTCTAGCAGTTCGACTTCAACATCTACATCGAGCAGCAGCACATCGACCAGCACCTCGAGCAGTTCGTCTTCGACATCCACATCGAGCAGCAGCACATCGACGTCAACATCGAGCAGTTCGACTTCGACATCCACATCGAGCAGCAGCACATCGACTAGCACCTCGAGCAGTTCGTCTTCGACGTCTACATCGAGCAGCAGCACATCGACTAGCACATCGAGCAGTTCGTCTTCGACGTCTACATCGAGCAGCAGCACGTCGACTAGCACCTCGAGCAGTTCGACTTCGACATCCACATCGAGCAGCAGCACATCGACGTCCACATCGAGCAGTTCGTCTTCGACGTCTACATCGAGCAGCAGCACGAGTTCGTTTATTCTCAATGTTCTCCAAGTGTTTCTAACTAGTGACTAATTGGAATTCACATAGATTTTTTTTGGAAAGTTCTCAACAAACTCCCCGACCCATATATTTTTACATACTTACTCTTTCCTGACCGAAATTGTTGCCGACGCTAACAAAGGTAGATGAATTGTCTTAAATTTTTCTTCCCTTCTCCAAGCAAGTAAGTCGGTCGCGTCCGCGACTTTCGCTCACGATTCCCTTGACCCAACTATTCTCGTCTACTAACAAATGTACTGGTCTTCTACTTCTACTCTGATTTAGAGGACTCTTCATAAAAATGAGGTGAAAAGATGAACGGTCTCGTTGGGACTCTTCAGCGCAACGCCACAGTTGCTAATACCTCTTCGAAAGTTTCCTCTAAACCCCATAACCCTTTCTGGCACCATGTTAGTGATAACACTGAACACGTTATCCTTTGGCAATAAAGATATGAATATCTAAAAAATTAGCTCCTAATAGCGTTAGAAACTTCTCAATTAAGATTCTCGCGAACAAACTTGTAGAAAATCGGAACCATTTCCAGCGAAATTAGTTTTTCGTTGCAGGTACCTCGTCTTCGACGTCCACATCGAGCAGCAGCACATCGACTAGCACCTCGAGCAGTTCGTCTTCGACGTCTACATCGAGCAGCAGCACATCGACTAGCACCTCGAGCAGTTCGACTTCGACATCCACATCGAGCAGCAGCACATCGACGTCCACATCGAGCAGTTCGTCTTCGACGTCTACATCGAGCAGCAGCACGTCGACTAGCACCTCGAGCAGTTCGACTTCGACATCCACATCGAGCAGCAGCACATCGACGTCAACATCGAGCAGTTCGTCTTCGACGTCTACGTCGAGCAGCAGTACGTCAACTAGCACCTCGAGCAGTTCGACTTCGACATCCACATCGAGCAGCAGCACTTCGACTAGCACCTCTAGCAGTTCGTCGTCGACGTCTACATCGAGCAGCAGCACATCGACCAGCACCTCGAGCAGTTCGTCTTCGACATCCACATCGAGCAGCAGCACATCGACGTCAACATCGAGCAGTTCGTCTTCGACGTCTACGTCGAGCAGCAGTACGTCAACTAGCACCTCTAGCAGTTCGACTTCGACATCTACATCGAGCAGCAGCACTTCGACTAGCACCTCTAGCAGTTCGTCGTCGACGTCTACATCGAGCAGCAGCACATCGACCAGCTCGAGCAGTTCGTCTTCGACATCCACATCGAGCAGCAGCACATCGACGTCAACATCGAGCAGTTCGTCTTCGACGTCTACGTCGAGCAGCAGTACGTCAACTAGCACCTCTAGCAGTTCGTCTTCGACGTCTACATCGAGCAGCAGCACGTCGACTAGCACCTCGAGCAGTTCGACTTCGACATCCACATCGAGCAGCAGCACATCGACGTCCACATCGAGCAGTTCGTCTTCGACGTCTACATCGAGCAGCAGCACGTCGACTAGCACCTCGAGCAGTTCGACTTCGACATCCACATCGAGCAGCAGCACTTCGACTAGCACCTCTAGCAGTTCGTCTTCGACGTCTACATCGAGCAGCAGCACGTCGACTAGCACCTCGAGCAGTTCGACTTCGACATCCACATCGAGCAGCAGCACATCGACGTCAACATCGAGCAGTTCGTCTTCGACGTCTACGTCGAGCAGCAGTACGTCAACTAGCACCTCGAGCAGTTCGACTTCGACATCCACATCGAGCAGCAGCACTTCGACTAGCACCTCTAGCAGTTCGTCGTCGACGTCTACATCGAGCAGCAGCACATCGACCAGCACCTCGAGCAGTTCGTCTTCGACATCCACATCGAGCAGCAGCACATCGACGTCAACATCGAGCAGTTCGTCTTCGACGTCTACGTCGAGCAGCAGTACGTCAACTAGCACCTCTAGCAGTTCGTCTTCGACGTCTACATCGAGCAGCAGCACGTCGACTAGCACCTCGAGCAGTTCGACTTCGACATCCACATCGAGCAGCAGCACATCGACGTCCACATCGAGCAGTTCGTCTTCGACGTCTACATCGAGCAGCAGCACGTCGACTAGCACTTCGAGCAGTTCGACTTCGACATCCACATCGAGCAGCAGCACTTCGACTAGCACCTCTAGCAGTTCGTCGTCGACGTCTACATCGAGCAGCAGCACATCGACCAGCACCTCGAGCAGTTCGTCTTCGACATCCACATCGAGCAGCAGCACATCGACGTCAACATCGAGCAGTTCGTCTTCGACGTCTACGTCGAGCAGCAGTACGTCAACTAGCACCTCTAGCAAATCGTCTTCGACGTCTACATCGAGCAGCAGCACGTCGACTAGCACCTCGAGCAGTTCGACTTCGACATCCACATCGAGCAGCAGCACATCGACGTCCACATCGAGCAGTTCGTCTTCGACGTCTACATCGAGCAGCAGCACGTCGACTAGCACTTCGAGCAGTTCGACTTCGACATCCACATCGAGCAGCAGCACGTCGACTAGCACCTCTAGCAGTTCGTCTTCGACGTCTACATCGAGCAGCAGCACGTCGACTAGCACCTCGAGCAGTTCGACTTCGACATCCACATCGAGCAGCAGCACATCGACGTCAACATCGAGCAGTTCGTCTTCGACGTCTACGTCGAGCAGCAGTACGTCAACTAGCACCTCGAGCAGTTCGACTTCGACATCCACATCGAGCAGCAGCACTTCGACTAGCACCTCTAGCAGTTCGTCGTCGACGTCTACATCGAGCAGCAGCACATCGACCAGCACCTCGAGCAGTTCGTCTTCGACATCCACATCGAGCAGCAGCACATCGACGTCAACATCGAGCAGTTCGTCTTCGACGTCTACGTCGAGCAGCAGTACGTCAACTAGCACCTCTAGCAGTTCGACTTCGACATCTACATCGAGCAGCAGCACATCGACCAGCACCTCGAGCAGTTCGTCTTCGACATCCACATCGAGCAGCAGCACTTCGACGTCAACATCGAGCAGTTCGACTTCGACATCCACATCGAGCAGCAGCACATCGACTAGCACCTCGAGCAGTTCGTCTTCGACGTCTACATCGAGCAGCAGCACATCGACTAGCACATCGAGCAGTTCGTCTTCGACGTCTACGTCGAGCAGCAGCACGTCGACTAGCACCTCGAGCAGTTCGACTTCGACATCCACATCGAGCAGCAGCACATCGACGTCCACATCGAGCAGTTCGTCTTCGACGTCTACATCGAGCAGCAGCACGAGTTCGTTTATTCTCAATGTTCTCCAAGTGTTTCTAACTAGTGACTAATTGGAATTCACATAGATTTTTTTTGGAAAGTTCTCAACAAACTCCCCGACCCATATATTTTTACATACTTACTCTTTCCTGACCGAAATTGTTGCCGACGCTAACAAAGGTAGATGAATTGTCTTAAATTTTTCTTCCCTTCTCCAAGCAAGTAAGTCGGTCGCGTCCGCGACTTTCGCTCACGATTCACTTGACCCAACTATTCTCGTCTACTAACAAATGTACTGGTCTTCTACTTCTACTCTGATTTAGAGGACTCTTCGGAAAAATGAGGTTAAAAAGATGAACGGTCTGATTGGGACTCTTCAGCGCAACGCCACAGTTGCTAATACCTCTTCGAAAGTTTCCTCTAAACCCCTTAACCCTTTCTGGCACCATGTTAGTGATAACACTGAACACGTTATCCTTTGGCAATAAAGATATGAATATCTAAAAAATTAGCTCCTAATAGCGTTAGAAACTTCTCAATTAAGATTCTCGCGAACAAACTTGTAGAAAATCGGAACCATTTCCAGCGAAATTAGTTTTTCGTTGCAGGTACCTCGTCTTCGACGTCCACATCGAGCAGCAGCACATCGACTAGCACCTCGAGCAGTTCGACTTCGACATCTACATCGAGCAGCAGCACTTCGACTAGCACCTCAAGCAGTTCGTCTTCGACGTCTACATCGAGCAGCAGCACGTCGACTAGCACCTCGAGCAGTTCGACTTCGACATCCACATCGAGCAGCAGCACATCGACGTCCACATCGAGCAGTTCGTCTTCGACGTCTACATCGAGCAGCAGCACGTCGACTAGCACCTCGAGCAGTTCGACTTCGACATCCACATCGAGCAGCAGCACTTCGACTAGCACCTCTAGCAGTTCGTCTTCGACGTCTACATCGAGCAGCAGCACGTCGACTAGCACCTCGAGCAGTTCGACTTCGACATCCACATCGAGCAGCAGCACATCGACGTCAACATCGAGCAGTTCGTCTTCGACGTCTACGTCGAGCAGCAGTACGTCAACTAGCACCTCGAGCAGTTCGACTTCGACATCCACATCGAGCAGCAGCACTTCGACTAGCACCTCTAGCAGTTCGTCGTCGACGTCTACATCGAGCAGCAGCACATCGACCAGCACCTCGAGCAGTTCGTCTTCGACATCCACATCGAGCAGCAGCACATCGACGTCAACATCGAGCAGTTCGTCTTCGACGTCTACGTCGAGCAGCAGTACGTCAACTAGCACCTCTAGCAGTTCGACTTCGACATCTACATCGAGCAGCAGCACTTCGACTAGCACCTCTAGCAGTTCGTCGTCGACGTCTACATCGAGCAGCAGCACATCGACCAGCACCTCGAGCAGTTCGTCTTCGACATCCACATCGAGCAGCAGCACATCGACGTCAACATCGAGCAGTTCGTCTTCGACGTCTACGTCGAGCAGCAGTACGTCAACTAGCACCTCTAGCAGTTCGACTTCGACATCTACATCGAGCAGCAGCACATCGACCAGCACCTCGAGCAGTTCGTCTTCGACATCCACATCGAGCAGCAGCACATCGACGTCAACATCGAGCAGTTCGACTTCGACATCCACATCGAGCAGCAGCACATCGACTAGCACCTCGAGCAGTTCGTCTTCGACGTCTACATCGAGCAGCAGCACATCGACTAGCACATCGAGCAGTTCGTCTTCGACGTCTACATCGAGCAGCAGCACGTCGACTAGCACCTCGAGCAGTTCGACTTCGACATCCACATCGAGCAGCAGCACATCGACGTCCACATCGAGCAGTTCGTCTTCGACGTCTACATCGAGCAGCAGCACGAGTTCGTTTATTCTCAATGTTCTCCAAGTGTTTCTAACTAGTGACTAATTGGAATTCACATAGATTTTTTTTGGAAAGTTCTCAACAAACTCCCCGACCCATATATTTTTACATACTTACTCTTTCCTGACCGAAATTGTTGCCGACGCTAACAAAGGTAGATGAATTGTCTTAAATTTTTCTTCCCTTCTCCAAGCAAGTAAGTCGGTCGCGTCCGCGACTTTCGCTCACGATTCCCTTGACCCAACTATTCTCGTCTACTAACAAATGTACTGGTCTTCTACTTCTACTCTGATTTATAGGACTCTTCGGAAACATGAGGTTAAAAAGATGAACGGTCTCATTGGGACTCTTCAGCGCAACGCCACAGTTGCTAATACCTCTTCGAAAGTTTCCTCTAAACCCCTTAACCCTTTCTGGCACCATGTTAGTGATAACACTGAACACGTTATCCTTTGGCAATAAAGAAATGAATATCTAAAAAATTAGCTCCTAATAGCGTTAGAAACTTCTCAATTAAGATTCTCGCGAACAAACTTGTAGAAAATCGGAACCATTTCCAGCGAAATTAGTTTTTCGTTGCAGGTACCTCGTCTTCGACGTCCACATCGAGCAGCAGCACATCGACTAGCACCTCGAGCAGTTCGTCTTCGACGTCTACATCGAGCAGCAGCACATCAACTAGCACCTCGAGCAGTTCGACTTCGACATCTACATCGAGCAGCAGAACTTCAACTAGCACCTCAAGCAGTTCGTCTTCGACGTCTACATCGAGCAGCAGCACGTCGACTAGCACCTCGAGCAGTTCGACTTCGACATCCACATCGAGCAGCAGCACATCGACGTCCACATCGAGCAGTTCGTCTTCGACGTCTACATCGAGCAGCAGCACGTCGACTAGCACCTCGAGCAGTTCGACTTCGACATCCACATCGAGCAGCAGCACTTCGACTAGCACCTCTAGCAGTTCGTCTTCGACGTCTACATCGAGCAGCAGCACGTCGACTAGCACCTCGAGCAGTTCGACTTCGACATCCACATCGAGCAGCAGCACTTCGACGTCAACATCGAGCAGTTCGTCTTCGACTTCTACGTCGAGCAGCAGTACGTCAACTAGCACCTCGAGCAGTTCGACTTCGACATCCACATCGAGCAGCAGCACTTCGACTAGCACCTCTAGCAGTTCGTCGTCGACGTCTACATCGAGCAGCAGCACATCGACCAGCACCTCGAGCAGTTCGTCTTCGACATCCACATCGAGCAGCAGCACATCGACGTCAACATCGAGCAGTTCGTCTTCGACGTCTACGTCGAGCAGCAGTACGTCAACTAGCACCTCTAGCAGTTCGACTTCGACATCTACATCGAGCAGCAGCACTTCGACTAGCACCTCTAGCAGTTCGTCGTCGACGTCTACATCGAGCAGCAGCACATCGACCAGCACCTCGAGCAGTTCGTCTTCGACATCCACATCGAGCAGCAGCACATCGACGTCAACATCGAGCAGTTCGTCTTCGACGTCTACGTCGAGCAGCAGTACGTCAACTAGCACCTCTAGCAGTTCGTCTTCGACGTCTACATCGAGCAGCAGCACATCGACTAGCACCTCGAGCAGTTCGACTTCGACATCCACATCTAGCAGCAGCACATCGACGTCCACATCGAGCAGTTCGTCTTCGACGTCTACATCGAGCAGCAGCACGTCGACTAGCACCTCGAGCAGTTCGACTTCGACATCCACATCGAGCAGCAGCACTTCGACTAGCACCTCTAGCAGTTCGTCTTCGACGTCTACATCGAGCAGCAGCACGTCGACTAGCACCTCGAGCAGTTCGACTTCAACATCCACATCGAGCAGCAGCACATCGACGTCAACATCGAGCAGTTCGTCTTCCACGTCTACGTCGAGCAGCAGTACGTCAACTAGCACCTCGAGCAGTTCGACTTCGACATCCACATCGAGCAGCAGCACTTCGACTAGCACCTCTAGCAGTTCGTCGTCGACGTCTACATCGAGCAGCAGCACATCGACCAGCACCTCGAGCAGTTCGTCTTCGACATCCACATCGAGCAGCAGCACATCGACGTCAACATCGAGCAGTTCGTCTTCGACGTCTACGTCGAGCAGCAGTACGTCAACTAGCACCTCTAGCAGTTCGTCTTCGACGTCTACATCGAGCAGCACCTCTAGCAGTTCGACTTCGACATCTACATCGAGCAGCAGCACATCGACCAGCACCTCGAGCAGTTCGTCTTCGACATCCACATCGAGCAGCAGCACATCGACGTCAACATCGAGCAGTTCGACTTCGACATCCATTTCGAGCAGCAGCACATCGACTAGCACCTCGAGCAGTTCGTCTTCGACGTCTACATCGAGCAGCAGCACATCGACTAGCACATCGAGCAGTTCGTCTTCGACGTCTACATCGAGCAGCAGCACGTCGACTAGCACCTCGAGCAGTTCGACTTCGACATCCACATCGAGCAGCAGCACATCGACGTCCACATCGAGCAGTTCGTCTTCGACGTCTACATCGAGCAAGCAGCAGCACGAGTTCGTTTATTCTCAATGTTCTCCAAGTGTTTCTAACTAGTGACTAATTGGAATTCACATAGATTTTTTTGGAAAGTTCTCAACAAACTCCCCGACCCATATATTTTTACATACTTACTCTTTCCTGACCGAAATTGTTGCCGACGCTAATAAAGGTAGATGAATTGTCTTAAATTTTTCTTCCCTTCTCCAAGCAAGTAAGTCGGTCGCGTCCGCGACTTTCGCTCACGATTCCCTTGACCCAACTATTCTCGTCTACTAACAAATGTACTGGTCTTCTACTTCTACTCTGATTTAGAGGACTCTTCGGAAAAATGAGGTTAAAAAGATGAACGGTCTCATTGGGACTCTTCAGCGCAACGCCACAGTTGCTAATACCTCTTCGAAAGTTTCCTCTAAACCCCTTAACCCTTTCTGGCACCATGTTAGTGATAACACTGAACACGTTATCCTTTGGCAATAAAGATATGAATATAGAAAATTAGCTCCTAATAGCGTTAGAAACTTCTCAATTAAGATTCTCGCGAACAAACTTGTAGAAAATCGGAACCATTTCCAGCAAAATTAGTTTTTCGTTGCAGGTACCTCGTCTTCGACGTCCACATCGAGCAGCAGCACATCGACTAGCACCTCGATCAGTTCGTCTTCGACGTCTACATCGAGCAGCAGCACATCGACTAGCACCTCGAGCAGTTCGACTTCGACATCTACATCGAGCAGCAGCACTTCGACTAGCACCTCTAGCAGTTCGTCTTCGACGTCTACATCGAGCAGCAGCACGTCGACTAGCACCTCGAGCAGTTCGACTTCGACATCCACATCGAGCAGCAGTACATCGACGTCAACATCGAGCAGTTCGTCTTCGACGTCTACGTCGAGCAGCAGTACGTCAACTAGCACCTCGAGCAGTTCGACTTCGACATCCACATCGAGCAGCAGCACTTCGACTAGCACCTCTAGCAGTTCGTCGTCGACGTCTACATCGAGCAGCAGCACATCGACCAGCACCTCGAGCAGTTCGTCTTCGACATCCACATCGAGCAGCAGCACATCGACGTCAACATCGAGCAGTTCGTCTTCGACGTCTACGTCGAGCAGCAGTACGTCAACTAGCACCTCTAGCAGTTCGACTTCGACATCTACATCGAGCAGCAGCACTTCGACTAGCACCTCTAGCAGTTCGTCGTCGACGTCTACATCGAGCAGCAGCACATCGACCAGCACCTCGAGCAGTTCGTCTTCGACATCCACATCGAGCAGCAGCACATCGACGTCAACATCGAGCAGTTCGTCTTCGACGTCGACGTCGAGCAGCAGTACGTCAACTAGCACCTCTAGCAGTTCGTCTTCGACGTCTACATCGAGCAGCAGCACGTCGACTAGCACCTCGAGCAGTTCGACTTCGACATCCACATCGAGCAGCAGCACATCGACGTCCACATCGAGCAGTTCGTCTTCGACGTCTACATCGAGCAGCAGCACGTCGACTAGCACCTCGAGCAGTTCGACTTCGACGTCTACATCGAGCAGCAGCACATCGACGTCCACATCGAGCAGTTCGTCTTCGACGTCTACATCAAGCAGCAGCACAAGTTCGTTTATTCTCAATCTTCTCCGAGAGTTTCTAACTAGTGACTAATTGGAATTCACAGAGATTTTTTGGAAAGTTCTCCAAAAACTCCCCGACTCATATATTTTTACATACTTACTCTTTCCTGGCCGAAATTGTTGCGGACGCTAACAAAGGTAGATGAATTGTCTTAAATTAGCTCCGAATAGCGTTAGAAACTTCTCAATTGACATTCTAGCGAATAAACCTTTAGAAAATTGGAACAATTTTCAGCGAAATTCGTTTTTTTTCGCTGCAGGTACCTCGTCTTCGACGTCCACATCGAGCAGCAGCACAGGGCCTGGCACCTCGAGCAGTTCGTCTTCGACGTCCACATCGAGCAGCAGCACAGGGCCTGGCACCTCGAGCAGTTCGTCTTCGACGTCCACATCGAGCAGCAGCACATCGACGTCAACATCGAGCAGTTCGTCTTCGACGTCTACGTCGAGCAGCAGTACGTCAACTAGCACCTCGAGAAGTTCGACTTCGACATCCGCATCGAGCAGCAGCACATCGACTATCACCTCGAGCAGTACGTAGATTAATAATTCTTCGACGTATGGGTTGAGCATTCTCTCAAAATCGTCGTTTCAATTAAATAAAACTTCTTTTTCACAAAACTCCTTTTTTAAAGTTGTTCTATGTTTTGCACAATTTCTTGAACAATGAGAACCCAAACCGGAGAATAGTGTTAGCGTTTCTTATGATACCCCGACAACGAGTAGCTCATTAACTACTTCTGAAAGCACTACGATCAGCTTGTCTTCGTCTTCCTTATCGAGTTCCAACACAGGTTCAGTGCAGCCTTGGATTTTTTTTTGAAATTTTAAAAAAGTTCTTCCGATATACAATTTTTTCCTAAAGACTCTTTTTACTTCGCGCTTCTTACTTTTTGCTTTTTTTGAATCTTACAAGACTGAGCTCAAAGTGAAATAACAAAGTTAGGTTTGAAAAACATAAATTTATTGATAAAGATGTTTTGTGAACATAATTTTTTTAATAAAAATATATTCGTATAGGCTCTGTATTTAGAGAGCATAGTTCTCAGAATAGCTAAAAGCATCACGTCTTGAGACTTGAATTCAGACACCAGTTGACTGAATAGCTCAGAAATAACGATTGGGCATGAGAAAAATCAGCCTATGCAGAAAAAAAGCTTTTTCTAGAGATTGTCGTGATAAAAATGGCATCTTTGTGCCCTTTATCACTTTCTTACGATTTTCACACAAGTATGTCCGAGAGAATATTATGTCCCAAAGGGGGAAAGAATTGAAGTTAGGTCTGTAACTTTTTCCCTGTTATAAATCCGTGATAAACCAAGTTTTGGTAGAGTTGCTGACATCGATGGCACAATTGTCCTCCCGTAACGAAAGATATTGCCAATTTTTTTCTAGTCATTTTCACAGCCAGCGGTTTAGGTAATTTGGAACATATTTGTGCGTAATTTTAGTTCTTACATGTGAATCAAAAACTTCATAATCAACCGTCTTTTTACTTGCTGGGCTTTCACTGAGCTCTCCCGAGAAAGCTTAGAAGTTTCTTTGAGTTGAGGCGAAACATGCTTATGTGAACTACCGTTGTGGCAGTGATAATCAGTGCTTGTATTTAATATGTTATTGTTTTATCAACATATAGTATATTTGTCTTTTTAGCATCCAAACATTCGTTTCAAATACAGTTCAAAGTTCAAAATTCAAAAGTATACGAGCAGTTCAAAATTCGCTTCTTTCAGTTGCCACGACAACTACATCCGCGAGTCTCACCACAAGTTCTTTGAGCATAACACCCACTTCTTCCACCGCTACCACACCTTCTTTCACAACGACACTAACGTTCACATCGACTTTGGTAAGCACTGGACGGTTCAAGTTTTTAGAAGAGAGAAGATCAACTTGAAAAACTGTTTTTTCATCCGGACATGTGGTAGTTGACCGGGGAACCTGTTGAGAGGAGCATTGAAGCATTCATAAAACAATAAGGGAGACGTTACCGCAACAATCAACTCAATTCACTGTAATTCCACACTATTTGCGTATTTCACACACTACATATATGCGTAAATTAGGTTTCAGAATTTCACGCATCTTCAGAAAATTTTTACTACTAAGAGCTCTGATGTTTTTCAAGCAAATATTTGTAAGATATCCCAGGAAAGATAATGTAATGTTTATGTAAAATGTAAAAAAAAATAAAATGTAAAAAAAGATAATGTAACAAGCTTAATGTACGTTTAAGGAAGACGGGCGTAGATAGAGGGAAGATAATATGTGTTCTCAGTCAGAATTTTCGAAGTAGTGATGTCTGGTGAGGACATTAGATTGAACTGTTATATCATACAGAAAAAGTCTCACGAGCGGGATGATTCATTCATTTCTACAAAAAAAAAAACATTCATTTTTGTCCGAGGGTAACAGGGTGCTCAAATTACATTTCACCATATGTGATAGGAGACCAAAACAAGTTGCCATGAGACAGCAGTTTCTGAACTGCAGAGCACGCATGTTTGCTGTCCGGCGAATGGAGTGTGGGGAGAATGGGCGCCAGCGGGCGGGCCGGGTTCCTGTCCGGACCACTGCGGGTCTTGCGCCATCGTGAGTCGAGTGAGGACATGTCTCTCCGAAGGCGACGGATGCCCATGCGTGTTCGTTACATTCTAAAATCCATAACAACTCAGAATACTAAATTTAAAAACAAAAAATGTATCAAATCTTGTTTGAAAACTTAAGAATCAAGTTTAAAAAGCACGAGTCAGATCACGATATTATAGTTAAATTTCAATGTGCTCAGCATCCCCAAATCTCTTCGCTTTTTTCACTTTGTATAATTTATTGAACTGCTTGCGCCAAGATAACTATTGAGTAAATACGGAGGAACAGTTATTTATAGAATATGAAGGTAACTGGAAAAATAATAATGATATTAAGAACGCTAGTACTGATAATGATGGCAACAATAGCATTTAAAAGAATTCTACTCATCATATTGAAAATGAAAAAATTATAATCATGAGAATAATAAATGATGTTGGAAATCTAAGTTTACGAGACATGTAGTGAAAACAAGACATTTAAAAAAACCAAAACTTAAAAAAAAGGAATAACGGAAAATAACGAATCTTATAAGTGACGTAAAAGAATCCGAAAGAAACTGAACTTTTTTCAGTTTTCTCAGACTCTTTTTGAGAGCTCATTTCTCTCCTTTAGATGCTATCCTAGGCACTCTTGTTGAGATCTAATTGAGACGCTCTTTGAGATGCTAGCCTTTGACGCTCTTTGAGATGCTAGCCTTTGACGCTCTTTGAGATGCTAGCCTTTGACGCTCTTCGAGATGCTAGCCTTTGACGCTCTTTGAGATGCTAGCCTTTGACGCTCTTTGAGATGCTAGCCTTTGACGCTCTTCGAGATGCTAGCCTTTGACGCTCTTTGAGATGCTAGCCTTTGACGCTCTTTGAGATGCTAGCCTTTGACGCTCTTTGAGATGCTAGCCTTTGACGCTCTTTGAGATGCTAGCCTTTGACGCTCTTTGAGATGCTAGCCTTTGACGCTCTTTGAGATGCTAGCCTTTGACGCTCGTTGAAGCGCCACTCACTTATTGCAGGGGACCGACGTCGGACACAGGTCCTTGTGGACTTAGTCTCTGCGAATTTCCTCGACCAACTTGCTGCACTCCGTATAACAAAAGCATCGACTATAACGCAGCTGTCTTCTACTGCGGAGATGAAGATATTCCCGTAAACTCGGCTGGTTGTTGCTTACCAAGTGAGTTATTTATCATCGACTGCTTGCACCGAAATATTATCTGAGTCATCAAATTAGAGAATAAAACCAGAATCACATTCATTTTCATTTATTTTCAAAATAATCAACTAAGTTGAATTTCTAGAACTATGAATTCATTACGTTTTGCCTCGACTACTATCCAAATAAGAGCGCTTTATCAGTTGCTCTTTCAACTAGTTTTACCCTCAAACAGTTGTTTTTCTCAATTTTATCTGAACCATTTTTTTCTATAGCGGAAGTAATTCTTGTTATATAATCATGAACTATATTTTTTAATCATTGCTTCTCAATCAGAGTTAGCTAGAAGAAGCGATTGGGCAAGTCGAACAATATTCATAAGTTAGGTTTTTCTGACGTCTATGATTAGCACAATAGTATTTTGTACATATTAAAACTGTCATACGAGGAAAATACTTTTTATAGAATTTATTTCAGTCTTTAGAAACTCAACAAAAGTTCAAGATCGTTATCAAATTTTCACCGGATAGATTTAGAAATTTTAATTTTTTAGGCATACACTTGAATGGTACAGTGTTCTACTTGCGGTTCACTTACAGATAGTGACACATACTGGAATGAGTGGAGCTCGTACAGCGACTGCGTCGACGGCTCGAGCACCCGAACCCGAACATGTGCTGGAGAGGGATATGGCTGTTTGTGCACGTCAGTGAGAATTTCAACTTCGCTCCTCAATCCCTGGCGTAATTACTCTGAGTTTATTTTCATACTATGTAGCTAATTCGACACACACTCACGGGCGGTCTCGACAATCCACCTTGATCCTCACAATCCACCTTGATCCTCCCTCGTTTTTACGTTAGGTTGTAAGGAAATGTTGGTTTAAGAATCAGAGTTATTCCTAAAACTATAAAATACTCTACTTTTGTTTGGGAAGAGAGTGGTTTTGAATGAGTTCTTCTGTCACTCTCAAGAGAACTCTCTGTGTAGCAACAGGGAGCTCTCCATGTACCATTAGTAGATAGAGAGATTCTATTCCTTGCAAATAGATCTTGATATTTACAAAGGAAGACTGTCGCATGTGCGAGTTCAGTTATGCCACATAAAAAGGTGTTTTCTCTGACGAGCAGGAGTTGATTTGATGCGGGAACTTGGGAGCCGACATGAGGTCTTAAGAAATTATAGTAGAAGGAGCAGGAGGACAAGGAGTCGAAATCTTGAGTAGAGTGAAGTGAAGTCATGATGTGGAGGTGAGGGTAACGATGGTTTCACGGGGAAATGAGAAAACGAGAGGGGAACCATCTCGAGAGCAGGGAAAGAGAAAGAATGAGTTTAGTAGTACGCACGGGTTTTAGTACGTACGTTTAGTACGTACGGGTTTTTTTTCACGGTGCGGGTTTTTTTATATATTACGTACGGGTTTTCGTCTTGTACTTTTCAACACAACGTCAGACGTTCACTGCCTGAAACTAGACTCGCTTATTTCCAGACTTGTTTGAAGGGGCCCAAATCCCGAATTTTACCGTCTTTTTTACACGACAACTCTCAGCCTCGCCTTGCAAAGATCACTTGTCTCACAAGATCTCTCTCCGATTCTGAATAGAGCTCCTTGTTTACTTTCGAAAATTCCCACTACTTCAGTGAGAGAATAGCAATAATTCGGAGACGTCACTCAATCAAAAGGTACTCTGCAGTTGAATTACCTCTGCACTTCTCTTCCTTTCACAATCGAACAAAAACTTCTACAGAAATTTTTTTAAATTAGATTGAATTTTAACTGAAGCTGACTCGGAAAAAATTACAGAGGAGTTAATATGGAAACTATTTCTTGTTCAACATCTACTGTCATTCAAACGACGACGACTCCGGTTGCTACGACAACTACTGTCATTCAAGCGACGACGACTCCGGTTGCAACGACAACAACTGTCCGTTCTCGATTTTTTCTTCTGAATTTTCAATTCTGTCCTAGAATTCAGTGTCGAGAAAATTCAAAAACAAAAAAATAAAAGAATAAACCAATTCATCCTTCTTGTGGCGTTGACAAGAACGCTCTTGAGAGATGTATGCAACAAAAAGCTCAGCTTTTGCGAATATAACTTAACTGAATAAAAAGGTGAAACTTCTTCTCTGAAAAGTAGTAGGTACTGTCGGAAGTTCTTTAAGCAGAGCAGAACTGTTGAAGCCCTTCGACAGAAGTAAAAAAAAAATTGTGCAGTGCGTTCCGACATGGTCAGAATGGGGTCCGTATGTTGATGTCAGCTGTAATCTTACCTGTGGTAAATGCGGCAAAAGCACACGCACGCGAACATGTTCATGCGGCACCTGCGTGTCAGTTTTTATACCTATGAATTTTTTGTACAGAAAGGCGTAGGCTACGCAATCTAGAGAGGACCACTCTTGAAACTTTTTATCGCATTCAAAACTGAAGACAAAATTTTTTTGGTGATCAAAAGAATTCTGTGAATTAACTTTCGTGAAGTAACGCTTTGAACGAGTTCTCAGCAGATAAAGAGATGATGAAACGTAATGTTTAAAAAGGATAGAGAATGAGGATTTAAGATGAGTATATGTATACTATTGACTCTGGTTAGATTTGGAGAGGGTAATTTATAGTCTTACGGTCAGCAGAAGGTCATCCCCCCTTTCTATAAAAACTGTGTTGAAGTTCGAAGAAGAACTGATTGAAACTTTACTAGTTTAGAGTTTACAATAAGCCTACTCTTTTATTGGCAGCAAGTTCATAAAGTAAATGTTGAGGGTGTGACGCGCTAATGGTAGTGTACCCTGAATATTGTGCAAAATTTACACCCCCTTCCTCGGTTCACTTCCTTTAGATCTATCACAGCTTCCTAACGGCACTCCCTCGAGGTAGAACTTAACGTTTGACTCTCAGCCAGTAATAATCCTATCGAGAGTTGTTGCGTGTTGTAGTGAAATTTTGAGCCAAGTTTACTGATACTACGGTCGCCGGTTCGTTGAGTTAGGGTTTTCATGGCGTGCTCTGACTATCAAGGTTCCAAGTCCCACCTTCTCGTTATCGATAAGTTTCCAATAGATGTAAAGGAGCTTGCTAACACCGCTTGCCTGCAGAGGAGCTGCGACGGAGAGCTTGCCGTGTGGAGGCACGGCATTGTGTTTCTTCCCGTCCCCCTCTTGTTGCCAGCCGTACAGAAAGGCTATCATCAATGGCACTTTCCAATGCTTCTAAAGGAGAATAGTAGAGAGCAGAGACCGCTCCTGAATCGCAGTGAGAAAATCTCTAACCAGCACTTTCTATGTTTTATTTATCTAATTTTTTTTCAATATCCACTTCTTAGTATACAAATTGTTCCGTATACAGTATACAGTATACTGTATACCGTGTACAGTATACCGTATACCGTATACCGTATACAGTATACAGTATTTAAGTATACAAATTGGTATACAAATGTATAAGAATTGGTCCGCCGACAGGTGTGAAGTGATTTCAGCCGGTGTTACGTACTTAGAATGACAATTTCTTTACCTCCGAACTCATGAAATATTTTCTTTGTTTTTGAGTTCAAGAAAAAGATGGAATTCAGTAGGATTGTGACGATGTAATTTTTTCATGTTGCTGGTTTTTGTACTTCTCCACTGCGGTTTAATAAACAAGTTTGCAAAGATACCGTCTACTATTAAATGAGAGCGAGCCACTGGGCCACTGCCACTTCACACAAAGGCTGACATCAAGCTAGTTGTGCATACACAGGTCACTGGCTCTATCACAAAGGCTACTGGCTTACACACATAACACAGACGGAAGACAATTCAGAAATACAAAAAAGAAAATAAGACTGTCTCAGAATAGAGCAAGAAAGTTGAATGAGCGAAAGTATGTAAATTTTGAATGAAAAAAGGAACGGTTTCTGGTTTAGACTTATTTGTGAAGAGTATGACAATGAACGTTTTTTCCTCGCTTTCAAGAATTGAGAAAAAATCAGAAGCAACAGTGCAAGACGTTGAAGCCGTTTTGGCCAAACCTTGTCCTTGTTTCTCGAGAGACTTTTAGATGTGCTAACGCAACCCGCAAACGATGGTGCTGAACCATGGGGCTTCATGTATTCATGCATTATTGTGAAATTCATTTCAGAACCGAATAGTACCGGAAAGTTTAAATTCACAAAAAATTCTCATTCTGTTTTATGATGAAAATTGGAATTCGTATATCTTCGATGGTTTCATAGGTTCATGTATTTGATGATTCATAGCTCACGACTCAATTCAATTTAAACGCTTTATCAATAAGCCACACCGGGAGATCATCGATTATGGGATCTGAGCGTTGAGCAAAGGTTGAGCGAGGCAAGCAGTAGCGATCGAAGTGCTATTCTTCCTCTTCTGTCGCTCATCATGGCGCTACGATCCCGGAGCGCCAAATCTTCTCGGGAAAGGACTCTCACAGACGAGGGAAGAGACGGTGCGGGGAGCAACCGCTTACGGAGGGAGATGAATGAAAGAATGCACGACTCAATACCGTTTGCAAACCGGCAGCTTAGAGGTTGTTTTCGACACTTTTGAAAAAAATAACAGAGTTGTTGTGAATTTGTAGCAGACTGTAAACAATCATATTGAAGCATTACTACATCTCTCATTTAGGTGTGTTACTGGATTGATGAAATCCTTGAAGTGAAACTGGATTGAAGCAACCCAGAAGACTGTTGATACGGCCGATGAGGAGCATTAATGATGTTTTCGACCCTTTTAAAGAGTTATCAGAGTGGTTGTGAATTTGTAGCTGAAAGTAAACACTCAGGACGAAGCAGTAAGTGTCTCAAATAGCTGGGTTTCTGAAGTGATCAGCTCGTTGGAGTAACCCTGAATTGTACAAATTAGACCGTTGATACGGTGGGGAGCTTAGAGGTTGTTTTCGACACTTTTGAAAAAATAACAGAGTTGTTGTGAATTCGTAGCTGATTGTAATCATATAGATTGAAGCATTACTACATCTCTCATCCAGGTGTTTAACTGGAGTTATAAGATCCTTGAAGTGAAACTGGATTGAAGCGACCCAGAAGACTGTTGATACGGCCGAAGAGGAGCATTAATGATGTTTTCGACCCTTTTAAAGAGTTATCAGAGTGGTTGTGAAGTTGTAGCTGACTGTAAACAATCAGGTCGAAGCAGTTAGTATCCCAAATAGCTGGGCTTCTGAAGTGATGAACTCGTTGGAGTAACCCTGAATTGTACAAATTAGACCGTTGATAGGGCGGGGAGCTTAGAGGTTGTTTTCGAATCTTTTGAAAAAATAACAGAGTTGTTGTGAATTCGTAGCAGACTGTAAACAATTGGATTGAAGCATCACTCCATCTCTTAATTAAGTGGGTTACTGGAGTGATGAGATCCTTGAAGTGAAACTTGATTGGAGCAACCCAGAAGTCCGTTGATACGGCCGATGAGGAGCGTTGAGGAAGTTTTCGACCCTTTTGAAGAGTTATCAGAGTGGTTGTGAAGTTGTAGCTGACTGTAAACAATCAGGTCGAAGCAGTAAGTGTCTCAAATAGCTGGGCTTCTGAAGTGATCAGCTCGTTGGAGTAACCCTGAATTTTACAAATTAAACCGTTGATAGGGCGGGGAGCTTAGAGGTTATTTTCGACACTTTTGAAAAAATAACAGAGTTGTTGTGAATTCGTAGCAGACTGTAAACACTCATATTGAAGCATTACTACATCTCTTATTTAGGTGTGTTACTAGAGTGATGAGATCCTTGAAGTTAAACTGGATTGAAGCAACCCAGAAGACTGTTGATACGGCCGATGAGGAGCGTTGAGGATGTTTTCGACCCTATTGAAGAGTTATCAGAGTGGTTGTGAATTTGTAGCTGAAAGTAAACACTCAGGACGAAGCAGTAATTGTCTCAAATATCTGGCCTAAGAAGTGATCAGCTCGTTGGAGTAACCCTGAATTGTACAAATTAGACCGTTAATAGGGCGGGGAGCTTAGAGGTTGTTTTCGACACTTTTGAAAAAATACCGGAGTGGTTGTGAATTCTTAGCTGATTGTAATCATTCAGATTGAAGCATTACTACATCTCTCATTTAGGTGTGTTACTGGAGTGATGAGATCCTTGAAGTGAAACTGGATTGAAGCGACCCAGAAGACTGTTGATACGGCCGATGAGGAGCGTTGAGGATGTTTTCGACCCTTTTGAAGAGTTATCAGAGTGGTTGTGAATTTGTAGCTGAAAGTAAACACTCAGGACGAAGCAGTAAGTGTCTTAAATAGCTGGGCTTCTGAAGTGATCAGCTCGTTGGAGTAACCCTGAATTTTACAAATTAAACCGTTGATAGGGCGGGGAGCTTAGAGGTTATTTTCGACACTTTTGAAAAAATAACAGAGTTGTTGTGAATTCGTAGCAGACTGTAAACACTCATATTGAAGCATTACTACATCTCTTATTTAGGTGTGTTACTAGAGTGATGAGATCCTTGAAGTGAAACTGGATTGAAGCAACCCAGAAGACTGTTGATACGGGCGATGAGGAGCGTTGATGATGTTTTCGACCCTTTTAAAGAGTTATCAGTGTGGTTGTGAATTTGTAGCTGAAAGTAAACACTCAGGACGAAGCAGTAAGTGTCTCAAATAGCTGGGCTTCTGAAATGATCAGCTCGTTGGAGTAACCCTGAATTGTACAAATTAGACCGTTGATAGGGCGGGGAGCTTAGAGGTTGTTTTCGACACTTTTGAAGAAATACCGGAGTGGTTGTGAATTCTTAGCTGACTGTAATCATTCAGATTGAAGCATTACTACATCTCTCATTTAGGTGTGTTACTGGAGTGATGAGATCCTTGAAGTTAAACTGGATTGAAGCAACCCAGAAGACTGTTGATACGGCCGATGAGGAGCGTTGAGGATGTTTTCGACCCTATTGAAGAGTTATCAGAGTGGTTGTGAATTTGTAGCTGAAAGTAAACACTCAGGACGAAGCAGTAAGTTTCTCAAATAGCTGGCCTAAGAAGTGATCAGCTCGTTGGAGTAACCCTGAATTGTACAAATTAGACCGTTAATAGGGCGGGGAGCTTAGAGGTTGTTTTCGACACTTTTGAAAAAATACCGGAGTGGTTGTGAATTCTTAGCTGATTGTAATCATTCAGATTGAAGCATTACTACATCTCTCATTTAGGTGTGTTACTGGAGTGATGAGATCCTTGAAGTGAAACTGGATTGAAGCGACCCAGAAGACTGTTGATACGGCCGATGAGGAGCGTTGAGGATGTTTTCGACCCTTTTGAAGAGTTATCAGAGTGGTTGTGAAGTTGTAGCTGAAAGTAAACAATCAGGACGAAGCAGTAAGTGTCTCAAATAGCTGGGCTTCTGAAGTGATGAGCTCGTTGGAGTAACCCTGAATTGTACAAATTAGACCGTTGATAGGGCGGGGAGCTTAGAGGTTGTTTTCGACACTTTTGAAAAAATAACAGAGTTGTTGTGAATTCGTAGCAGATTGTAAACAATCATATTGAAGCATTACTACATCTCTCATTTGGGTGTGTTACTGGAGTGATGAGATCCTTGAAGTTAAACTGGATTGAAGCAACCCAGAAGACTGTTGATACGGCCGATGAGGAGCGTTGAGGATGTTTTCGACCCTATTGAAGAGTTATCAGAGTGGTTGTGAATTTGTAGCTGAAAGTAAACACTCAGGACGAAGCAGTAAGTGTCTCAAATAGCTGGCCTAAGAAGTGATCAGCTCGTTGGAGTAACCCTGAATTGTACAAATTAGACCGTTAATAGGGCGGGGAGCTTAGAGGTTGTTTTCGACACTTTTGAAAAAATACCGGAGTGGTTGTGAATTCTTAGCTGATTGTAATCATTCAGATTGAAGCATTACTACATCTCTCATTTAGGTGTGTTACTGGAGTGATGAGATCCTTGAAGTGAAACTGGATTGAAGCGACCCAGAAGTCCGTTGATACGGCCGATGAGGAGCGTTGAGGAAGTTTTCGACCCTTTTGAAGAGTTATCAGAGTGGTTGTGAAGTTGTAGCTGACTGTAAACAATCAGGTCGAAGCAGTAAGTATCCCAAATAGCTGGGCTTCTGAAGTGATGAGCTCGTTGGAGTAACCCTGAATTGTACGAAATAGACCGTTGATAGGGCGGGGAGCTTAGAGGTTGTTTTCGACACTTTTGAAAAAAATAACAGAGTTGTTGTGAATTTGTAGCAGACTGTAAACAATCATATTGAAGCATTACTACATCTCTCATTTAGGTGTGTTACTGGATTGATGAAATCCTTGAAGTGAAACTGGATTGAAGCAACCCAGAAGACTGTTGATACGGCCGATGAGGAGCATTAATGATGTTTTCGACCCTTTTAAAGAGTTATCAGAGTGGTTGTGAATTTGTAGCTGAAAGTAAACACTCAGGACGAAGCAGTAAGTGTCTCAAATAGCTGGGTTTCTGAAGTGATCAGCTCGTTGGAGTAACCCTGAATTGTACAAATTAGACCGTTGATACGGTGGGGAGCTTAGAGGTTGTTTTCGACACTTTTGAAAAAATAACAGAGTTGTTGTGAATTCGTAGCTGATTGTAATCATATAGATTGAAGCATTACTACATCTCTCATCCAGGTGTTTAACTGGAGTTATAAGATCCTTGAAGTGAAACTGGATTGAAGCGACCCAGAAGACTGTTGATACGGCCGAAGAGGAGCATTAATGATGTTTTCGACCCTTTTAAAGAGTTATCAGAGTGGTTGTGAAGTTGTAGCTGACTGTAAACAATCAGGTCGAAGCAGTTAGTATCCCAAATAGCTGGGCTTCTGAAGTGATGAACTCGTTGGAGTAACCCTGAATTGTACAAATTAGACCGTTGATAGGGCGGGGAGCTTAGAGGTTGTTTTCTACACTTTTGAAAAAATAACAGAGTTGTTGTGAATTCGTAGCAGACTGTAAACAATTGGATTGAAGCATCACTCCATCTCTTAATTAAGTGGGTTACTGGAGTGATGAGATCCTTGAAGTGAAACTTGATTGGAGCAACCCAGAAGTCCGTTGATACGGCCGATGAGGAGCGTTGAGGAAGTTTTCGACCCTTTTGAAGAGTTATCAGAGTGGTTGTGAAGTTGTAGCTGACTGTAAACAATCAGGTCGAAGCAGTAAGTGTCTCAAATAGCTGGGCTTCTGAAGTGATCAGCTCGTTGGAGTAACCCTGAATTTTACAAATTAAACCGTTGATAGGGCGGGGAGCTTAGAGGTTATTTTCGACACTTTTGAAAAAATAACAGAGTTGTTGTGAATTCGTAGCAGACTGTAAACACTCATATTGAAGCATTACTACATCTCTTATTTAGGTGTGTTACTAGAGTGATGAGATCCTTGAAGTGAAACTGGATTGAAGCAACCCAGAAGACTGTTGATACGGGCGATGAGGAGCGTTGATGATGTTTTCGACCCTTTTAAAGAGTTATCAGTGTGGTTGTGAATTTGTAGCTGAAAGTAAACACTCAGGACGAAGCAGTAATTGTCTCAAATAGCTGGCCTAAGAAGTGATCAGCTCGTTGGAGTAACCCTGAATTGTACAAATTAGACCGTTAATAGGGCGGGGAGCTTAGAGGTTGTTTTCGACACTTTTGAAAAAATACCGGAGTGGTTGTGAATTCTTAGAAGAGGGGTCGCTTCAATCCAGTTTCACTTCAAGGATCTCATCACTCCAGTAACACACCTAAATGAGATATGTAGTAATGCTTCAATCTGAATGATTACAGTCAGCTAAGAATTCACAACCACTCCGGTATTTCTTCAAAAGTGTCGAAAACAACCTCTAAGCTCCCCGCCCTATCAACGGTCTAATTTGTACAATTCAGGGTTACTCCAACGAGCTGAT
>OZ057406.1:30242778-30307218 GCA_964056735.1 Allodiplogaster pararmata | reverse complement strand
GTTTGCAAACCGGCTTTCTGATCCTCATTAATCTCTACAAAAACTAGTTCCAACTGCTTCTTGCACTCTGGGAAGTTTTTGCTATTGGTGAGCAGGGTAGGTTTTTTATGTAGGTGAAATTCCGCTAATTCAAATTTCAAGGGTACTCTGTTTTTAAGTTAAGTTATGTGTTTACGATGCTTTTTTCATACGTATTTTTGCAAATAGAAAATGTGTTTTTTTGTTGCAAATTTGCAAATCGCAAGAACACCAAAGTGCATTCATAAATAGCGGAAACGAGAAGTTAGCCAATACTTCGCCTTGTCTTCTGGTGGAGAATCTAAGCACCTATAAATCAACTTTTCGTCTCTTTTTGGTAAGGAAAGACAAGAGTCATCAATTTGACTCCGAAACCTACAATGCATGGTGAGTTTAAGCACCAATACTCAAAACCTATGGCTTGAGTACGTTGCCACCATAATGCTCTTCTTCGGACTGCGAAGATTACCAGCAACAACTTCCGGAAGCATCTTGCAGAGAAGAAATAATTCAAAATGGAAACCATCAAGAATGAACGAGGGGTCCAAAATGAAAAATTTTGGGTGGAGATGTAAGAAAATGTGTTTTTTTTCACTAAAGAGCTTGGTTAACTGATTAATGCTAAAAACTCTCTCTCTCGTGTCTTGTTTTATTTCTATCGGTCTTTTCTTAGTTCTCTCACTGAGCGATGAGCCTGTATATCGCTCTCATATTGACTAATCCAGCGACCAAGAGATTTTTCCCCTTACACCTTCTGGCTGACCGATGTCTCTCGACTGCAACGCTCTTCTCTCGATGACTGCATCACTGAAGAAGAAGAAAACCTACAGTCCTGACTCACATTTTTTCTTAATCAAAACATGCTCTTTACCGTTGAAGCAATTCACGTCGTCTAATTGCAATAACTGATCCTTGCAAAAATTAAATAGACAAAGATAAAAGACTTAGTTCAGTCGTCATCGAACGGTTTCCGGAATTGGCTGACGAGAACTCTACTGCGTCAGCTCAAACAGCGCATGATGCAGTCTTCATCCAATCATTTCCGAATGCTGTAGACATACACGTAACAGGTTTTTTTAAATCACAAATCACAACTCAATTCGAAAACGCAATTCTTTTTTTTTCTATTTGAAAAAGAAAGTCCTTAGAAGCGATTCGTAAACCTAGCGGATGATTTGAAGAGAATCAGTAAATTGAAAAAGAAAAGAATAATTGGATAACGCGTGAATGTAAATGAATTTACAACACTGGCAGTGAAATACGACTAACGTTCAAAATTTTGAAAGTTGGAGTTTTTTAATTTGAGTTTTCTTTTCGCGGATAACTTTTTCGGATGTTTCTATGAACTGAAAAGTCTAACTGAAGTTTGATGGAATAATTTTTCTCAGGTCTCGATGTGTTTGCCACGTTCAAAAAGCAGCTGCCCACCTCATTTCTGTTTTCATTAGCAGAGGAAAGCTGGTTTTTCATGGTTTCTTTTGTTGCATAAATTGCTACTTGCTCTTCGCCTCTGATTCTAAAATAGTAGCATGACTGATCAAACAAATGTTTAAACGGTATCGTTCAAGTCAGCGACAAAAAAACAAGATCCAACTGTGACGAGGAGAGAAATCACAATCACAGTTTCTATACAACAAGTTTATAAAAGGTGTTTTTGACGTTGTCGAAACGATGGGAGAATACGGACGAAATTTCTTTGTTTCGTCGTGCTTGAATCGAGGCTGTAAATTCCTTTATTTAGATATGGCCAAGAGCGCATGTTTTCATCTGACTCTTGATTCCATTCGTGCAAGATGTACATATGTGACTGCACTCTCTGAAAAATCAGTATTTTCGTTAAAATTCACCAATTTGAATCTCTCAAGAACCTGCTTTTTTATCAAGTATTTTTCATTTCAGCGAATTTGAGAATACCCACCTCACACACATGTACATACATATATGTATGTATTTTAGAGTTTTTTTTACATATCTGAATTTTTTCTTTAGAAAAAGTGCACTCTTAATTTAAGAAATATTTTTTGTACACGCACCATTTTTCACCAAACTACGAATCAAAAGCCTCCAATGAACTTCCACAGACCAATTTTTCACAAAAGTTGTGAAGTTCTGATGTACGCACCGCTATAATCAAAATAATTCAAATTGGTGTTTGTCTTGATTAAGTTTTGTTTTCAAAGAACTATGTATGTCCTCTACATATTGGCACGCACCACCGCTCTTGATCATTTCGTTAAGGAGCCCAGGGGCCGTATTTAGAGACAAAAATTTATACTAAAACTCATGGTAAACTTTGTACTAAGTTGTAGTGACGCCAAAATTCAATTCAGAGAGTAGAATTTAGGGTAAACTTTATACAAATTCTAGAAGGAATGCTGAGACGCTCTCACCCGTCTTGTCTCTGAATACAGAACTGAGTTTAACTTAGTTCTAGTACATAATACTAGGGTAAAATTTTTTTACTTGGTTCATTTTAGATCTCTGAACACGGCCCCAGAACTCAGCGGTTTTGCCATTTCGTTTTTAAAATTCAATAAAGTTTGAGTAATTTTTTTGTGTAGGTCGGGTTTTGAATGTTCTATCTCATTATATTTCTCAGCCTGTTTATTTTCCTTCACATTAAAATCAAAATCCGAAGCCCCTCCCCAATCCGAAGCCCCTCCCCAATCCGAAGCCCCTCCCCAATCCGAAGCCCCTCCCCAATCCGAAGCCCCTCCCCAATCCGAAGCCCCTCCCCAATCCGAAGCCCCTCCCCACCCCAATTGAAAAAAAGCTGAAAGCCTCATTTTTCGCTTAGCTTGCTCTTTAAGAAAACTCAATGCATTTATCAGTGATCGCAACCAGGCGTCGCTGCCTTTAAACTGTGTGACTTAGATTTTGAAGATCTATTGGTATCAATTATTACCACTTCATAGCAAATCTTCAACAACAAAAACTCGTATTGTGATTACTTCGCATTCAATTGTATATTCTTGCCAAATCATCATTTAATGAATAGAGAATACAATTAATGTGTGTGCCTTTTCCCCCTGCAATATTCAATTCAATTTCTCAATTCACTTTACTTCTATTCGAGGGCTTCGTGCTCCGCTTTGAAGGGAAAGAGGTTTATCTTTATTTCTCATCATACCTTTTCATCCAACAATTCAAAGTTATTCGTGACTTTACACAGGGTGACCATAAATTACCTGGACAAAGTTTCAACGTGCCTACATAGATGCGGCATTCATCTTTTCATTTCCTATTCTCTCTTGATCATACAAAATAGCAGACAATAGCTATTATTCTCCGTAACCACTGAATGGATAAGGACAGTTGCGGAAATATGCCACAAAGGGGCTGTTTTGGTGAAGATGAAGCGGTTTATAGCACACCTCCCTGAATACTTCGAAGAAGTTTCTTCTCAAGTTTGTTAAGAGCTCTTCAAGTTTCAAGGGTCAAATGTTACATTTTTTTGTTGTTACATTTTCTCGATAAAAAGTGTCAGAGTGATAAAAATTGTTAAAAGTTAATTTTATCCTCTAAACATAAGAAAGCTTTTTCTTTATTTCATTGAAACCTTGTGGTTTTCAGGTCCTCATAAGTTTGATGTTACCGCTCGAAACTTTAGCAGCCCATCAACACTGCTTTAAATGCAAAACTAGACGATGTCAGCCGATTTCGATTCAAACGCTTTTTTATACGTTTTAAGTTTATACAAAACTCGTCCTCATAATTTATTATACATATACTTTATGTTATATTATAATTTATGTAAAGTTCAAGAATTGAAGGCATCAGCTCATAAAGTTCAAGAATTGAAGGCATCAACTTTTTAAAAAATTTTGAAAAATACAATTCTAATGGGAAAAATTGAATCGTGGTAAGTAATGTATAATAATAAGAATTTAATGAGTGTTCAATGACGATAACTTTTGTAATTTCGGCAAAAAGTTATAATAATAATAATAATAATAATAATAATAATAATAATAATAATAATAATAATAATAATAATAATAATAATAATAATAATAATAATAATAATAATAATAATAATAATAATAATAATAATAATAATAATAATAAAAATAATAATAATAATAATAATAATAATAATAATAATAATAATAATATTAATAATAATAATGATAATAATAATAATAATAATAATAATAATAATAATAATAATAATAGTTTATCGCATTGAGTTAATTCATCAACACAAAGGCATATGTGGAATGAGTACATAAGTGTGACACTTTGAAAAATTAACTACAACTTCACAACCACTCTTCAAAAGGGTCGAAAACATCCTATACGCTCCTCATCGGCCGATTCAACGGTCTTCTGGGTTGCTTAAATTCAGTATCACTTCAAGGATCTCATCACTCCAGTAACCCACATAATTGAGAGATCAGCCGCGACATTAATCTCTAAACGATGAGATCATCGGCGCGATAACCTCATTCCAATTAGGCGAAAATTTTGAAAGATGATGTCACTTTGACTAACTTTTTTTTTGGAAATAAAAGGTCCTGCACGAAATTCCATTCTTAGAACTTACACGCGTAATTCATTTTCAACCTAGTTAGTAGAGCAAAATTACAAACCAGTCAAGTTTCATTAAATTTTTCTTACGGGCATACCCAGTGACAGAGTCAATGTCTGCGCTCTGCCCTTTTCTTATTATACGGACTCGATACTTCATGTTCAATCAAAAAAGTTTAATGTTTTTTTTGAGTACGGAAACAAAACAGATTGCGATTAATTAGTATTTTAAGATTCATTCGGAGAGAAAGACGGCATTTGAAATCTCATCTTCTCGTACTTTAAGATATTATTTCGCGTGCTCTCGCAAGATCATCTCGTACCTCACTGATCCAACATTTTTGGGCCAAGAAGGTGCGAGAGCCATGATCTCATCTTTAAATATTTCAGTTATAATAAAGCTGACTCGATGATCTCATTCATCGAGCAATGATGTCATCTTTACAGATACATCGCACGATCGCTTAACTGTTTTTGAGAGTTTAATGTCGCGGCTAGTAACGCTTCAATCTGATTGTTTACAGTCTGCTAAGAATTCACAACCCCTCTGTAATTTTTTTCAAAATCTCATCAGGATCTCATCACTCAAGTGTCGAAAACATCCTCTAAGCTTTCCATATCATAGGTCTATTCGGTACAAATCACGGTTACTCCAACGAGCTCATCCTTCATTTTTTTAAACTATTTTTGATATTTGATTTTTTTTTTGATAATTACTGCTTTACTTACTACTTACTTTTGATACTTACTTACTTTTGATACTTACTTACTGCACAGCTATTTGAGATACTTACTGCTTCGTCCTGATTCTTTACAATCAGCTACATTTCCACAACCACACCGATAACTCTTCAAAAGGGTCGAAAACATCTTCAACGCTCCTCATCGGCCGTATCAACAGTCTTCTGGGTCACTTCAATTCAGTATGACTTCAAGGATCTCATCACTTCAGTAACCCACCTAATTGAGAAATCTAGTAATCTAGTAATTATTCAATATGATTGTTTACAGTCTGCTACGAATTCACAACAACTCTGTTGTTTTTTTTTCAAAAGTGTCGAAAACAACCTCTAAGCTCCCCGCCCTATCAACGGTCTATTTCGTACAATTCAGGGTTACTCCAACGAGCGCATCACTTCAGAAGCCCAGCTATTTGGGATACTTACTGCTTCGACCTGATTGTTTACAGTCAGCTACAACTTCACAACCACTCTGACAACTCTTCAAAAGTGTCGAAAACATCCTCAACGCTCCTCATCGGCCGTATCAACAGTCTTCTGGGTTGCTTCAATCCAGTTTCACTTCAAGGATCTCATCACTCCAGTAACACACCCAAATGAGAGATGTAGTAATCCTTCAATATGATTGTTTACAGTCTGCTAAGCTCCCCATCGGTCCTATCATTCATTCTTTATTCCTGTATATACGCAAGTATAGTACATGGATGGTTACGCAGATGCGAATTTATAAGAAAAAAAAAGTAAACTCAAACATATATAATCACAGGAATCGGTAGGTTAAACACAATGTAACTTGGATTCAGTAAGAATTACCCCCTGAGGAAGTGCCAGGATGGTCTTCTTAAATAAAAAGGAAGAGGGTAGAATCACAATTTTAGCGGGTAAAGTGTTCCATACATTAATTCATCGAGAAACACAGGTGCTATGAGAATTGGGCAGTTTAAACGGAAGCAAAATACGGAGGGAGTGGGAAGAGCGATGTTGAAGAGGAGTTGGTGAGATCTTGAATAAATGATGTTGATCAATTGCAGTGTTACCGTGAACAATCTTGTGCACAAAATATAGATCAAGAATGCGACGACGGTATTCTAAAGTAGAAAGCGATAGAGTCCGCAACCGGGACAGATAGTTGGTTGTTGAAAGACCGGCTCTCGCGAATTCGCGTCTACTAAATGATAGCTGGCTGAACTCGTTCATGTGCGTTAATATTACCAATGGCCAATCGAGACCACAATTCACAGCCATATTCTAGAAGGGGAAGAATGTAAGCCTTAAAGGCGCGGACAAGTACTAAAATAGAAGATGTCTTGAAAGAGCGAAGTATTACATTCATAGCTTTTAAGGCAAATCACGGTTACTCCAACGAGCTCATCCTTCAGAAGCCCAGCTGTTTGATATACTTACTCCAGTAACCAGTAACCTAATTGAGAGATCTAGTAATGCTTCAATATGATTGTTTACAGTCTGCTACGAATTCACAACCACTCCGGTATTTCTTCAAAGGTGTCGAAAACATCCTCAACGCTCCTCATCGGCCGTATCAACAGTCTTCTGGGTTGCTTCAATTCAGTATCACTTCAAGGACTTCATAACTCCAGAAACCCACCTATTTGAGAGATCTAGTAATGCTTCAATATAATTGTTTACAGTCTGCTACGAACTCACAACCACTCCGGTATTTCTTCAAAAGTGTCGAAAACATCCTCTAAGCTCCCCATCGGCCCTATCAAAGGCCTACTTCGTACAATTCAGGGTTACTCCAACGAGCTCATCACTTCAGAATCCCAGCTAATTGGGACACTTACTGCTTCGACCTGATTTTTTACAGTCAGCTACAACTTCACAACCACTTTGATAACTCTTCAAAAGGGTCGAAATCTTCCTCAATGCTCCTCATCGGCCGTATCAACGGTCTTCTGGGTTGCTTCAATTCAGTATGACTTCAAGGATCTCATCACTCCAGTAACCCACCTAATTGAGAGATCTAGTAATCTAGTAATTATTCAATATGATTGTTTACAGTCTGCTACGAATTCACAACCACTCTGTTATTTTTTTCAAAAGTGTCGAGAACATCCTCTAAGCTCCCCATCGGTCCTATCATTCATTCTTTATTCCTGTATATACGCAAGTATAGTACATGGATGGTTACGCAGATGCGATTTTATAAGAAAAAAAAAGTAAACTCAAACATATATAATCACAGGAATCGGTAGGTTAAACACAATGTAACTTGGATTCAGTAAGAATTACCCCCTGAGGAAGTGCCAGGATGGTCTTCTTAAATAAAAAGGAAGAGGGTAGAATCACAATTTTAGCGGGTAAAGTGTTCCATACATTAATTCATCGAGAAACACAGGTGCTATGAGAATTGGGCAGTTTAAACGGAAGCAAAATACGGAGGGAGTGGGAAGAGCGATGTTGAAGAGGAGTTGGTGAGATCTTGAATAAATGATGTTGATCAATTGCAGTGTTACCGTGAACAATCTTGTGCACAAAATATAGATCAAGAATGCGACGACGGTATTCTAAAGTAGAAAGCGATAGAGTCCGCAACCGGGACAGATAGTTGGTTGTTGAAAGACCGGCTCTCGCGAATTCGCGTCTACTAATGGATAGCTGGCTGAACTCGTTCATGTGCGTTAATATTACCAATGGCCAATGGAGACCACAATTCACAGCCATATTCTAGAAGGGGAAGAATGTAAGCCTTAAAGGCGCGGACAAGTACTAAAATAGAAGATGTCTTGAAAGAGCGAAGTATTACATTCATAGCTTTTAAGGCAAATCACGGTTACTCCAACGAGCTCATCCTTCAGAAGCCCAGCTGTTTGATATACTTACTCCAGTAACCAGTAACCTAATTGAGAGATCTAGTAATGCTTCAATATGATTGTTTACAGTCTGCTACGAATTCACAACCACTCCGGTATTTCTTCAAAGGTGTCGAAAACATCCTCAACGCTCCTCATCGGCCGTATCAACAGTCTTCTGGGTTGCTTCAATTCAGTATCACTTCAAGGATTTCATAACTCCAGAAACCCACCTATTTGAGAGATCTAGTAATGCTTCAATATAATTGTTTACAGTCTGCTACGAACTCAAAACCACTCCGGTATTTCTTCAAAAGTGTCGAAAACATCCTCTAAGCTCCCCATCGGCCCTATCAAAGGCCTACTTCGTACAATTCAGGGTTACTCCAACGAGCTCATCACTTCAGAATCCCAGCTAATTGGGACACTTACTGCTTTGACCTGATTTTTTACAGTCAGCTACAACTTCACAACCACTCTGATAACTCTTCAAAAGGGTCGAAAACTTTCTCAATTCTCATCGGCCGTATCAACGGTCTTCTGGGTTGCTTCAATTCAGTATCACTTCAAGGATTTCATAACTCCAGAAACCCACCTATTTGAGAGATCTAGTAATGCTTCAATATATTTGTTTACAGTCTGCTACGAACTCACAACCACTCCGGTATTTCTTCAAAAGTGTCGAAAACATCCTCTAAGCTCCCCATCGGCCCTATCAAAGGCCTACTTCGTACAATTCAGAGTTACTCCAACGAGCTCATCACTTCAGAATCTCAGCTATTTGGGACACTTACTGCTTCGACCTGATTTTTTACAGTCAGCTACAACTTCACAACCACTTTGATAACTCTTCAAAAGGGTCGAAAACTTCCTCAATGCTCCTCATCGGCAGTATCAACGGTCTTCTGGGTTGCTTCAATTCAGTATCACTTCAAGGATTTCATAACTCCAGAAACCCACCTATTTGAGAGATCTAGTAATGCTTCAATATAATTGTTTACAGTCTGCTACGAACTCACAAACACTCCGGTATTTCTTCAAAAGTGTCGAAAACATCCTCTAAGCTCCCCATTGGCCCTATCAAAGGCCTACTTCGTACAATTCAGGGTTACTCCAACGAGCTCATCACTTCAGAATCCCAGCTAATTGGGACACTTACTGCTTCGACCTGATTTTTTACAGTCAGCTACAACTTCACAACCACTCTGATAACTCTTCAAAAGGGTCGAAAACTTTCTCAATTCTCCTCATCGGCCGTATAAACGGTCTTCTGGGTTGCTTCAATTCAGTATCACTTCTAGGATTTCATAACTCCAGTAACCCACCTAATTGAGAGATCTAGTAATGCTTCAATATAATTGTTTACACTCTGCTACGAACTCACAACCACTCCGGTATTTCTTTAAAAGTGTCGAAAACATCCTCTAAGCTCTTCATCGGTCCTATCAAAGGCCTACTTCGTACATTTCAGGGTTACTCCAACGAGCTCATCACTTCAGAATCCCAGCTATTTGGGACACTTACTGCTTCGACCTGATTTTTTACAGTCAGCTACAACTTCACAACTACACTGATAACTCTTCAAAATGGTCGAAAACATCCTCAATGCTCCTCATCGGCCGTATCAACGGTCTTCTGGGTTGCTTCAATCCAGTTTCACTTCAAGGATCTCATCACTCCAGTAACCCACCTAATTGAGAGATCTAGTAATGCTTCAATCCGAATGATTACAGTCTGATACGAATTCACAACCACTCTTTTATTTCTTCAAAAGTGTCGAAAACATCCTTTAAGCTCCCCATCGGCCCTATCAACGGTCTATTTCGTACAATTCAGGGTGACTCTAACCAGCTCATCACTTCAGAAGTCCAGCTATTTGGGATACTAACTGCTTCGACCTGATTGTTTACATTCAGCTACAACTTCACAACCACACTGATAACTCTTCAAAAGGGTCGAAAACATCCTCAATGCTCCTCATCGGCCGTATCAACGGTCTTCTGGGTTGCTTCAATCCAGTTTCACTTCAAGGATCTCATCACTCCAGTAACCCACCTAATTGAGAGATCTAGTAATGCTTCAATGTAATTGTTTACACTCTGCTACGAACTCACAACCACTCCGGTATTTCTTTAAAAGTGTCGAAAACATCCTCTAAGCTCCCCATCGGTCCTATCAAAGGCCTACTTCGTACATTTCAAGGTTACTCCAACGAGCTCATCACTTCAGAATCCCAGCTATTTGGGACACTTACTGCTTCGACCTGATTTTTTACAGTCAGCTACAACTTCACAACCACACTGATAACTCTTCAAAAGGGTCGAAAACATCCTCAATGCTCCTCATCGGCCGTATCAACGGTCTTCTGGGTTGCTTCAATCCAGTTTCACTTCAAGGATCTCATCACTCCAGTAACCCACCTATATGAGAGATCTAGTAATGCTTCAATCTGAATGATTACAGTCTGATACGAATTCACAACCACTCTTTTATTTCTTCAAAAGTGTCGAAAACATCCTTTAAGCTCCCCATCGGCCCTATCAACGGTCTATTTCGTACAATTCAGGGTTACTCTAACCAGCTCATCACTTCAGAAGTCCAGCTATTTGGGATACTAACTGCTTCGACCTGATTGTTTACATTCAGCTACAACTTCACAACCACTCTGATAACTCTTCAAAAGGGTCGAAAACTTCCTCAATGCTCCTCATCGGCCGTATCAACGGTCTTCTGGGTTGCTTCAATTCAGTATCACTTCAAGGATTTCATAACTCCAGAAACCCACCTATTTGATAGATCTAGTAATGCTTCAATACAATTGTTTACAGTCTGCTACGAACTCACAACCACTCCGGTATTTCTTCAAAAGTGTCGAAAACATCCTCTAAGCTCCCCATCGGCCCTATCAAAGGCCTACTTCGTACAATTCAGGGTTACTCCAACCAGCTCATCACTTCAGAAGCTATTTGGGATGCTATTTGGGATACTAACTGCTTCGACCTGATTGTTTACATTCAGCTACAACTTCACAACCACTCTGATAACTCTTCAAAAGAATCGAAAACATCCTCAATGCTCCACATCGGCCGTATCAACAGTCTTCTGGGTTGCTTCAATTCAGTTTCACTTCAAGGATCTCATCACTCCAGTAACACACCTAAATGAGAGATCTAGTAATGCTTCAATATGATTGTTTACAGTCTGCTACGAATTCACAACCACTCCGGTAGTTCTTCAAAAGTGTCGAAAACATCCTCTAAGCTCCCCATCGGCCCTATCAAAGGCCTACTTCGTACAATTCAGAGTTACTCCAACGAGCTCATCACTTCAGAATCCCAGCTATTTGGGACACTTACTGCTTCGACCTGATTTTTTACAGTCAGCTACAACTTCACAACCACTTTGATAACTCTTCAAAAGGGTCGAAAACTTCCTCAATGCTCCTCATCGGCAGTATCAACGGTCTTCTGGGTTGCTTCAATTCAGTATCACTTCAAGGATTTCATAACTCCAGAAACCCATCTATTTGAGAGATCTAGTAATGCTTCAATATAATTGTTTACAGTCTGCTACGAACTCACAAACACTCCGGTATTTCTTCAAAAGTGTCGAAAACATCCTCTAAGCTCCCCATTGGCCCTATCAAAGGCCTACTTCGTACAATTCAGGGTTACTCCAACGAGCTCATCACTTCAGAATCCCAGCTAATTGGGACACTTACTGCTTCGACCTGATTTTTTACAGTCAGCTACAACTTCACAACCACTCTGATAACTCTTCAAAAGGGTCGAAAACTTTCTCAATTCTCCTCATCGGCCGTATAAACGGTCTTCTGGGTTGCTTCAATTCAGTATCACTTCTAGGATTTCATAACTCCAGTAACCCACCTAATTGAGAGATCTAGTAATGCTTCAATATAATTGTTTACACTCTGCTACGAACTCACAACCACTCCGGTATTTCTTTAAAAGTGTCGAAAACATCCTCTAAGCTCTTCATCGGTCCTATCAAAGGCCTACTTCGTACATTTCAGGGTTACTCCAACGAGCTCATCACTTCAGAATCCCAGCTATTTGGGACACTTACTGCTTCGACCTGATTTTTTACAGTCAGCTACAACTTCACAACTACACTGATAACTCTTCAAAATGGTCGAAAACATCCTCAATGCTCCTCATCGGCCGTATCAACGGTCTTCTGGGTTGCTTCAATCCAGTTTCACTTCAAGGATCTCATCACTCCAGTAACCCACCTAATTGAGAGATCTAGTAATGCTTCAATCCGAATGATTACAGTCTGATACGAATTCACAACCACTCTTTTATTTCTTCAAAAGTGTCGAAAACATCCTTTAAGCTCCCCATCGGCCCTATCAACGGTCTATTTCGTACAATTCAGGGTTACTCTAACCAGCTCATCACTTCAGAAGTCCAGCTATTTGGGATACTAACTGCTTCTACCTGATTGTTTACATTCAGCTACAACTTCACAACCACACTGATAACTCTTCAAAAGGGTCGAAAACATCCTCAATGCTCCTCATCGGCCGTATCAACGGTCTTCTGGGTTGCTTCAATCCAGTTTCACTTCAAGGATCTCATCACTCCAGTAACCCACCTAATTGAGAGATCTAGTAATGCTTCAATGTAATTGTTTACACTCTGCTACGAACTCACAACCACTCCGGTATTTCTTTAAAAGTGTCAAAAACATCCTCTAAGCTCCCCATCGGTCCTATCAAAGGCCTACTTCGTACATTTCAAGGTTACTCCAACGAGCTCATCACTTCAGAATCCCAGCTATTTGGGACACTTACTGCTTCGACCTGATTTTTTACAGTCAGCTACAACTTCACAACCACACTGATAACTCTTCAAAAGGGTCGAAAACATCCTCAATGCTCCTCATCGGCCGTATCAACGGTCTTCTGGGTTGCTTCAATCCAGTTTCACTTCAAGGATCTCATCACTCCAGTAACCCACCTAATTGAGAGATCTAGTAATGCTTCAATCTGAATGATTACAGTCTGATACGAATTCACAACCACTCTTTTATTTCTTCAAAAGTGTCGAAAACATCCTTTAAGCTCCCCATCGGCCCTATCAACGGTCTATTTCGTACAATTCAGGGTTACTCTAACCAGCTCATCACTTCAGAAGTCCAGCTATTTGGGATACTAACTGCTTCGACCTGATTGTTTACATTCAGCTACAACTTCACAACCACTCTGATAACTCTTCAAAAGGGTCGAAAACTTCCTCAATGCTCCTCATCGGCCGTATCAACGGTCTTCTGGGTTGCTTCAATTCAGTATCACTTCAAGGATTTCATAACTCCAGAAACCCACCTATTTGATAGATCTAGTAATGCTTCAATACAATTGTTTACAGTCTGCTACGAACTCACAACCACTCCGGTATTTCTTCAAAAGTGTCGAAAACATCCTCTAAGCTCCCCATCGGCCCTATCAAAGGCCTACTTCGTACAATTCAGGGTTACTCCAACCAGCTCATCACTTCAGAAGCTATTTGGGATGCTATTTGGGATACTAACTGCTTCGACCTGATTGTTTACATTCAGCTACAACTTCACAACCACTCTGATAACTCTTCAAAAGAATCGAAAACATCCTCAATGCTCCACATCGGCCGTATCAACAGTCTTCTGGGTTGCTTCAATTCAGTTTCACTTCAAGGATCTCATCACTCCAGTAACACACCTAAATGAGAGATCTAGTAATGCTTCAATATGATTGTTTACAGTCTGCTACGAATTCACAACCACTCCGGTATTTCTTCAAAAGTGTCGAAAACATCCTCTAAGCTCCCCATCGGCCCCCCCGTACAATTCAGGGTTACTCCAACCAGCTCATCACTTCAGAAGCCCAGCTATTTGGGATACTAACTGCTTCGACCTGATTGTTTACATTCAGCTACAACTTCACAACCACTCTGATAACTCTTCAAAAGGGTCGAAAACTTCCTCAATGCTCCTCATCGGCCGTATCAACGGTCTTCTGGGTTGCTTCAATTCAGTATCACTTCAAGGATTTCAGAGCTCCAGAAACCCACCTATTTGAGAGAGCTAGTAATGCTTCAATATAATTGTTTACAGTCTGCTACGAACTCACAACCACTCCGGTATTTCTTCAAAAGTGTCGAAAACATCCTCTAAGCTCCCCATCGCCCCCCCCCGTACAATTCAGGGTTACTCCAACCAGCTCATCACTTCAGAAGCCCAGCTATTTGGGATACTAACTGCTCCGACCTGATTGTTTACATTCAGCTACAACTTCACAACCACTCTGATAACTCTTCAAAAGTGTCGAAAATTTCCTCAATGCTCCTCATCGGCCGTATCAACGGTATTCTGGGTTGCTTCAATTCAGTTTCACTTCAAGGATCTCATCACTCCAGTAACACACCTAAATGAGAGATCTAGTAATGCTTTAATATGATTGTTTACAGTCTGCTACGTATTCACAACCACTCTGTTTTTTTTTTCAAAAGTGTCGAAAACATCCTCTAAGCTCCCCATCGGTCCTATCAAAGGCCTACTTCGTACAATTCAGGGTTACTCCAACGAGCTCATCACTTCAGAAGCCCAGCTATTTGAGATACTTACTGCTTCGACCTTATTGTTTACATTCAGCTACAACTTCACAACCACTCTGATAACTCTTCAAAAGGGTCGAAAACATCCTCAACGCTCCTTATCTGCCGTATCAACGGTCTTCTGGGTTTCTTCAAGTCAGTATCACTTCAAGGATTTCATAGCTCCAGAAACCCACCTATTTGAGAGATCTAGTAATGCTTCAATATAATTGTTTACAGTCTGCTACGAACTCACAACCACTCCGGTATTTCTTCAAAAGTGTCGAAAACATCCTCTAAGCTCCCCATCGGCCCCCCCCCCGTTCAATTCAGGGTTACTCCAACCAGCTCATCACTTCAGAAGCCCAGCTATTTGGGATATTTACTGCTTCGACCTGATTGTTTACAGTCAGATACAACTTCACAACCACTCTGATAACTCTTCAAAAGGGTCGAAATCTTTCCTCAATGCTCCTCATCGGCCGTATCAACGGTCTTCTGGGTTGCTTCAATTCAGTATGACTTCAAGGATCTCATCACTCCAGTAACCCACCTAATTGAGAGTGCTAGTAATGCTTCAATATGATTGTTTACAGTCTGCTACGAACTCACAACCACTCCGGTATTTCTTCAAAAGTGTCGAAAACATCCTCTAAGCTCCCCATCGGCCCTATCAAAGGTCTACTTCGTACAATTCATGGTTACTCCAACCTGCTCATCTCTTCAGAAGCTATTTGGGATGCTATTTGGGATACTAACTGCTTCGACCTGATTGTTTACATTCAGCTACAACTTCACAACCACTCTGATAACTCTTCAAAAGAATCGAAAACATCCTCAATGCTCCACATCGGCCGTATCAACAGTCTTCTGGGTTGCTTCAATTCAGTTTCACTTCAAGGATCTCTTCACTCCAGTAACACACCTAAATGATAGATCTAGTAATGCTTCAATATGATTGTTTACAGTCTGCTACGAATTCACAACCACTCCGGTATTTCTTCAAAAGTGTCGAAAACATCCTCTAAGCTCCCCATCGCCCCCCCCCCCGTACAATTCAGGGTTACTCCAACCAGCTCATCACTTCAGAAGCCCAGCTATTTGGGATACTAACTGCTTCGAACTGATTGTTTACATTCAGCTACAACTTCACAACCACTCTGATAACTCTTCAAAAGGGTCGAAAACTTCCTCAATGCTCCTCATCGGCCGTATGAACGGTCTTCTGGGTTGCTTCAATTCAGTATCACTTCAAGGATTTCATAGCTCCAGAAACCCACCTATTTGAGAGATCTAGTAATGCTTCAATATAATTGTTTACAGTCTGCTACGAACTCACAACCACTCCGGTATTTCTTCAAAAGTGTCGAAAACATCCTCTAAGCTCCCCATCGGCCCCCCCCCCGTACAATTCAGGGTTACTCCAACCAGCTCATCACTTCAGAAGCCCAGCTATTTGGGATACTAACTGCTTCGACCTGATTGTTTACATTCAGCTACAACTTCACAACCACTCTGATAACTCTTCAAAAGGGTCGAAAATTTCCTCAATGCTCCTCATCGGCCGTATCAACGGTATTCTGGGTTGCTTCAATTCAGTTTCACTTCAAGGATCTCATCACTCCAGTAACACACCTAAATGAGAGATCTAGTAATGCTTCAATATGATTAATTACAGTCTGCTACGTATTCACAACCACTCTGTTTTTTTTTTCAAAAGTGTCGAAAACTTCCTCTAAGCTCCCCATCGGTCCTATCAAAGGCCTACTTCGTACAATTCAGGGTTACTCCAACGAGCTCATCACTTCAGAAGCCCAGCTATTTGAGATACTTACTGCTTCGACCTTATTGTTTACATTCAGCTACAACTTCACAACCACTCTGATAACTCTTCAAAAGGGTCGAAAACATCCTCAACGCTCCTTATCTGCCGTATCAACGGTCTTCTGGGTTTCTTCAAGTCAGTATCACTTCAAGGATTTCATAGCTCCAGAAACCCACCTATTTGAGAGATCTAGTAATGCTTCAATATAATTGTTTACAGTCTGCTACGAACTCACAACCACTCTGGTATTTCTTCAAAAGTGTCGAAAACATCCTCTAAGCTCCCCATCGGCCCCCCCCCGTTCAATTCAGGGTTACTCCAACCAGCTCATCACTTCAGAAGCCCAGCTATTTGAGATACTTACTGCTTCGACCTGATTGTTTACAGTCAGATACAACTTCACAACCACTCTGATAACTCTTCAAAAGGGTCGAAATCTTCCTCAATGCTCCTCATCGGCCGTATCAACGGTCTTCTGGGTTGCTTCAATTCAGTATGACTTCAAGGATCTCATCACTCCAGTAACCCACCTGATTGAGAGTGCTAGTAATGCTTCAATATGATTGTTTACAGTCTGCTACGAACTCACAACCACTCCGGTATTTCTTCAAAAGTGTCGAAAACATCCTCTAAGCTCCCCATCGGCCCTATCAAAGGTCTACTTCGTACAATTCAGGGTTACTCCAACCAGCTCATCACTTCAGAAGCTATTTGGGATGCTATTTGGGATACTAACTGCTTCGACCTGATTGTTTACATTCAGCTACAACTTCACAACCACTCTGATAACTCTTCAAAAGAATCGAAAACATCCTCAATGCTCCACATCGGCCGTATCAACAGTCTTCTGGGTTGCTTCAATTCAGTTTCACTTCAAGGATATCATCACTCCAGTAACACACCTAAATGAGAGATCTAGTAATGCTTCAATATGATTGTTTACAGTCTGCTACGAATTCACAACCACTCCGGTATTTCTTCAAAAGTGTCGAAAACATCCTCTAAGCTCCCCATCGGCCCCCCCCCCGTACAATTCAGGGTTACTCCAACCAGCTCATCACTTCAGAAGCCCAGCTATTTGGGATACTAACTGCTTCGACCTGATTGTTTACATTCAGCTACAACTTCACAACCACTCTGATAACTCTTCAAAAGGGTCGAAAACTTCCTCAATGCTCCTCATCGGCCGTATCAACGGTCTTCTGGGTTGCTTCAATTCAGTATCACTTCAAGGATTTCATAGCTCCAGAAACCCACCTATTTGAGAGATCTAGTAATGCTTAAATATAATTGTTTACAGTCTGCTACGAACTCACAACCACTCCGGTATTTCTTCAAAAGTGTCGAAAACATCCTCTAAGCTCCCCATCGGGCCCCCCCGTACAATTCAGGGTTACTCCAACCAGCTCATCACTTCAGAAGCCCAGCTATTTGGGATACTAACTGCTTCGACCTGATTGTTTACATTCAGCTACAACTTCACAACCACTCTGATAACTCTTCAAAAGGGTCGAAAATTTCCTCAACGCTCCTCATCGGCCGTATCAACGGTATTCTGGGTTGCTTCAATTCAGTTTCACTTCAAGGATCTCATCACTCCAGTAACACACCTAAATGAGAGATCTAGTAATGCTTCAATATGATTAATTACAGTCTGCTACGTATTCACAACCACTCTGTTTTTTTTCTTCAAAAGTGTCGAAAACTTCCTCTAAGCTCCCCATCGGTCCTATCAAAGGCCTACTTCGTACAATTCAGGGTTACTCCAACGAGCTCATCACTTCAGAAGCCCAGCTATTTGAGATACTTACTGCTTCGACCTTATTGTTTACATTCAGCTACAACTTCACAACCACTCTGATAACTCTTCAAAAGGGTCGAAAACATCCTCAACGCTCCTTATCTGCCGTATCAACGGTCTTCTGGGTTTCTTCAAGTCAGTATCACTTCAAGGATTTCATAGCTCCAGAAACCCACCTATTTGAGAGATCTAGTAATGCTTCAATATAATTGTTTACAGTCTGCTAAGAACTCACAACCACTCCGGTATTTCTTCAAAAGTGTCGAAAACATCCTCTAAGCTCCCCATCGCCCCCCCCCGTTCAATTCAGGGTTACTCCAACCAGCTCATCACTTCAGAAGCCCAGCTATTTGAGATACTTACTGCTTCGACCTGATTGTTTACAGTCAGATACAACTTCACAACCACTCTGATAACTCTTCAAAAGGGTCGAAATCTTCCTCAATGCTCCTCATCGGCCGTATCAACGGTCTTCTGGGTTGCTTCAATTCAGTATGACTTCAAGGATCTCATCACTCCAGTAACCCACCTAATTGAGAGTGCTAGTAATGCTTCAATATGATTGTTTACAGTCTGCTACGAACTCACAACCACTCCGGTATTTCTTCAAAAGTGTCGAAAACATCCTCTAAGCTCCCCATCGGCCCTATCAAAGGTCTACTTCGTACAATTCAGGGTTACTCCAACCAGCTCATCACTTCAGAAGCTATTTGGGATGCTATTTGGGATACTAACTGCTTCGACCTGATTGTTTACATTCAGCTACAACTTCACAACCACTCTGATAACTCTTCAAAAGAATCGAAAACATCCTCAATGCTCCACATCGGCCGTATCAACAGTCTTCTGGGTTGCTTCAATTCAGTTTCACTTCAAGGATCTCATCACTCCAGTAACACACCTAAATGAGAGATCTAGTAATGCTTCAATATGATTGTTTACAGTCTGCTACGAATTCACAACCACTCCGGTATTTCTTCAAAAGTGTCGAAAACATCCTCTAAGCTCCCCATCGGCCCCCCCCCGTACAATTCAGGGTTACTCCAACCAGCTCATCACTTCGGAAGCCCAGCTATTTGGGATACTAACTGCTTCGACCTGATTGTTTACATTCAGCTACAACTTCACAACCACTCTAATAACTCTTCAAAAGGGTCGAAAACTTCCTCAATGCTCCTCATCGGCCGTATCAACGGTCTTCTGGGTTGCTTCAATTCAGTATCACTTCAAGGATTTCATAGCTCCAGAAACCCACCTAATTGAGAGATCTAGTAATGCTTCAATATAATTGTTTACAGTCTGCTACGAACTCACAACCACTCCGGTATTTCTTCAAAAGTGTCGAAAACATCCTCTAAGCTCCCCATCGGCCCCCCCCCGTACAATTCAGGGTTACTCCAACCAGCTCATCACTTCAGAAGCCCAGCTATTTGGGATACTAACTGCTTCGACCTGATTGTTTACATTCAGCTACAACTTCACAACCACTCTGATAACTCTTCAAAAGGGTCGAAAATTTCCTCAATGCTCCTCATCGGCCGTATCAACGGTATTCTGGGTTGCTTCAATTCAGTTTCACTTCAAGGATCTCATCACTCCAGTAACACACCTAAATGAGAGATCTAGTAATGCTTCAATATGATTGTTTACAGTCTGCTACGTATTCACAACCACTCTGTTTTTTTTTTCAAAAGTGTCGAAAACATCCTCTAAGCTCCCCATCGGTCCTATCAAAGGCCTACTTCGTACAATTCAGGGTTACTCCAACGAGCTCATCACTTCAGAAGCCCAGCTATTTGAGATACTTACTGCTTCGACCTTATTGATTACATTCAGCTACAACTTCACAACCACTCTGATAACTCTTCAAAAGGGTCGAAAACATCCTCAACGCTCCTTATCTGCCGTATCAACGGTCTTCTGGGTTTCTTCAAGTCAGTATCACTTCAAGGATTTCATAGCTCCAGAAACCCACCTATTTGAGAGATCTAGTAATGCTTCAATATAATTGTTTACAGTCTGCTACGAACTCACAACCACTCCGGTATTTCTTCAAAAGTGTCGAAAACATCCTCTAAGCTCCCCATCGGCCCCCCCCCCCGTTCAATTCAGGGTTACTCCAACCAGCTCATCACTTCAGAAGCCCAGCTATTTGGGATACTTACTGCTTCGACCTGATTGTTTACAGTCAGATACAACTTCACAACCACTCTGATAACTCTTCAAAAGGGTCGAAATCTTCCTCAATGCTCCTCATCGGCCGTATCAACGGTCTTCTGGGTTGCTTCAATTCAGTATGACTTCAAGGATCTCATCACTCCAGTAACCCACCTAATTGAGAGTGCTAGTAATGCTTCAATATGATTGTTTACAGTCTGCTACGAACTCACAACCACTCCGGTATTTCTTCAAAAGTGTCGAAAACATCCTCTAAGCTCCCCATCGGCCCCCCCCCGTTCAATTCAGGGTTACTCCAACCAGCTCATCACTTCAGAAGTCCAGCTATTTGGGATACTAACTGCTTCGACCTGATTGTTTACATTCAGCTACAACTTCACAACCACACTGATAACTCTTCAAAAGTGTCGAAAACATCCTCTAAGCTCCCCATCGGCCCTATCAAAGGTCTACTTCGTACAATTCAGGGTTACTCCAACCAGCTCATCACTTCAGAAGCTATTTGGGATGCTATTTGGGATACTAACTGCTTCGACCTGATTGTTTACATTCAGCTACAACTTCACAACCACTCTGATAACTCTTCAAAAGAATCGAAAACATCCTCAATGCTCCACATCGGCCGTATCAACAGTCTTCTGGGTTGCTTCAATTCAGTTTCACTTCAAGGATCTCATCACTCCAGTAACACACCTAAATGAGAGATCTAGTAATGCTTCAATATGATTGTTTACAGTCTGCTACGAATTCACAACCACTCCGGTATTTCTTCAAAAGTGTCGAAAACATCCTCTAAGCTCCCCATCGGCCCCCCCCCGTACAATTCAGGGTTACTCCAACCAGCTCATCACTTCGGAAGCCCAGCTATTTGGGATACTAACTGCTTCGACCTGATTGTTTACATTCAGCTACAACTTCACAACCACTCTAATAACTCTTCAAAAGGGTCGAAAACTTCCTCAATGCTCCTCATCGGCCGTATCAACGGTCTTCTGGGTTGCTTCAATTCAGTATCACTTCAAGGATTTCATAGCTCCAGAAACCCACCTAATTGAGAGATCTAGTAATGCTTCAATATAATTGTTTACAGTCTGCTACGAACTCACAACCACTCCGGTATTTCTTCAAAAGTGTCGAAAACATCCTCTAAGCTCCCCATCGGCCCCCCCCCGTACAATTCAGGGTTACTCCAACCAGCTCATCACTTCAGAAGCCCAGCTATTTGGGATACTAACTGCTTCGACCTGATTGTTTACATTCAGCTACAACTTCACAACCACTCTGATAACTCTTCAAAAGGGTCGAAAATTTCCTCAATGCTCCTCATCGGCCGTATCAACGGTATTCTGGGTTGCTTCAATTCAGTTTCACTTCAAGGATCTCATCACTCCAGTAACACACCTAAATGAGAGATCTAGTAATGCTTCAATATGATTGTTTACAGTCTGCTACGTATTCACAACCACTCTGTTTTTTTTTTCAAAAGTGTCGAAAACATCCTCTAAGCTCCCCATCGGTCCTATCAAAGGCCTACTTCGTACAATTCAGGGTTACTCCAACGAGCTCATCACTTCAGAAGCCCAGCTATTTGAGATACTTACTGCTTCGACCTTATTGATTACATTCAGCTACAACTTCACAACCACTCTGATAACTCTTCAAAAGGGTCGAAAACATCCTCAACGCTCCTTATCTGCCGTATCAACGGTCTTCTGGGTTTCTTCAAGTCAGTATCACTTCAAGGATTTCATAGCTCCAGAAACCCACCTATTTGAGAGATCTAGTAATGCTTCAATATAATTGTTTACAGTCTGCTACGAACTCACAACCACTCCGGTATTTCTTCAAAAGTGTCGAAAACATCCTCTAAGCTCCCCATCGGCCCCCCCCCGTTCAATTCAGGGTTACTCCAACCAGCTCATCACTTCAGAAGCCCAGCTATTTGGGATACTTACTGCTTCGACCTGATTGTTTACAGTCAGATACAACTTCACAACCACTCTGATAACTCTTCAAAAGGGTCGAAATCTTCCTCAATGCTCCTCATCGGCCGTATCAACGGTCTTCTGGGTTGCTTCAATTCAGTATGACTTCAAGGATCTCATCACTCCAGTAACCCACCTAATTGAGAGTGCTAGTAATGCTTCAATATGATTGTTTACAGTCTGCTACGAACTCACAACCACTCCGGTATTTCTTCAAAAGTGTCGAAAACATCCTCTAAGCTCCCCATCGGCCCCCCCCCGTTCAATTCAGGGTTACTCCAACCAGCTCATCACTTCAGAAGTCCAGCTATTTGGGATACTAACTGCTTCGACCTGATTGTTTACATTCAGCTACAACTTCACAACCACACTGATAACTCTTCAAAAGGGTCGAAAACATCCTCAATGCTCCTCATCGGCCGTATCAACGGTCTTCTGGGTTGCTTCAATCCAGTTTCACTTCAAGGATCTCATCACTCCAGTAACCCACCTAATTGAGAGATCTAGTAATGCTTCAATGTAATTGTTTACACTCTGCTACGAACTCACAACCACTCCGGTATTTCTTTAAAAGTGTCGAAAACATCCTCTAAGCTCCCCATCGGTCCTATCAAAGGCCTACTTCGTACATTTCAAGGTTACTCCAACGAGCTCATCACTTCAGAATCCCAGCTATTTGGGACACTTACTGCTTCGACCTGATTTTTTACAGTCAGCTACAACTTCACAACCACACTGATAACTCTTCAAAAGGGTCGAAAACATCCTCAATGCTCCTCATCGGCCGTATCAACGGTCTTCTGGGTTGCTTCAATCCAGTTTCACTTCAAGGATCTCATCACTCCAGTAACCCACCTAATTGAGAGATCTAGTAATGCTTCAATCTGAATGATTACAGTCTGATACGAATTCACAACCACTCTTTTATTTCTTCAAAAGTGTCGAAAACATCCTCTAAGCTCCCCATCGGCCCTATCAAAGGTCTACTTCGTACAATTCAGGGTTACTCCAACCAGCTCATCACTTCAGAAGCTATTTGGGATGCTATTTGGGATACTAACTGCTTCGACCTGATTGTTTACATTCAGCTACAACTTCACAACCACTCTGATAACTCTTCAAAAGAATCGAAAACATCCTCAATGCTCCACATCGGCCGTATCAACAGTCTTCTGGGTTGCTTCAATTCAGTTTCACTTCAAGGATCTCATCACTCCAGTAACACACCTAAATGAGAGATCTAGTAATGCTTCAATATGATTGTTTACAGTCTGCTACGAATTCACAACCACTCCGGTATTTCTTCAAAAGTGTCGAAAACATCCTCTAAGCTCCCCATCGGCCCCCCCCCCGTACAATTCAGGGTTACTCCAACCAGCTCATCACTTCGGAAGCCCAGCTATTTGGGATACTAACTGCTTCGACCTGATTGTTTACATTCAGCTACAACTTCACAACCACTCTAATAACTCTTCAAAAGGGTCGAAAACTTCCTCAATGCTCCTCATCGGCCGTATCAACGGTCTTCTGGGTTGCTTCAATTCAGTATCACTTCAAGGATTTCATAGCTCCAGAAACCCACCTAATTGAGAGATCTAGTAATGCTTCAATATAATTGTTTACAGTCTGCTACGAACTCACAACCACTCCGGTATTTCTTCAAAAGTGTCGAAAACATCCTCTAAGCTCCCCATCGGCCCCCCCCCCCGTACAATTCAGGGTTACTCCAACCAGCTCATCACTTCAGAAGCCCAGCTATTTGGGATACTAACTGCTTCGACCTGATTGTTTACATTCAGCTACAACTTCACAACCACTCTGATAACTCTTCAAAAGGGTCGAAAATTTCCTCAATGCTCCTCATCGGCCGTATCAACGGTATTCTGGGTTGCTTCAATTCAGTTTCACTTCAAGGATCTCATCACTCCAGTAACACACCTAAATGAGAGATCTAGTAATGCTTCAATATGATTGTTTACAGTCTGCTACGTATTCACAACCACTCTGTTTTTTTTTTCAAAAGTGTCGAAAACATCCTCTAAGCTCCCCATCGGTCCTATCAAAGGCCTACTTCGTACAATTCAGGGTTACTCCAACGAGCTCATCACTTCAGAAGCCCAGCTATTTGAGATACTTACTGCTTCGACCTTATTGATTACATTCAGCTACAACTTCACAACCACTCTGATAACTCTTCAAAAGGGTCGAAAACATCCTCAACGCTCCTTATCTGCCGTATCAACGGTCTTCTGGGTTTCTTCAAGTCAGTATCACTTCAAGGATTTCATAGCTCCAGAAACCCACCTATTTGAGAGATCTAGTAATGCTTCAATATAATTGTTTACAGTCTGCTACGAACTCACAACCACTCCGGTATTTCTTCAAAAGTGTCGAAAACATCCTCTAAGCTCCCCATCGGCCCCCCCCCGTTCAATTCAGGGTTACTCCAACCAGCTCATCACTTCAGAAGCCCAGCTATTTGGGATACTTACTGCTTCGACCTGATTGTTTACAGTCAGATACAACTTCACAACCACTCTGATAACTCTTCAAAAGGGTCGAAATCTTCCTCAATGCTCCTCATCGGCCGTATCAACGGTCTTCTGGGTTGCTTCAATTCAGTATGACTTCAAGGATCTCATCACTCCAGTAACCCACCTAATTGAGAGTGCTAGTAATGCTTCAATATGATTGTTTACAGTCTGCTACGAACTCACAACCACTCCGGTATTTCTTCAAAAGTGTCGAAAACATCCTCTAAGCTCCCCATCGGCCCCCCCCCCGTTCAATTCAGGGTTACTCCAACCAGCTCATCACTTCAGAAGTCCAGCTATTTGGGATACTAACTGCTTCGACCTGATTGTTTACATTCAGCTACAACTTCACAACCACACTGATAACTCTTCAAAAGGGTCGAAAACATCCTCAATGCTCCTCATCGGCCGTATCAACGGTCTTCTGGGTTGCTTCAATCCAGTTTCACTTCAAGGATCTCATCACTCCAGTAACCCACCTAATTGAGAGATCTAGTAATGCTTCAATGTAATTGTTTACACTCTGCTACGAACTCACAACCACTCCGGTATTTCTTTAAAAGTGTCGAAAACATCCTCTAAGCTCCCCATCGGTCCTATCAAAGGCCTACTTCGTACATTTCAAGGTTACTCCAACGAGCTCATCACTTCAGAATCCCAGCTATTTGGGACACTTACTGCTTCGACCTGATTTTTTACAGTCAGCTACAACTTCACAACCACACTGATAACTCTTCAAAAGGGTCGAAAACATCCTCAATGCTCCTCATCGGCCGTATCAACGGTCTTCTGGGTTGCTTCAATCCAGTTTCACTTCAAGGATCTCATCACTCCAGTAACCCACCTAATTGAGAGATCTAGTAATGCTTCAATCTGAATGATTACAGTCTGATACGAATTCACAACCACTCTTTTATTTCTTCAAAAGTGTCGAAAACATCCTTTAAGCTCCCCATCAGCCCTATCAACGGTCTATTTCGTACAATTCAGGGTTACTCTAACCAGCTCATCACTTCAGAAGTCCAGCTATTTGGGATACTAACTGCTTCGACCTGATTGTTTACAATCAGCTACAACTTCACAACCACTCTGATAACTCTTCAAAAGGGTCGAAAACTTCCTCAATGCTCCTCATCGGCCGTATCAACGGTCTTCTGGGTTGCTTCAATTCAGTATCACTTCAAGGATTTCATAACTCCAGAAACCCACCTATTTGATAGATCTAGTAATGCTTCAATACAATTGTTTACAGTCTGCTACGAACTCACAACCACTCCGGTATTTCTTCAAAAGTGTCGAAAACATCCTCTAAGCTCCCCATCGGCCCTATCAAAGGCCTACTTCGTACAATTCAGGGTTACTCCAACCAGCTCATCACTTCAGAAGCTATTTGGGATGCTATTTGGGATACTAACTGCTTCGACCTGATTGTTTACATTCAGCTACAACTTCACAACCACTCTGATAACTCTTCAAAAGAATCGAAAACATCCTCAATGCTCCACATCGGCCGTATCAACAGTCTTCTGGGTTGCTTCAATTCAGTTTCACTTCAAGGATCTCATCACTCCAGTAACACACCTAAATGAGAGATCTAGTAATGCTTCAATATGATTGTTTACAGTCTGCTACGAATTCACAACCACTCCGGTATTTCTTCAAAAGTGTCGAAAACATCCTCTAAGCTCCCCATCGGCCCCCCCGTACAATTCAGGGTTACTCCAACCAGCTCATCACTTCAGAAGCCCAGCTATTTGGGATACTAACTGCTTCGACCTGATTGTTTACATTCAGCTACAACTTCACAACCACTCTGATAACTCTTCAAAAGGGTCGAAAACTTCCTCAATGCTCCTCATCGGCCGTATCAACGGTCTTCTGGGTTGCTTCAATTCAGTATCACTTCAAGGATTTCAGAGCTCCAGAAACCCACCTATTTGAGAGAGCTAGTAATGCTTCAATATAATTGTTTACAGTCTGCTACGAACTCACAACCACTCCGGTATTTCTTCAAAAGTGTCGAAAACATCCTCTAAGCTCCCCATCGCCCCCCCCCGTACAATTCAGGGTTACTCCAACCAGCTCATCACTTCAGAAGCCCAGCTATTTGGGATACTAACTGCTTCGACCTGATTGTTTACATTCAGCTACAACTTCACAACCACTCTGATAACTCTTCAAAAGGGTCGAAAATTTCCTCAATGCTCCTCATCGGCCGTATCAACGGTATTCTGGGTTGCTTCAATTCAGTTTCACTTCAAGGATCTCATCACTCCAGTAACACACCTAAATGAGAGATCTAGTAATGCTTTAATATGATTGTTTACAGTCTGCTACGTATTCACAACCACTCTGTTTTTTTTTCAAAAGTGTCGAAAACATCCTCTAAGCTCCCCATCGGTCCTATCAAAGGCCTACTTCGTACAATTCAGGGTTACTCCAACGAGCTCATCACTTCAGAAGCCCAGCTATTTGAGATACTTACTGCTTCGACCTTATTGTTTACATTCAGCTACAACTTCACAACCACTCTGATAACTCTTCAAAAGGGTCGAAAACATCCTCAACGCTCCTTATCTGCCGTATCAACGGTCTTCTGGGTTTCTTCAAGTCAGTATCACTTCAAGGATTTCATAGCTCCAGAAACCCACCTATTTGAGAGATCTAGTAATGCTTCAATATAATTGTTTACAGTCTGCTACGAACTCACAACCACTCCGGTATTTCTTCAAAAGTGTCGAAAACATCCTCTAAGCTCCCCATCGGCCCCCCCCCCCCGTTCAATTCAGGGTTACTCCAACCAGCTCATCACTTCAGAAGCCCAGCTATTTGGGATATTTACTGCTTCGACCTGATTGTTTACAGTCAGATACAACTTCACAACCACTCTGATAACTCTTCAAAAGGGTCGAAATCTTCCTCAATGCTCCTCATCGGCCGTATCAACGGTCTTCTGGGTTGCTTCAATTCAGTATGACTTCAAGGATCTCATCACTCCAGTAACCCACCTAATTGAGAGTGCTAGTAATGCTTCAATATGATTGTTTACAGTCTGCTACGAACTCACAACCACTCCGGTATTTCTTCAAAAGTGTCGAAAACATCCTCTAAGCTCCCCATCGGCCCTATCAAAGGTCTACTTCGTACAATTCAGGGTTACTCCAACCTGCTCATCACTTCAGAAGCTATTTGGGATGCTATTTGGGATACTAACTGCTTCGACCTGATTGTTTACATTCAGCTACAACTTCACAACCACTCTGATAACTCTTCAAAAGAATCGAAAACATCCTCAATGCTCCACATCGGCCGTATCAACAGTCTTCTGGGTTGCTTCAATTCAGTTTCACTTCAAGGATCTCATCACTCCAGTAACACACCTAAATGATAGATCTAGTAATGCTTCAATATGATTGTTTACAGTCTGCTACGAATTCACAACCACTCCGGTATTTCTTCAAAAGTGTCGAAAACATCCTCTAAGCTCCCCATCGCCCCCCCCCCCGTACAATTCAGGGTTACTCCAACCAGCTCATCACTTCAGAAGCCCAGCTATTTGGGATACTAACTGCTTCGAACTGATTGTTTACATTCAGCTACAACTTCACAACCACTCTGATAACTCTTCAAAAGGGTCGAAAACTTCCTCAATGCTCCTCATCGGCCGTATGAACGGTCTTCTGGGTTGCTTCAATTCAGTATCACTTCAAGGATTTCATAGCTCCAGAAACCCACCTATTTGAGAGATCTAGTAATGCTTCAATATAATTGTTTACAGTCTGCTACGAACTCACAACCACTCCGGTATTTCTTCAAAAGTGTCGAAAACATCCTCTAAGCTCCCCATCGGCCCCCCCCCCCGTACAATTCAGGGTTACTCCAACCAGCTCATCACTTCAGAAGCCCAGCTATTTGGGATACTAACTGCTTCGACCTGATTGTTTACATTCAGCTACAACTTCACAACCACTCTGATAACTCTTCAAAAGGGTCGAAAATTTCCTCAATGCTCCTCATCGGCCGTATCAACGGTATTCTGGGTTGCTTCAATTCAGTTTCACTTCAAGGATCTCATCACTCCAGTAACACACCTAAATGAGAGATCTAGTAATGCTTCAATATGATTAATTACAGCCTGCTACGTATTCACAACCACTCTGTTTTTTTTTTCAAAAGTGTCGAAAACTTCCTCTAAGCTCCCCATCGGTCCTATCAAAGGCCTACTTCGTACAATTCAGGGTTACTCCAACGAGCTCATCACTTCAGAAGCCCAGCTATTTGAGATACTTACTGCTTCGACCTTATTGTTTACATTCAGCTACAACTTCACAACCACTCTGATAACTCTTCAAAAGGGTCGAAAACATCCTCAACGCTCCTTATCTGCCGTATCAACGGTCTTCTGGGTTTCTTCAAGTCAGTATCACTTCAAGGATTTCATAGCTCCAGAAACCCACCTCTTTGAGAGATCTAGTAATGCTTCAATATAATTGTTTACAGTCTGCTACGAACTCACAACCACTCTGGTATTTCTTCAAAAGTGTCGAAAACATCCTCTAAGCTCCCCATCGGCCCCCCCCCCGTTCAATTCAGGGTTACTCCAACCAGCTCATCACTTCAGAAGCCCAGCTATTTGAGATACTTACTGCTTCGACCTGATTGTTTACAGTCAGATACAACTTCACAACCACTCTGATAACTCTTCAAAAGGGTCGAAATCTTCCTCAATGCTCCTCATCGGCCGTATCAACGGTCTTCTGGGTTGCTTCGATTCAGTATGACTTCAAGGATCTCATCACTCCAGTAACCCACCTAATTGAGAGTGCTAGTAATGCTTCAATATGATTGTTTACAGTCTGCTACGAACTCACAACCACTCCGGTATTTCTTCAAAAGTGTCGAAAACATCCTCTAAGCTCCCCATCGGCCCTATCAAAGGTCTACTTCGTACAATTCAGGGTTACTCCAACCAGCTCATCACTTCAGAAGCTATTTGGGATGCTATTTGGGATACTAACTGCTTCGACCTGATTGTTTACATTCAGCTACAACTTCACAACCACTCTGATAACTCTTCAAAAGAATCGAAAACATCCTCAATGCTCCACATCGGCCGTATCAACAGTCTTCTGGGTTGCTTCAATTCAGTTTCACTTCAAGGATATCATCACTCCAGTAACACACCTAAATGAGAGATCTAGTAATGCTTCAATATGATTGTTTACAGTCTGCTACGAATTCACAACCACTCCGGTATTTCTTCAAAAGTGTCGAAAACATCCTCTAAGCTCCCCATCGGCCCCCCCCGTACAATTCAGGGTTACTCCAACCAGCTCATCACTTCAGAAGCCCAGCTATTTGGGATACTAACTGCTTCGACCTGATTGTTTACATTCAGCTACAACTTCACAACCACTCTGATAACTCTTCAAAAGAGTCGAAAACTTCCTCAATGCTCCTCATCGGCCGTATCAACGGTCTTCTGGGTTGCTTCAATTCAGTATCACTTCAAGGATTTCATAGCTCCAGAAACCCACCTATTTGAGAGATCTAGTAATGCTTCAATATAATTGTTTACAGTCTGCTACGAACTCACAACCACTCCGGTATTTCTTCAAAAGTGTCGAAAACATCCTCTAAGCTCCCCATCGGGCCCCCCCCCGTACAATTCAGGGTTACTCCAACCAGCTCATCACTTCAGAAGCCCAGCTATTTGGGATACTAACTGCTTCGACCTGATTGTTTACATTCAGCTACAACTTCACAACCACTCTGATAACTCTTCAAAAGGGTCGAAAATTTCCTCAACGCTCCTCATCGGCCGTATCAACGGTATTCTGGGTTGCTTCAATTCAGTTTCACTTCAAGGATCTCATCACTCCAGTAACACACCTAAATGAGAGATCTAGTAATGCTTCAATATGATTAATTACAGTCTGCTACGTATTCACAACCACTCTGTTTTTTTTCTTCAAAAGTGTCGAAAACTTCCTCTAAGCTCCCCATCGGTCCTATCAAAGGCCTACTTCGTACAATTCAGGGTTACTCCAACGAGCTCATCACTTCAGAAGCCCAGCTATTTGAGATACTTACTGCTTCGACCTTATTGTTTACATTCAGCTACAACTTCACAACCACTCTGATAACTCTTCAAAAGGGTCGAAAACATCCTCAACGCTCCTTATCTGCCGTATCAACGGTCTTCTGGGTTTCTTCAAGTCAGTATCACTTCAAGGATTTCATAGCTCCAGAAACCCACCTATTTGAGAGATCTAGTAATGCTTCAATATAATTGTTTACAGTCTGCTAAGAACTCACAACCACTCCGGTATTTCTTCAAAAGTGTCGAAAACATCCTCTAAGCTCCCCATCGGCCCCCCCCGTTCAATTCAGGGTTACTCCAACCAGCTCATCACTTCAGAAGCCCAGCTATTTGAGATACTTACTGCTTCGACCTGATTGTTTACAGTCAGATACAACTTCACAACCACTCTGATAACTCTTCAAAAGGGTCGAAATCTTCCTCAATGCTCCTCATCGGCCGTATCAACGGTCTTCTGGGTTGCTTCAATTCAGTATGACTTCAAGGATCTCATCACTCCAGTAACCCACCTAATTGAGAGTGCTAGTAATGCTTCAATATGATTGTTTACAGTCTGCTACGAACTCACAACCACTCCGGTATTTCTTCAAAAGTGTCGAAAACATCCTCTAAGCTCCCCATCGGCCCTATCAAAGGTCTACTTCGTACAATTCAGGGTTACTCCAACCAGCTCATCACTTCAGAAGCTATTTGGGATGCTATTTGGGATACTAACTGCTTCGACCTGATTGTTTACATTCAGCTACAACTTCACAACCACTCTGATAACTCTTCAAAAGAATCGAAAACATCCTCAATGCTCCACATCGGCCGTATCAACAGTCTTCTGGGTTGCTTCAATTCAGTTTCACTTCAAGGATCTCATCACTCCAGTAACACACCTAAATGAGAGATCTAGAAATGCTTCAATATGATTGTTTACAGTCTGCTACGAATTCACAACCACTCCGGTATTTCTTCAAAAGTGTCGAAAACATCCTCTAAGCTCCCCATCGGCCCCCCCCCGTACAATTCAGGGTTACTCCAACCAGCTCATCACTTCAGAAGCCCAGCTATTTGGGATACTAACTGCTTCGACCTGATTGTTTACATTCAGCTACAACTTCACAACCACTCTAATAACTCTTCAAAAGGGTCGAAAACTTCCTCAATGCTCCTCATCGGCCGTATCAACGGTCTTCTGGGTTGCTTCAATTCAGTATCACTTCAAGGATTTCATAGCTCCAGAAACCCACCTAATTGAGAGATCTAGTAATGCTTCAATATAACTGTTTACAGTCTGCTACGAACTCACAACCACTCCGGTATTTCTTCAAAAGTGTCGAAAACATCCTCTAAGCTCCCCATCGGCCCCCCCCCCGTACAATTCAGGGTTACTCCAACCAGCTCATCACTTCAGAAGCCCAGCTATTTGGGATACTAACTGCTTCGACCTGATTGTTTACATTCAGCTACAACTTCACAACCACTCTGATAACTCTTCAAAAGGGTCGAAAATTTCCTCAATGCTCCTCATCGGCCGTATCAACGGTATTCTGGGTTGCTTCAATTCAGTTTCACTTCAAGGATCTCATCACTCCAGTAACACACCTAAATGAGAGATCTAGTAATGCTTCAATATGATTGTTTACAGTCTGCTACGTATTCACAACCACTCTGTTTTTTTTTTCAAAAGTGTCGAAAACATCCTCTAAGCTCCCCATCGGTCCTATCAAAGGCCTACTTCGTACAATTCAGGGTTACTCCAACGAGCTCATCACTTCAGAAGCCCAGCTATTTGAGATACTTACTGCTTCGACCTTATTGATTACATTCAGCTACAACTTCACAACCACTCTGATAACTCTTCAAAAGGGTCGAAAACATCCTCAACGCTCCTTATCTGCCGTATCAACGGTCTTCTGGGTTTCTTCAAGTCAGTATCACTTCAAGGATTTCATAGCTCCAGAAACCCACCTATTTGAGAGTGCTAGTAATGCTTCAATATGATTGTTTACAGTCTGCTACGAACTCACAACCACTCCGGTATTTCTTCAAAAGTGTCGAAAACATCCTCTAAGCTCCCCATCGGCCCCCCCCCGTTCAATTCAGGGTTACTCCAACCAGCTCATCACTTCAGAAGCCCAGCTATTTGGGATACTTACTGCTTCGACCTGATTGTTTACAGTCAGATACAACTTCACAACCACTCTTATAACTCTTCAAAAGGGTCGAAATCTTCCTCAATGCTCCTCGTCGGCCGTATCAACGGTCTTCTGGGTTGCTTCAATTCAGTATGACTTCAAGGATCTCATCACTCCAGTAACCCACTTAAATGAGAGATCTAGTAATGCTTCAATATGATTGTTTACAGTCTGCTACGAATTCACAACAACTCTGTTATTTTTTTCAAAAGTGTCGAAAACATCCTTTAAGCTCCCCGCGCTATCAACGGTCTAATTTGTACAACTCAGGGTTACTCCAACGAGCTCATCACTTCAGAAGCCCAGCTATTTGAGACACTTACTGCTTAGTCCTGATTGTTTACGTTCAGCTACAACTTCACAACCACTCTGATAACTCTTCAAAAGGGTCGATTTCATCCTCAACGCTCCTCATCTGCCGTATCAACGGTCTTCTGGGTTTCTTCAAGTCAGTATCACTTCAAGGATTTCATAGCTCCAGAAACCCACCTATTTGAGAGATCTAGTAATGCTTCAATATAATTGTTTACAGTCTGCTACGAACTCACAACCACTCCGGTATTTCTTCAAAAGTGTCGAAAACATCCTCTAAGCTCCCCATCGGCCCCCCCGTTCAATTCAGGGTTACTCCAACCAGCTCATCACTTCAGAAGCCCAGCTATTTGGGATACTTACTGCTTCGACCTGATTGTTTACAGTCAGATACAACTTCACAACCACTCTGATAACTCTTCAAAAGGGTCGAAATCTTCCTCAATGCTCCTCATCGGCCGTATCAACGGTCTTCTGGGTTGCTTCAATTCAGTATGACTTCAAGGATCTCATCACTCCAGTAACCCACCTAATTGAGAGTGCTAGTAATGCTTCAATATGATTGTTTACAGTCTGCTACGAATTCACAACCACTCTGTTTTTTTTTCAAAAGTGTCGAGAACATCCTCTAAGTTCCCCATCGGTCCTATCAAAGGCCTACTTCGTACAATTCAGGGTTACTCCAACGAGCTCATCACTTCAGAAGCCCAGCTATTTGAGATACTTACTGCTTCGACCTGATTGTTTACATTCAGCTACAACTTCACAACCACTCTGATAACTCTTCAAAAGGGTCGAAAACATCCTCAACGCTCCTCATCGGCCGTATCAACAGTCTTCTGGGTTGCTTCAATTCAGTTTCACTTCAAGGATCTCATCACTCCAGTAACACACCTAAATGAGAGATCTAGTAATGCTTCAATATGATTGTTTACAGTCTGCTACGAATTCACACCCACTCCGGTATTTCTTCAAAAGTGTCGAAAACATCCTCTAAGCTCCCCATCGGCCCCCCCCCCCGTACAATTCAGGGTTACTCCAACCAGCTCATCACTTCAGAAGCCCAGCTATTTGGGATACTAACTGCTTCGACCTGATTGTTTACATTCAGCTACAACTTCACAACCACTCTAATAACTCTTCAAAAGGGTCGAAAACTTCCTCAATGCTCCTCATCGGCCGTATCAACGGTATTCTGGGTTGCTTCAATTCAGTTTCACTTCAAGGATCTCATCACTCCAGTAACACACCTAAATGAGAGATCTAGTAATGCTTCAATATGATTGTTTACAGTCTGCTACGTATTCACAACCACTCTGTTTTTTTTTTCAAAAGTGTCGAAAACATCCTCTAAGCTCCCCATCGGTCCTATCAAAGGCCTACTTCGTACAATTCAGGGTTACTCCAACGAGCTCATCACTTCAGAAGCCCAGCTATTTGAGATACTTACTGCTTCGACCTTATTGATTACATTCAGCTACAACTTCACAACCACTCTGATAACTCTTCAAAAGGGTCGAAAACATCCTCAACGCTCCTTATCTGCCGTATCAACGGTCTTCTGGGTTTCTTCAAGTCAGTATCACTTCAAGGATTTCATAGCTCCAGAAACCCACCTATTTGAGAGATCTAGTAATGCTTCAATATAATTGTTTACAGTCTGCTACGAACTCACAACCACTCCGGTATTTCTTCAAAAGTGTCGAAAACATCCTCTAAGCTCCCCATCGCCCCCCCCCCCGTTCAATTCAGGGTTACTCCAACCAGCTCATCACTTCAGAAGCCCAGCTATTTGGGATACTTACTGCTTCGACCTGATTGTTTACAGTCAGATACAACTTCACAACCACTCTGATAACTCTTCAAAAGGGTCGAAATCTTCCTCAATGCTCCTCATCGGCCGTATCAACGGTCTTCTGGGTTGCTTCAATTCAGTATGACTTCAAGGATCTCATCACTCCAGTAACCCACCTAATTGAGAGTGCTAGTAATGCTTCAATATGATTGTTTACAGTCTGCTACGAACTCACAACCACTCCGGTATTTCTTCAAAAGTGTCGAAAACATCCTCTAAGCTCCCCATCGGCCCCCCCCCCCGTTCAATTCAGGGTTACTCCAACCAGCTCATCACTTCAGAAGCCCAGCTATTTGGGATACTTACTGCTTCGACCTGATTGTTTACAGTCAGATACAACTTCACAACCACTCTTATAACTCTTCAAAAGGGTCGAAATCTTCCTCAATGCTCCTCGTCGGCCGTATCAACGGTCTTCTGGGTTGCTTCAATTCAGTATGACTTCAAGGATCTCATCACTCCAGTAACCCACCTAAATGAGAGATCTAGTAATGCTTCAATATGATTGTTTACAGTCTGCTACGAATTCACAACAACTCTGTTATTTTTTTCAAAAGTGTCGAAAACATCCTTTAAGCTCCCCGCGCTATCAACGGTCTAATTTGTACAACTCAGGGTTACTCCAACGAGCTCATCACTTCAGAAGCCCAGCTATTTGAGACACTTACTGCTTAGTCCTGATTGTTTACGTTCAGCTACAACTTCACAACCACTCTGATAACTCTTCAAAAGGGTCGATTTCATCCTCAACGCTCCTCATCTGCCGTATCAACGGTCTTCTGGGTTTCTTCAAGTCAGTATCACTTCAAGGATTTCATAGCTCCAGAAACCCACCTATTTGAGAGATCTAGTAATGCTTCAATATAATTGTTTACAGTCTGCTACGAACTCACAACCACTCCGGTATTTCTTCAAAAGTGTCGAAAACATCCTCTAAGCTCCCCATCGGCCCCCCCGTTCAATTCAGGGTTACTCCAACCAGCTCATCACTTCAGAAGCCCAGCTATTTGGGATACTTACTGCTTCGACCTGATTGTTTACAGTCAGATACAACTTCACAACCACTCTGATAACTCTTCAAAAGGGTCGAAATCTTCCTCAATGCTCCTCATCGGCCGTATCAACGGTCTTCTGGGTTGCTTCAATTCAGTATGACTTCAAGGATCTCATCACTCCAGTAACCCACCTAATTGAGAGTGCTAGTAATGCTTCAATATGATTTTTTACAGTCTGCTACGAATTCACAACCACTCTGTTTTTTTTTCAAAAGTGTCGAGAACATCCTCTAAGTTCCCCATCGGTCCTATCAAAGGCCTACTTCGTACAATTCAGGGTTACTCCAACGAGCTCATCACTTCAGAAGCCCAGCTATTTGAGATACTTACTGCTTCGACCTGATTGTTTACATTCAGCTACAACTTCACAACCACTCTGATAACTCTTCAAAAGGGTCGAAAACATCCTCAACGCTCCTCATCGGCCGTATCAACAGTCTTCTGGGTTGCTTCAATTCAGTTTCACTTCAAGGATCTCATCACTCCAGTAACACACCTAAATGAGAGATCTAGTAATGCTTCAATATGATTGTTTACAGTCTGCTACGAATTCACAACCACTCCGGTATTTCTTCAAAAGTGTCGAAAACATCCTCTAAGCTCCCCATCGGCCCCCCCCCCCCCGTACAATTCAGGGTTACTCCAACCAGCTCATCACTTCAGAAGCCCAGCTATTTGGGATACTAACTGCTTCGACCTGATTGTTTACATTCAGCTACAACTTCACAACCACTCTGATAACTCTTCAAAAGGGTCGAAAACTTCCTCAATGCTCCTCATCGGCCGTATCAACGGTCTTCTGGGTTGCTTCAATTCAGTATCACTTCAAGGATTTCATAGCTCCAGAAACCCACCTAATTGAGAGATCTAGTAATGCTTCAATATAATTGTTTACAGTCTGCTTCGAACTCACAACCACTCCGGTATTTCTTCAAAAGTGTCGAAAACATCCTCTAAGCTCCCCATCGGCCCCCCCCGTACAATTCAGGGTTACTCCAACCAGCTCATCACTTCAGAAGCCCAGCTATTTGGGATACTAACTGCTTCGACCTGATTGTTTACATTCAGCTACAACTTCACAACCACTCTGATAACTCTTCAAAAGGGTCGAAAATTTCCTCAATGCTCCTCATCGGCCGTATCAACGGTATTCTGGGTTGCTTCAATTCAGTTTCACTTCAAGGATCTCATCACTCCAGTAACACACCTAAATGAGAGATCTAGTAATGCTTCAATATGATTGTTTACAGTCTGCTACGTATTCACAACCACTCTGTTTTTTTTTTCAAAAGTGTCGAAAACATCCTCTAAGCTCCCCATCGGTCCTATCAAAGGCCTACTTCGTACAATTCAGGGTTACTCCAACGAGCTCATCACTTCAGAAGCCCAGCTATTTGAGATACTTACTGCTTCGACCTTATTGATTACATTCAGCTACAACTTCACAACCACTCTGATAACTCTTCAAAAGGGTCGAAAACATCCTCAACGCTCCTTATCTGCCGTATCAACGGTCTTCTGGGTTTCTTCAAGTCAGTATGACTTCAAGGATCTCATCACTCCAGTAACCCACCTAAATGAGAGATCTAGTAATGCTTCAATATGATTGTTTACAGTCTGCTACGAATTCACAACAACTCTGTTATTTTTTTCAAAAGTGTCGAAAACATCCTTTAAGCTCCCCGCGCTATCAACGGTCTAATTTGTACAACTCAGGGTTACTCCAACGAGCTCATCACTTCAGAAGCCCAGCTATTTGAGACACTTACTGCTTAGTCCTGATTGTTTACGTTCAGCTACAACTTCACAACCACTCTGATAACTCTTCAAAAGGGTCGAAAACATCCTCAACGCTCCTCATCTGCCGTATCAACGGTCTTCTGGGTTTCTTCAAGTCAGTATCACTTCAAGGATTTCATAGCTCCAGAAACCCACCTATTTGAGAGATCTAGTAATGCTTCAATATAATTGTTTACAGTCTGCTACGAACTCACAACCACTCCGGTATTTCTTCAAAAGTGTCGAAAACATCCTCTAAGCTCCCCATCGGCCCCCCCGTTCAATTCAGGGTTACTCCAACCAGCTCATCACTTCAGAAGCCCAGCTATTTGGGATACTTACTGCTTCGACCTGATTGTTTACAGTCAGATACAACTTCACAACCACTCTGATAACTCTTCAAAAGGGTCGAAATCTTCCTCAATGCTCCTCATCGGCCGTATCAACGGTCTTCTGGGTTGCTTCAATTCAGTATGACTTCAAGGATCTCATCACTCCAGTAACCCACCTAATTGAGAGTGCTAGTAATGCTTCAATATGATTGTTTACAGTCTGCTACGAATTCACAACCACTCTGTTTTTTTTTCAAAAGTGTCGAGAACATCCTCTAAGTTCCCCATCGGTCCTATCAAAGGCCTACTTCGTACAATTCAGGGTTACTCCAACGAGCTCATCACTTCAGAAGCCCAGCTATTTGAGATACTTACTGCTTCGACCTGATTGTTTACATTCAGCTACAACTTCACAACCACTCTGATAACTCTTCAAAAGGGTCGAAAACATCCTCAACGCTCCTCATCGGCCGTATCAACAGTCTTCTGGGTTGCTTCAATTCAGTTTCACTTCAAGGATCTCATCACTCCAGTAACACACCTAAATGAGAGATCTAGTAATGCTTCAATATGATTGTTTACAGTCTGCTACGAATTCACAACCACTCCGGTATTTCTTCAAAAGTGTCGAAAACATCCTCTAAGCTCCCCATCGGCCCCCCCCCCCGTACAATTCAGGGTTACTCCAACCAGCTCATCACTTCAGAAGCCCAGCTATTTGGGATACTAACTGCTTCGACCTGATTGTTTACATTCAGCTACAACTTCACAACCACTCTGATAACTCTTCAAAAGGGTCGAAAACTTCCTCAATGCTCCTCATCGGCCGTATCAACGGTCTTCTGGGTTGCTTCAATTCAGTATCACTTCAAGGATTTCATAGCTCCAGAAACCCACCTAATTGAGAGATCTAGTAATGCTTCAATATAATTGTTTACAGTCTGCTACGAACTCACAACCACTCCGGTATTTCTTCAAAAGTGTCGAAAACATCCTCTAAGCTCCCCATCGGCCCCCCCCCGTACAATTCAGGGTTACTCCAACCAGCTCATCACTTCAGAAGCCCAGCTATTTGGGATACTAACTGCTTCGACCTGATTGTTTACATTCAGCTACAACTTCACAACCACTCTGATAACTCTTCAAAAGGGTCGAAAATTTCCTCAATGCTCCTCATCGGCCGTATCAACGGTATTCTGGGTTGCTTCAATTCAGTTTCACTTCAAGGATCTCATCACTCCAGTAACACACCTAAATGAGAGATCTAGTAATGCTTCAATATGATTGTTTACAGTCTGCTACGTATTCACAACCACTCTGTTTTTTTTTTCAAAAGTGTCGAAAACATCCTCTAAGCTCCCCATCGGTCCTATCAAAGGCCTACTTCGTACAATTCAGGGTTACTCCAACGAGCTCATCACTTCAGAAGCCCAGCTATTTGAGATACTTACTGCTTCGACCTTATTGATTACATTCAGCTACAACTTCACAACCACTCTGATAACTCTTCAAAAGGGTCGAAAACATCCTCAACGCTCCTTATCTGCCGTATCAACGGTCTTCTGGGTTTCTTCAAGTCAGTATGACTTCAAGGATCTCATCACTCCAGTAACCCACCTAAATGAGAGATCTAGTAATGCTTCAATATGATTGTTTACAGTCTGCTACGAATTCACAACAACTCTGTTATTTTTTTCAAAAGTGTCGAAAACATCCTTTAAGCTCCCCGCGCTATCAACGGTCTAATTTGTACAACTCAGGGTTACTCCAACGAGCTCATCACTTCAGAAGCCCAGCTATTTGAGACACTTACTGCTTAGTCCTGATTGTTTACGTTCAGCTACAACTTCACAACCACTCTGATAACTCTTCAAAAGGGTCGAAAACATCCTCAACGCTCCTCATCTGCCGTATCAACGGTCTTCTGGGTTTCTTCAAGTCAGTATCACTTCAAGGATTTCATAGCTCCAGAAACCCACCTATTTGAGAGATCTAGTAATGCTTCAATATAATTGTTTACAGTCTGCTACGAACTCACAACCACTCCGGTATTTCTTCAAAAGTGTCGAAAACATCCTCTAAGCTCCCCATCGGCCCCCCCGTTCAATTCAGGGTTACTCCAACCAGCTCATCACTTCAGAAGCCCAGCTATTTGGGATACTTACTGCTTCGACCTGATTGTTTACAGTCAGATACAACTTCACAACCACTCTGATAACTCTTCAAAAGGGTCGAAATCTTCCTCAATGCTCCTCATCGGCCGTATCAACGGTCTTCTGGGTTGCTTCAATTCAGTATGACTTCAAGGATCTCATCACTCCAGTAACCCACCTAATTGAGAGTGCTAGTAATGCTTCAATATGATTGTTTACAGTCTGCTACGAATTCACAACCACTCTGTTTTTTTTTTCAAAAGTGTCGAGAACATCCTCTAAGTTCCCCATCGGTCCTATCAAAGGCCTACTTCGTACAATTCAGGGTTACTCCAACGAGCTCATCACTTCAGAAGCCCAGCTATTTGAGATACTTACTGCTTCGACCTGATTGTTTACATTCAGCTACAACTTCACAACCACTCTGATAACTCTTCAAAAGGGTCGAAAACATCCTCAACGCTCCTCATCGGCCGTATCAACAGTCTTCTGGGTTGCTTCAATTCAGTTTCACTTCAAGGATCTCATCACTCCAGTAACACACCTAAATGAGAGATCTAGTAATGCTTCAATATGATTGTTTACAGTCTGCTACGAATTCACAACCACTCCGGTATTTCTTCAAAAGTGTCGAAAACATCCTCTAAGCTCCCCATCGGCCCCCCCCCGTACAATTCAGGGTTACTCCAACCAGCTCATCACTTCAGAAGCCCAGCTATTTGGGATACTAACTGCTTCGACCTGATTGTTTACATTCAGCTACAACTTCACAACCACTCTGATAACTCTTCAAAAGGGTCGAAAACTTCCTCAATGCTCCTCATCGGCCGTATCAACGGTCTTCTGGGTTGCTTCAATTCAGTATCACTTCAAGGATTTCATAGCTCCAGAAACCCACCTAATTGAGAGATCTAGTAATGCTTCAATATAATTGTTTACAGTCTGCTACGAACTCACAACCACTCCGGTATTTCTTCAAAAGTGTCGAAAACATCCTCTAAGCTCCCCATCGGCCCCCCCCCCGTTCAATTCAGGGTTACTCCAACCAGCTCATCACTTCAGAAGCCCAGCTATTTGGGATACTAACTGCTTCGACCTGATTGTTTACATTCAGCTACAACTTCACAACCACTCTGATAACTCTTCAAAAGGGTCGAAAACTTCCTCAATGCTCCTCATCGGCCGTATCAACGGTATTCTGGGTTGCTTCAATTCAGTTTCACTTCAAGGATCTCATCACTCCAGTAACACACCTAAATGAGAGATCTAGTAATGCTTCAATATGATTGTTTACAGTCTGCTACGTATTCACAACCACTCTGTTTTTTTTTTCAAAAGTGTCGAAAACATCCTCTAAGCTCCCCATCGGTCCTATCAAAGGCCTACTTCGTACAATTCAGGGTTACTCCAACGAGCTCATCACTTCAGAAGCCCAGCTATTTGAGATACTTACTGCTTCGACTTTATTGATTACATTCAGCTACAACTTCACAACCACTCTGATAACTCTTCAAAAGGGTCGAAAACATCCTCAACGCTCCTTATCTGCCGTATCAACGGTCTTCTGGGTTTCTTCAAGTCAGTATCACTTCAAGGATTTCATAGCTCCAGAAACCCACCTATTTGAGAGATCTAGTAATGCTTCAATATAATTGTTTACAGTCTGCTACGAACTCACAACCACTCCGGTATTTCTTCAAAAGTGTCGAAAACATCCTCTAAGCTCCCCATCGCCCCCCCCCGTTCAATTCAGGGTTACTCCAACCAGCTCATCACTTCAGAAGCCCAGCTATTTGGGATACTTACTGCTTCGACCTGATTGTTTACAGTCAGATACAACTTCACAACCACTCTGATAACTCTTCAAAAGGGTCGAAATCTTCCTCAATGCTCCTCATCGGCCGTATCAACGGTCTTCTGGGTTGCTTCAATTCAGTATGACTTCAAGGATCTCATCACTCCAGTAACCCACCTAAATGAGAGATCTAGTAATGCTTCAATATGATTGTTTACAGTCTGCTACGAATTCACAACAACTCTGTTATTTTTTTCAAAAGTGTCGAAAACATCCTTTAAGCTCCCCGCGCTATCAACGGTCTAATTTGTACAACTCAGGGTTACTCCAACGAGCTCATCACTTCAGAAGCCCAGCTATTTGAGACACTTACTGCTTCGTCCTGATTGTTTACGTTCAGCTACAACTTCACAACCACTCTGATATCTCTTCAAAAGGGTCGAAAACATCCTCAACGCTCCTTATCTGCCGTATCAACGGTCTTCTGGGTTTCTTCAAGTCAGTATCACTTCAAGGATTTCATAGCTCCAGAAACCCACCTATTTGAGAGATCTAGTAATGCTTCAATATAATTGTTTACAGTCTGCTACGAACTCACAACCACTCCGGTATTTCTTCAAAAGTGTCGAAAACATCCTCTAAGCTCCCCATCGGCCCCCCCCCGTTCAATTCAGGGTTACTCCAACCAGCTCATCACTTCAGAAGCCCAGCTATTTGGGATACTTACTGCTTCGACCTGATTGTTTACAGTCAGATACAACTTCACAACCACTCTGATAACTCTTCAAAAGGGTCGAAATCTTCCTCAATGCTCCTCATCGGCCGTATCAACGGTCTTCTGGGTTGCTTCAATTCAGTATGACTTCAAGGATCTCATCACTCCAGTAACCCACCTAATTGAGAGTGCTAGTAATGCTTCAATATGATTGTTTACAGTCTGCTACGAACTCACAACCACTCCGGTATTTCTTCAAAAGTGTCGAAAACATCCTCTAAGCTCCCCATCGGCCCCCCCCCCCGTTCAATTCAGGGTTACTCCAACCAGCTCATCACTTCAGAAGCCCAGCTATTTGGGATACTTACTGCTTCGACCTGATTGTTTACAGTCAGATACAACTTCACAACCACTCTTATAACTCTTCAAAAGGGTCGAAATCTTCCTCAATGCTCCTCGTCGGCCGTATCAACGGTCTTCTGGGTTGCTTCAATTCAGTATGACTTCAAGGATCTCATCACTCCAGTAACCCACCTAAATGAGAGATCTAGTAATGCTTCAATATGATTGTTTACAGTCTGCTACGAATTCACAACAACTCTGTTATTTTTTTCAAAAGTGTCGAAAACATCCTTTAAGCTCCCCGCGCTATCAACGGTCTATTTTGTACAACTCAGGGTTACTCCAACGAGCTCATCACTTCAGAAGCCCAGCTATTTGAGACACTTACTGCTTCGTCCTGATTGTTTACGTTCAGCTACAACTTCACAACCACTCTGATAACTCTTCAAAAGGGTCGAAAACATCCTCAACGCTCCTCATCTGCCGTATCAACGGTCTTCTGGGTTTCTTCAAGTCAGTATCACTTCAAGGATTTCATAGCTCCAGAAACCCACCTATTTGAGAGATCTAGTAATGCTTCAATATAATTGTTTACAGTCTGCTACGAACTCACAACCACTCCGGTATTTCTTCAAAAGTGTCGAAAACATCCTCTAAGCTCCCCATCGGCCCCCCCCGTTCAATTCAGGGTTACTCCAACCAGCTCATCACTTCAGAAGCCCAGCTATTTGGGATACTTACTGCTTCGACCTGATTGTTTACAGTCAGATACAACTTCACAACCACTCTGATAACTCTTCAAAAGGGTCGAAATCTTCCTCAATGCTCCTCATCGGCCGTATCAACGGTCTTCTGGGTTGCTTCAATTCAGTATGACTTCAAGGATCTCATCACTCCAGTAACCCACCTAATTGAGAGTGCTAGTAATGCTTCAATATGATTGTTTACAGTCTGCTACGAACTCACAACCACTCCGGTATTTCTTCAAAAGTGTCGAAAACATCCTCTAAGCTCCCCATCGCCCCCCCCCCCCCGTTCAATTCAGGGTTACTCCAACCAGCTCATCACTTCAGAAGCCCAGCTATTTGGGATACTTACTGCTTCGACCTGATTGTTTACAGTCAGATACAACTTCACAACCACTCTGATAACTCTTCAAAAGGGTCGAAATCTTCCTCAATGCTCCTCATCGGCCGTATCAACGGTCTTCTGGGTTGCTTCAATTCAGTATGACTTCAAGGATCTCATCACTCCAGTAACCCACCTAAATGAGAGATCTAGTAATGCTTCAATATGATTGTTTACAGTCTGCTACGAATTCACAACAACTCTGTTATTTTTTTCAAAAGTGTCGAAAACATCCTTTAAGCTCCCCGCGCTATCAACGGTCTAATTTGTACAACTCAGGGTTACTCCAACGAGCTCATCACTTCAGAAGCCCAGCTATTTGAGACACTTACTGCTTCGTCCTGATTGTTTACGTTCAGCTACAACTTCACAACCACTCTGATATCTCTTCAAAAGGGTCGAAAACATCCTCAACGCTCCTTATCTGCCGTATCAACGGTCTTCTGGGTTTCTTCAAGTCAGTATCACTTCAAGGATTTCATAGCTCCAGAAACCCACCTATTTGAGAGATCTAGTAATGCTTCAATATAATTGTTTACAGTCTGCTACGAACTCACAACCACTCCGGTATTTCTTCAAAAGTGTCGAAAACATCCTCTAAGCTCCCCATCGGCACCCCCCCGTTCAATTCAGGGTTACTCCAACCAGCTCATCACTTCAGAAGCCCAGCTATTTGGGATACTTACTGCTTCGACCTGATTGTTTACAGTCAGATACAACTTCACAACCACTCTGATAACTCTTCAAAAGGGTCGAAATCTTCCTCAATGCTCCTCATCGGCCGTATCAACGGTCTTCTGGGTTGCTTCAATTCAGTATGACTTCAAGGATCTCATCACTCCAGTAACCCACCTAATTGAGAGTGCTAGTAATGCTTCAATATGATTGTTTACAGTCTGCTACGAACTCACAACCACTCCGGTATTTCTTCAAAAGTGTCGAAAACATCCTCTAAGCTCCCCATCGGCCCCCCCCGTTCAATTCAGGGTTACTCCAACCAGCTCATCACTTCAGAAGCCCAGCTATTTGGGATACTTACTGCTTCGACCTGATTGTTTACAGTCAGATACAACTTCACAACCACTCTGATAACTCTTCAAAAGGGTCGAAATCTTCCTCAATGCTCCTCATCGGCCGTATCAACGGTCTTCTGGGTTGCTTCAATTCAGTATGACTTCAAGGATCTCATCACTCCAGTAACCCACCTAATTGAGAGTGCTAGTAATGCTTCAATATGATTGTTTACAGTCTGCTACGAACTCACAACCACTCCGGTATTTCTTCAAAAGTGTCGAAAACATCCTCTAAGCTCCCCATCGCCCCCCCCCCGTTCAATTCAGGGTTACTCCAACCAGCTCATCACTTCAGAAGCCCAGCTATTTGGGATACTTACTGCTTCGACCTGATTGTTTACAGTCAGATACAACTTCACAACCACTCTGATAACTCTTCAAAAGGGTCGAAATCTTCCTCAATGCTCCTCATCGGCCGTATCAACGGTCTTCTGGGTTGCTTCAATTCAGTATGACTTCAAGGATCTCATCACTCCAGTAACCCACCTAAATGAGAGATCTAGTAATGCTTCAATATGATTGTTTACAGTCTGCTACGAATTCACAACAACTCTGTTATTTTTTTCAAAAGTGTCGAAAACATCCTTTAAGCTCCCCGCGCTATCAACGGTCTAATTTGTACAACTCAGGGTTACTCCAACGAGCTCATCACTTCAGAAGCCCAGCTATTTGAGACACTTACTGCTTCGTCCTGATTGTTTACGTTCAGCTACAACTTCACAACCACTCTGATATCTCTTCAAAAGGGTCGAAAACATCCTCAACGCTCCTTATCTGCCGTATCAACGGTCTTCTGGGTTTCTTCAAGTCAGTATCACTTCAAGGATTTCATAGCTCCAGAAACCCACCTATTTGAGAGATCTAGTAATGCTTCAATATAATTGTTTACAGTCTGCTACGAACTCACAACCACTCCGGTATTTCTTCAAAAGTGTCGAAAACATCCTCTAAGCTCCCCATCGGCACCCCCCCGTTCAATTCAGGGTTACTCCAACCAGCTCATCACTTCAGAAGCCCAGCTATTTGGGATACTTACTGCTTCGACCTGATTGTTTACAGTCAGATACAACTTCACAACCACTCTGATAACTCTTCAAAAGGGTCGAAATCTTCCTCAATGCTCCTCATCGGCCGTATCAACGGTCTTCTGGGTTGCTTCAATTCAGTATGACTTCAAGGATCTCATCACTCCAGTAACCCACCTAATTGAGAGTGCTAGTAATGCTTCAATATGATTGTTTACAGTCTGCTACGAACTCACAACCACTCCGGTATTTCTTCAAAAGTGTCGAAAACATCCTCTAAGCTCCCGATCGCCCCCCCCCCGTTCAATTCAGGGTTACTCCAACCAGCTCATCACTTCAGAAGCCCTGCTATTTGGGATACTTACTGCTTCGACCTGATTGTTTACAGTCAGATACAACTTCACAACCACTCTGAAAACTCTTCAAAAGGGTCGAAATCTTTCTCAATGCTCCTCATCGGCCGTATCAACGGTCTTCTGGGTTGCTTCAATTCAGTATGACTTCAAGGATCTCATCACTCCAGTAACCCACCTAATTGAGAGTGCTAGTAATGCTTCAATATGATTGTTTACAGTCTGCTACGAATTCACAACCACTCTGTTTTTTTTCAAAAGTGTCGAGAACATCCTCTAAGTTCCCCATCGGTCCTATCAAAGGCCTAATTCGTACAATTCAGGGTTACTCCAACGAGCTCATCACTTCAGAAGCCCAGCTATTTGAGATACTTACTGCTTCGACCTGATTGTTTACATTCAGCTACAACTTCACAACCACTCTGATAACTCTTCAAAAGGGTCGAAAACATCCTCAACGCTCCTCATCGGCCGTATCAACAGTCTTCTGGGTTGCTTCAATTCAGTTTCACTTCAAGGATCTCATCACTCCAGTAACACACCTAAATGAGAGATCTAGTAATGCTTCAATATGATTGTTTACAGTCTGCTACGAATTCACAACAACTCTGTTATTTTTTTCAAAAGTGTCGAAAACATCCTTTAAGCTCCCCGCGCTATCAACGATCTAATTTGTACAATTCAGGGTTACTCCAACGAGCTCAACACTTCAGAATCCCAGCTATTTGAGACACTTACTGCTTCGTCCTGATTGTTTACGTTCAGCTACAACTTCACAACCACTCTGATAACTCTTCAAAAGGGTCGAAAACATCCTCAACGCTCCTCATCTGCCGTATCAACGGTCTTCTGGGTTTCTTCAAGTCAGTATCACTTCAAGGATTTCATAGCTCCAGAAACCCACCTATTTGAGAGATCTAGTAATGCTTCAATATAATTGTTTACAGTCTGCTACGAACTCACAACCACTCCGGTATTTCTTCAAAAGTGTCGAAAACATCCTCTAAGCTCCCCATCGGCCCCCCCGTTCAATTCAGGGTTACTCCAACCAGCTCATCACTTCAGAAGCCCAGCTATTTGGGATACTTACTGCTTCGACCTGATTGTTTACAGTCAGATACAACTTCACAACCACTCTGATAACTCTTCAAAAGGGTCGAAATCTTCCTCAATGCTCCTCATCGGCCGTATCAACGGTCTTCTGGGTTGCTTCAATTCAGTATGACTTCAAGGATCTCATCACTCCAGTAACCCACCTAATTGAGAGTGCTAGTAATGCTTCAATATGATTGTTTACAGTCTGCTACGAACTCACAACCACTCCGGTATTTCTTCAAAAGTGTCGAAAACATCCTCTAAGCTCCCCATCGCCCCCCCCCCCCGTTCAATTCAGGGTTACTCCAACCAGCTCATCACTTCAGAAGCCCAGCTATTTGGGATACTTACTGCTTCGACCTGATTGTTTACAGTCAGATACAACTTCACAACCACTCTGATAACTCTTCAAAAGGGTCGAAATCTTCCTCAATGCTCCTCATCGGCCGTATCAACGGTCTTCTGGGTTGCTTCAATTCAGTATGACTTCAAGGATCTCATCACTCCAGTAACCCACCTAAATGAGAGATCTAGTAATGCTTCAATATGATTGTTTACAGTCTGCTACGAATTCACAACAACTCTGTTATTTTTTTCAAAAGTGTCGAAAACATCCTTTAAGCTCCCCGCGCTATCAACGGTCTAATTTGTACAACTCAGGGTTACTCCAACGAGCTCATCACTTCAGAAGCCCAGCTATTTGAGACACTTACTGCTTCGTCCTGATTGTTTACGTTCAGCTACAACTTCACAACCACTCTGATAACTCTTCAAAAGGGTCGAAAACATCCTCAACGCTCCTCATCTGCCGTATCAACGGTCTTCTGGGTTTCTTCAAGTCAGTATCACTTCAAGGATTTCATAGCTCCAGAAACCCACCTATTTGAGAGGTCTAGTAATGCTTCAATATAATTGTTTACAGTCTGCTACGAACTCACAACCACTCCGGTATTTCTTCAAAAGTGTCGAAAACATCCTCTAAGCTCCCCATCGGCCCCCCCGTTCAATTCAGGGTTACTCCAACCAGCTCATCACTTCAGAAGCCCAGCTATTTGGGATACTTACTGCTTCGACCTGATTGTTTACAGTCAGATACAACTTCACAACCACTCTGATAACTCTTCAAAAGGGTCGAAATCTTCCTCAATGCTCCTCATCGGCCGTATCAACGGTCTTCTGGGTTGCTTCAATTCAGTATGACTTCAAGGATCTCATCACTCCAGTAACCCACCTAATTGAGAGTGCTAGTAATGCTTCAATATGATTGTTTACAGTCTGCTACGAACTCACAACCACTCCGGTATTTCTTCAAAAGTGTCGAAAACATCCTCTAAGCTCCCCATCGCCCCCCCCCCCCCGTTCAATTCAGGGTTACTCCAACCAGCTCATCACTTCAGAAGCCCAGCTATTTGGGATACTTACTGCTTCGACCTGATTGTTTACAGTCAGATACAACTTCACAACCACTCTGATAACTCTTCAAAAGGGTCGAAATCTTCCTCAATGCTCCTCATCGGCCGTATCAACGGTCTTCTGGGTTGCTTCAATTCAGTATGACTTCAAGGATCTCATCACTCCAGTAACCCACCTAAATGAGAGATCTAGTAATGCTTCAATATGATTGTTTACAGTCTGCTACGAATTCACAACAACTCTGTTATTTTTTTCAAAAGTGTCGAAAACATCCTTTAAGCTCCCCGCGCTATCAACGGTCTAATTTGTACAACTCAGGGTTACTCCAACGAGCTCATCACTTCAGAAGCCCAGCTATTTGAGACACTTACTGCTTCGTCCTGATTGTTTACGTTCAGCTACAACTTCACAACCACTCTGATAACTCTTCAAAAGGGTCGAAAACATCCTCAACGCTCCTTATCTGCCGTATCAACGGTCTTCTGGGTTTCTTCAAGTCAGTATCACTTCAAGGATTTCATAGCTCCAGAAACCTACCTATTTGAGAGATCTAGTAATGCTTCAATATAATTGTTTACAGTCTGCTACGAACTCACAACCACTCCGGTATTTCTTCAAAAGTGTCGAAAACATCCTCTAAGCTCCCCATCGGCCCCCCCCCCCGTTCAATTCAGGGTTACTCCAACCAGCTCATCACTTCAGAAGCCCAGCTATTTGGGATACTTACTGCTTCGACCTGATTGTTTACAGTCAGATACAACTTCACAACCACTCTGATAACTCTTCAAAAGGGTCGAAATCTTCCTCAATGCTCCTCATCGGCCGTATCAACGGTCTTCTGGGTTGCTTCAATTCAGTATGACTTCAAGGATCTCATCACTCCAGTAACCCACCTAATTGAGAGTGCTAGTAAAGCTTCAATATGATTGTTTACAGTCTGCTACGAACTCACAACCACTCCGGTATTTCTTCAAAAGTGTCGAAAACATCCTCTAAGCTCCCGATCGCCCCCCCCCCCCGTTCAATTCAGGGTTACTCCAACCAGCTCATCACTTCAGAAGCCCTGCTATTTGGGATACTTACTGCTTCGACCTGATTGTTTACAGTCAGATACAACTTCACAACCACTCTGAAAACTCTTCAAAAGGGTCGAAATCTTCCTCAATGCTCCTCATCGGCCGTATCAACGGTCTTCTGGGTTGCTTCAATTCAGTATGACTTCAAGGATCTCATCACTCCAGTAACCCACCTAATTGAGAGTGCTAGTAATGCTTCAATATGATTGTTTACAGTCTGCTACGAATTCACAACCACTCTGTTTTTTTTTCAAAAGTGTCGAGAACATCCTCTAAGTTCCCCATCGGTCCTATCAAAGGCCTACTTCGTACAATTCAGGGTTACTCCAACGAGCTCATCACTTCAGAAGCCCAGCTATTTGAGATACTTACTGCTTCGACCTGATTGTTTACATTCAGCTACAACTTCACAACCACTCTGATAACTCTTCAAAAGGGTCGAAAACATCCTCAACGCTCCTCATCGGCCGTATCAACAGTCTTCTGGGTTGCTTCAATTCAGTTTCACTTCAAGGATCTCATCACTCCAGTAACACACCTAAATGAGAGATCTAGTAATGCTTCAATATGATTGTTTACAGTCTGCTACGAATTCACAACAACTCTGTTATTTTTTTCAAAAGTGTCGAAAACATCCTTTAAGCTCCCCGCGCTATCAACGGTCTAATTTGTACAATTCAGGGTTACTCCAACGAGCTCAACACTTCAGAATCCCAGCTATTTGGGATACTTACTGCTTCGACCTGATTGTTTACAGTCAGAAGATACAACTTCACAACCACTCTGATAACTCTTCAAAAGGGTCGAAATCTTCCTCAATGCTCCTCATCGGCCGTATCAACGGTCTTCTGGGTTACTTCAATTCAGTATGACTTCAAGGAACTCATCACTCCAGTAACCCACCTAATTGAGAGTGCTAGTAATACTTCAATATGATTGTTTACAGTCTGCTACGTATTCACAACCACTCTGTTTTTTTTCAAAAGTGTCGAAAACATCCTCTAAGCTCCCCATCGGTCCTATCAAAGGCCTACTTCGTACAATTCAGGGTTACTCCAACGAGCTCATCAATTCAGAAGCCCAGCTATTTGAGATACTTACTGCTTCGACCTGATTGTTTACATTCAGCTACAACTTCACAACCACTCTGATAACTCTTCAAAAGGGTCGAAAACATCCTCAACGCTCCTTATCTGCCGTATCAACGGTCTTCTGGGTTTCTTCAAGTCAGTATCACTTCAAGGATCTCATCACTCCAGTAACCAGTAACCTAATTGAGAGATCTAGTAATGCTTCAATATGATTGTTTACAGTCTGCTACGAATTCACAACCAATCCGGTATTTCTTCAAAGGTGTCGAAAACATCCTCTAAGCTCCCCAACTGCCCTATCAAAGGCCTACTTCGTACAATTCAGGGTTACTTCAACGAGCTCATCACTTCAGAAGCCCAGCTATTTGGGACACTTACTGCTTCGACCTGATTGTTTACATTCAGCTACAACTTCACAACCACTCTGATAACTCTTCAAAAGGGTCGAAAACATCCTCAACGCTCCTCATCGGCCGTATCAACAGTCTTCTGGGTTGCTTCAAGTCAGTATCACTTCAAGGATCTCATTACTTCAGTAACCCACCTAATTGAGAGATCTAGTAATGCTTCAATATGATTGTTTACAGTCTGCTACGAATTCACAACCACTCCGGTATTTCTTCAAAGGTGTCGAAAACATCCTCTAAGCTCCCCTTCGGCCCTATCAAAGGCCTACTTCGTACAATTCAGGGTTACACCAACGAGCTCAACACTTCAGAATCTCAGCTATTTGGTATACTTACTGCTTCGACCTGATTGTTTACAGTCAGATACAACTTCACAACCACTCTGATAACTCTTCAAAAGGGTCGAAAACATCCTCAACGCTCCTCATCGGCCGTATCAACAGTCTTCTGGGTTGATTCAATTCAGTTTCACTTCAAGGATCTCATCACTCCAGTAACATACCTAAATGAGAGATCTAGTAATGCTTCAATATGATTGTTTACAGTCTGCTACGAATTCACAACAACTCTGTTATTTTTTTCAAAAGTGTCGAAAACATCCTTTAAGCTCCCCGCGCTATCAACGGTCTAATTTGTACAATTCAGGGTTACTCCAACGAGCTCAACACTTCAGAATCCCAACTATTTGGGATACTTACTGCTTCGACCTGATTGTTTACAGTCAGATACAACTTCACAACCACTCTGATAACTCTTCAAAAGGGTCTAAATCTTCCTCAATGCTCCTCATTCATCGGCCGTATCAACGGTCTTCTGGTTTGTTTCAATTCAGTATGACTTCAAGGATCTCATCACTCCAGTAACCCACCTAATTGAGAGTGCTAGTAATGCTTCAATATGATTGTTTACAGTCTGCTACAAACTCACAACCACTCCGGTATTTCTTCAAAAGTGTCGAAAACATCCTCTAAGCTCCCCATCGGCCCCCCGTAAAATTCAGGGTTACTCCAACCAGCTCATCACTTCAGAAGTCCAGCTATTTGGGATACTTACTGCTTCGAACTGATTTTTTACAGTCAGATACAACTTTACAACCACTCTGATAACTCTTCAAAAGGGTCGAAATCTTCCTCAATGCTCCTCATCGGCCGTATCAACGGTCTTCTGGGTTGCTTCAATTCAGTATGACTTCAAGGATCTCATCACTCCAGTAACCAGTAACCTAATTGAGAGATCTAGTAATGCTTCAATATGATTGTTTACAGTCTGCTACGAATTCACAACCAATCCGGTATTTCTTCAAAGGTGTCGAAAACATCCTCTAAGCTCCCCAACTGCCCTATCAAAGGCCTACTTCGTACAATTCAGGGTTACTCCAACGAGCTCATCACTTCAGAAGCCCAGCTTTTCGAGATACTTACTGCTTCGACCTGATTGTTTACATTCAGCTACAACTTCACAACCACTCTGATAACTCTTCAAAAGGGTCGAAAACATCCTCAACGCTCCTCATCGGCCGTATCAACAGTCTTCTGGGTTGCTTCAAGTCAGTATCACTTCAAGGATCTCATCACTCCAGTAACCAGTAACCTAATTGAGAGATCTAGTAATGCTTCAATATGATTGTTTACAGTCTGCTACAAATTCACAACCAATCCGGTATTTCTTCAAAGGTGTCGAAAACATCCTCTAAGCTCCCCAACTGCCCTATCAAAGGCCTACTTCGTACAATTCAGGGTTACTCCAACGAGCTCATCACTTCAGAAGCCCAGCTTTTCGAGATACTTACTGCTTCGACCTGATTGTTTACATTCAGCTACAACTTCACAACCACTCTGATAACTCTTCAAAAGAGTCGAAAACATCCTCAACGCTCCTCATCGGCCGTATCAACAGTATTCTGGGTTGCTTCAATTCAGTTTCACTTCAAGGATCTCATCACTCCAGTAACACACCTAAATGAGAGATCTAGTAATGCTTCAATATGATTGTTTACAGTCTGCTACGAATTCACAACAACTCTGTTATTTTTTTCAAAAGTGTCGAAAACATCCTTTAAGCTCCCCGCGCTATCAACGGTCTAATTTGTACAATTCAGGGTTACTCCAACGAGCTCAACACTTCAGAATCCCAGCTATTTGGGACACTTACTGCTTCGACCTGATTGTTTACAGTCAGATACAACTTCACAACCACTCTGATAACTCTTCAAAAGGGTCGAAAACATCATCAACGCTCCTTATCTGCCGTATCAACGGTCTTCTGGGTTGCTTCAAGTCAGTATCACTTCAAGGATCTCATTACTTCAGTAACCCACCTAATTGAGAGATCTAGTAATGCTTCAATATGATTGTTTACAGTCTGCTATGAATTCACAACCACTCCGGTATTTCTTCAAAGGTGTCGAAAACATCCTCTAAACTACCCTTCGGCCCTATCAAAGGCCTACTTCGTACAATTCAGGGTTACACCAACGAGCTCAACACTTCATAATCCCAGCTATTTGGTATACTTACTGCTTCTACCTGATTGTTTACAGTCAGATACAACTTCACAACCACTCTGATAACTCTTCAAAAGGGTCAAAATCTTCCTCAATGCTCCTCATCGGCCGTAACAACGGTCTTCTGGGTTGCTTCAATTCAGTATGACTTCAAGGATCTCATCACTCCAGTAACCCACCTAATTGAGAGTGCTAGTAATGCTTCAATATGATTGTATACAGTCTGCTACGTATTCACAACCACTCTGTTTTTTTCTTCAAAAGTGTCGAAAACATCCTCTAAGCTCCCCATGGGTCCTATCAAAGGCCTACTTCGTACAATTCAGGGTTACTCCAACGAGCTCATCACTTCAGAAGCCCAGCTTTTCGAGATACTTACTGCTTTGACCTGATTGTTCACATTCAGCTACAACTTCACAACCATTCTGATAACTCTTCAAAAGGGTCGAAAACATCCTCAACGCTCCTCATCGGCCGTATCAACAGTCTTCTCGGTTGCTTCAAGTCAGTATCACTTCAAGGATCTCATCACTCCAGTAACCAGTAACCTAATTGAGAGATCTAGTAATGCTTCAATATGATTGTTTACAGTCTGCTACGATTTCACAACCACTCTGTTATTTATTTTTTTCAAAAGTGTCGAAAACACCCTCTAAGCTCCACATCGGTCCTATCAAAGGCCTACTTCGTACAATTCAGGGTTACTCCAACGAGCTCATCACTTCAGAAGCCCAGCTATTTGAGACACTTACTGTTTCGACCTGATTTTTTACAGTCTGCTACAACTTCACAACCACTCTGATAACTCTTCAAAAGGGTCGAAAACTTCCTCAATGCTCCTCATCGGCCGTATCAACGGTCTTCTGGGTTGCTTCAATTCAGTATCACTTCAAGGATTTCATAACTCCAGAAACCCACCTATTTGAGAGATCTAGTAATGCTTCAATATAATTGTTTACAGTCTGCTACGAACTCACAACCACTCCGGTATTTCTTCAAAAGTGTCGAAAACATCCTCTAAGCTCCCCATCGGCCCTATCAAAGACCTACTTCGTACAATTCAGGGTTACTCCAACCAGCTCATCACTTCAGAAGCTATTTGGGATGCTATTTGGGATACTAACTGCTTCGACCTGATTGTTTACATTCAGCTACAACTTCACAACCACTCTGATAACTCTTCAAAAGAATCGAAAACATCCTCAATGCTCCTCATCGGCCATATCAACGGTATTCTGGGTTGCTTCAATTCAGTATCACTTCAAGGATTTCATAACTCCAGAAACCCACCTATTTGAGAGATCTAGTAATGCTTCAATATAATTGTTTACAGTCTGCTACGAACTCACAACCACTCCGGTATTTCTTCAAAAGTGTCGAAAACATCCTCTAAGCTCCCCATCGGCCCTATCAAAGGCCTACTTCGTACAATTCAGGGTTACTCCAACGAGCTCATCACTTCAGAAGCCCAGCTATTTGAGACACTTACTGCTTCGACCTGATTTTTTACAGTCTGCTACAACTTCACAACCACTCTGATAACTCTTCAAAAGGGTCGAAAACTTCCTCAATGCTCCTCATCGGCCGTATCAACAGTCTTCTGGGTTGCTTCAATTCAGTATCACTTCAAGGATTTCATAACTCCAGAAACCCACCTATTTGAGAGATCTAGTAATGCTTCAATATAATTGTTTACAAACTGCTACGAACTCACAACCACTCCGGTATTTCTTCAAAAGTGTCGAAAACATCCTCTAAGCTCCCCATCGGCCCTATCAAAGGCCTACTTCGTACAATTCAGGGTTACTCCAACGAGCTCATCACTTCAGAATCCCAGCTAATTGGGACACTTACTGCTTCGACCTGATTTTTTACAGTCTGCTACAACTTCACAACCACTCTGATAACTCTTCAAAAGGGTCGAAAATATCCTCAACGCTCCTTATCGGCCGTTTCAACAGTCTTCTGGGTTGCTTCAATTCAGTATCACTTCAAGGATTTCATAACTCCAGAAACCATCCTATTTGATAGATCTAGTAATGCTTCAATACAATTGTTTACAGTCTGCTACGAACTCACAACCACTCCGGTATTTCTTCAAAAATGTTGAAAACATCCTCTAAGCTCCCCATCGGCCCTATCAAAGGCCTACTTCGTACAATTCAGGGTTACTCCAACCAGCTCATCACTTCAGAAGCTATTTGGGATGCTATTTGGGATACTAACTGCTTCGACCTGATTGTTTATATTCAGCTACAACTTCACAACCACTCTGATAACTCTTCAAAAGAATCGAAAACTTTCTCAATGCTCCTCATCGGCCGTATCAACGGTATCGGCCGTTTCAACAGTCTTCTGGGTTGCTTCAATTCAGTATCACTTCAAGGATTTCATAACTCCAGAAACCATCCTATTTGATAGATCTAGTAATGCTTCAATACAATTGTTTACAGTCTGCTACGAACTCACAACCACTCCGGTATTTCTTCAAAAATGTCGAAAACATCCTCTAAGCTCCCCATCGGCCCTATCAAAGGCCTACTTCGTACAATTCAGGGTTACTCCAACCAGCTCATCACTTCAGAAGCTATTTGGGATGCTATTTGGGATACTAACTGCTTCGACCTGATTGTTTATATTCAGCTACAACTTCACAACCACTCTGATAACTCTTCAAAAGAATCGAAAACATTCTCAATGCTCCTCATCGGCCGTATCAACGGTATTCTGGGTTGCTTCAATTCAGTTTCACTTCAAGGATCTCATCACTCCAGTAACACACCTAAAAGAGAGATCTAGTAATGCTTCAATATGATTGTTTACAGTCTGCTACGAATTCACAACAACTCTACTTTTTTTTTAAAAAGTGTCGAAAACATCCTCTAAGCTCCCCATCGGTCCTATCAAAGGCCTACTTCGTACAATTCAGGGTTACTCCAACGAGCTCATCACTTCAGAAGCCCAGCTGTTTGATAAACTTACTGCTTCGACCTGATTTTTTACAGTCTGCTACAACTTCACAACCACTCTGATAACTCTTCAAAAGGGTCGAAAACTTCCTCAATGCTCCTCATCGGCCGTATCAACGGTCTTCTGGGTTGCTTCAATTCAGTATCACTTCAAGGATTTCATAACTCCAGAAACCCACCTATTTGAGAGATCTAGTAATGCTTCAATAGAACTGTTTACAGTCTGCTACGAACTCACAACCACTCCGGTATTTCTTCAAAAGTGTCGAAAACATCCTCTAAGCTCCCCATCGCCCCCCCCCCCGTACAATTCAGGGTTACTCCAACCAGCTCATCACTTCAGAAGCCCAGCTATTTGGGATACTTACTGCTTCGACCTGATTTTTTACAGTCTGCTACAACTTCACAACCACTCTGATAACTCTTCAAAAGGGTCGAAAACATCATCAACGCTCCTCATCGGCCGTATCAACAGTCTTCTGGGTTGCTTCAATTCAGTTTCACTTCAAGGATCTCATCACTCCAGTAACACACCTAAATGAGAGATCTAGTAATGCTTAAATATGATTGTTTACAGTCTGCTACGAATTCACAACAACTCTGTTTTTTTTCTTCAAAAGTTTCGAAAACATCCTTTAAGCTCCCCGCGCTATCAACGGTCTAATTTGTACAATTCAGGGTTACTCCAACGAGCTCAACACTTCAGAATCCCAGCTATTTGGGATACTTACTGCTTCGACCTGATTTTTTACAGTCTGCTACAACTTCACAACCACTCTGATAACTCTTCAAAAGGGTCGAAAACTTCCTCAATGCTCCTCATCGGCCGTATCAACGGTCTTCTGGGTTGCTTCAATTCAGTATCACTCCAAGGATTTCATAACTACAGAAACCCACCTATTTGAGAGCTCTAGTAATGCTTCAATATGATTGTTTACAGTCTGCTACGAATTCACAACAACTCTGTTTTTTTTTCAAAAGTGTCGAAAACATCCTTTAAGCTCCCCATCGCCCCCCCCCCCGTACAATTCAGGGTAACTCCAACCAGCTCATCACTTCAGAAGCCCAGCTATTTGGGATACTTACTGCTTCGACCTGATTTTTTACAGTCTGCTACAACTTCACAACCACTCTGATAACTCTTCAAAAGGGTCGAAAACTTCCTGAATGCTCCTCATCGGCCGTATCAACGGTCTTCTGGGTTGCTTCAATTCAGTATCACTCCAAGGATTTCATAACTACAGAAACCCACCTATTTGAGAGATCTAGTAATGCTTCAATATGATTGTTTACAGTCTGCTACGAATTCACAACAACTCTGTTTTTTTTTTTCAAAAGTGTCGAAAACATCCTTTAAGCTCCCCGCGCTATCAACGGTCTAATTTGTACAATTCAGGGTTACTCCAACGAGCTCAACACTTCAAAAGCCCAGCTATTTGGGATACTTACTGCTTCGACCTAATTTTTTACAGTCTGCTACAACTTCACAACCACTCTGATAACTCTTCAAAAGGGTCGAAATCTTCCTCAATGCTCCTCATCGGCCGTATCAACGGTCTTCTGGGTTGCTTCAATTCAGTATGACTTCAAGGATCTCATCACTCCAGTAACCCACCTAATTGAGAGTGCTAGTAATACTTTAATATGATTGTTTACAGTCTGCTACGTATTCACAACCACTCTGTTTTTTTTTTTAAAAGTGTCGAAAACATCCTCTAAGCTCCCCATCGGTCCTATCAAAGGCTTACTTCGTACAATTCAAGGTTACTCCAACGAGCTCATCACTTCAGAAGCTATTTGGGATGCTATTTGGGATACTAACTGCTTCGACCTGATTGTTTACATTCAGCTACAACTTCACAACCACTCTGATAACTCTACAAAAGAATCGAAAACATCCTCAATGCTCCTCATCGGCCGTATCAACGGTATTATGGGTTGCTTCAATTCAGTTTCACTTCAAGGATCTCATCACTCCAGTAACACACCTAATAGAGAGATCTAGTAATGCTTCAATATGATTGTTTACAGTCTGCTACGAATTCACAACAACTCTGTTTTTTTTTTCAAAAGTGTCGAAAACATCCTCTAAGCTCCCCATCGGTCCTATCAAAGGCCTACTTCGTACAATTCAGGGTTACTCCAACGAGCTCATCACTTCAGAAGCCCAGCTAATTGATATACTTACTGCTTCGACCTGATTGTTTACATTCAGCTACAACTTCACAACCACTCTGATAACTCTTCAAAAGGGTCGAAAACATCCTCAACGCTCCTCATCGGCCGTATCAACAGTCTTCTGGGTTGCTTCAATTCAGTTTCACTTCAAGGATCTCATCACTCCAGTAACACACCTAAATGAGAGATCTAGTAATGCTTCAATATGATCGTTTACAGTCTGCTACGAATTCACAACAACTATGTTATTTTTTTTCAAAAGTGTCGAAAACATCCTCTAAGCTCCCCATCGGTCCTATCAAAGGCCTACTTCGTACAATTCAGGGTTACTCCAACGAGCTCATCACTTCAGAAGCCCAGCTATTTGATAAACTTACTGCTTCGACCTGATTTTTTACAGTCTGCTACAACTTCACAACCACTCTGATAACTCTTCAAAAGGGTCGAAAACTTCCTCAATGCTCCTCATCGGCCGTATCAACGGTCTTCTGGGTTGCTTCAATTCAGTATCACTCCAAGGATTTCATAACTACAAAAACCCACCTATTTGAGAGATCTAGTAATGCTTCAATATGATTGTTTACAGTCTGCTACGAATTCACAACAACTCTGTTTTTTTTCAAAAGTGTCGAAAACATCCTTTAAGCTCCCCGCGCTATCAACGGTCTAATTTGTACATTCAGGGTTACTCCAACGAGCTCAACACTTCAGAATCCCAGCTATTTGGGATACTTACTGCTTCGACCTGGTTGTTTACAGTCAGAAGATACAACTTCACAACCACTCTGATAACTCTTCAAAAGGGTCGAAATCTTCCTCAATGCTCCTCATCGGCCGTATCAACGGTCTTCTGGGTTGCTTCAATTCAGTATGACTTCAAGGATCTCATCACTCCAGTAACCCACCTAATTGAGAGTGCTAGTAATACTTCAATATGATTGTTTACAGTCTGCTACGAATTCACAACAACTCTGTTATTTTTTTCAAAAGTGTCGAAAACATCCTCTAAGCTCCCCATCGGTCCTATCAAAGGCTTACTTCGTACAATTCAGGGTTACTCCAACGAGCTCATCACTTCAGAAGCCCAGCTATTTGAGATACTTACTGCTTCGACCTGATTGTTTACATTCAGCTACAACTTCACAACCACTCTGATAACTCTTCAAAAGGGTCGAAAACATCCTCAACACTCCTTATCTGCCGTATCAACGGTCTTCTGGGTTTCTTCAAGTCAGTATCACTTCAAGGATCTCATCACTCCCAGTAACACACCTTAATGAGAGATCTAGTAATGCTTAAATATGATTGTTTACAGTCTGCTACGAATTCACAACAACTCTGTTTTTTTTTCAAAAGTGTCGAAAACATCCTTTAAGCTCCCCATCGCCCCCCCCCGTACAATTCAGGGTTACTCCAACCAGCTCATCACTTCAGAAGCCCAGCTATTTGGGATACTTACTGCTTCGACCTGATTTTTTACAGTCTGCTACAACTTCACAACCACTCTGATAACTCTTCAAAAGGGTCGAAAACTTCCTCAATGCTCCTCATCGGCCGTATCAACGGTCTTCTGGGTTGCTTCAATTCAGTATCACTCCAAGGATTTCATAACTACAGAAACCCACCTATTTGAGAGATCTAGTAATGCTTCAATATGATTGTTTACAGTCTGCTACGAATTCACAACAACTCTGTTTTTTTTCTCAAAAGTGTCGAAAACATCCTTTAAGCTCCCCGCGCTATCAACGGTCTAATTTGTACAATTCAGGGTTACTCCAACGAGCTCAACACTTCAGAAGCCCAGCTATTTGAGATACTTACTGCTTCGACCTGATTTTTTACAGTCTGCTACAACTTCACAACCACTCTGATAACTCTTCAAAAGGGTCGAAATCTTCCTCAATGCTCCTCATAGGCCATATCAACGGTCTTCTGGGTTGCTTCAATTCAGTATGACTTCAAGGATCTCATCACTCCAGTAACCCACCTAATTGAGAGTGCTAGTAATACTTCAATATGATTGTTTACAGTCTGCTACGTATTCACAACCACTCTGTTTTTTTAAAAAGTGTCGAAAACATCCTCTAAGCTCCCCATCGGTCCTATCAAAGGCTTACTTCGTACAATTCAGGGTTACTCCAACGAGCTCATCACTTCAGAAGCCCAGCTATTTGAGATACTTACTGCTTCGACCTGATTGTTTACATTCAGCTACAACTTCACAACCACTCTGATAATTCTTCAAAAGGGTCGAAAACATCCTCAACACTCCTTATCTGCCGTATCAACGGTCTTCTGGGTTTCTTCAAGTCAGTATCACTTCAAGGATCTCATCACTCCAGTAACACACCTAAATGAGAGATCTAGTAAAGCTTAAATATGATTGTTTACAGTCTGCTACGAATTCACAACAACTCTGTTATTTTTTTCAAAAGTTTCGAAAACATCCTCTAAGCTCCCCATCGGCCCTATCAAAGGCCTACTTCGTACAAGTCAGGGTTACTCCAACCAGCTCATCACTTCAGAAGCTATTTGAGATGCTATTTGGGAGACTAACTGCTTCGACCTGATTGTTTACATTCAGCTACAACTTCACAACCACTCTGATAACTCTACAAAAGAATCGAAAACATCCTCAATGCTCCTCATCGGCCGTATCAACGGTATTATGGGTTGCTTCAATTCAGTTTCACTTCAAGGATCTCATCACTCCAGTAACACACCTAAATGAGAGATCTAGTAATGCTTCAATATGATTGTTTACAGTCTGCTACGAATTCACAACAACTCTGTTGTTTTTTTTCAAAAGTGTCGAAAACATCCTCTAAGCTCCCCATCGGTCCTATCAAAGGCCTACTTCGTACAATTCAGGGTTACTCCAACGAGCTCATCACTTCAGAAGCCCAGCTAATTGATATACTTACTGCTTCGACCTGATTGTTTACATTCAGCTACAACTTCACAACCACTCTGATAACTCTTCAAAAGGGTCGAAAACATCCTCAACGCTCCTCATCGGCCGTATTAACAGTCTTCTGGGTTGCTTCAATTCAGTTTCACTTCAAGGATCTCATCACTCCAGTAACACACCTAAATGAGAGATCTAGTAATGCTTCAATATGATTGTTTACAGTCTGCTACGAATTCACAACAACTATGTTATTTTTTTTCCAAAAGTGTCGAAAACATCCTCTAAGCTCCCCATCGGTCCTATCAAAGGCCTACTTCGTACAATTCAGGGTTACTCCAACGAGCTCATCACTTCAGAAGCCCATCTATTTGATAAACTTACTGCTTCGACCTGATTTTTTACAGTCTGCTACAACTTCACAACCACTCTGATAACTCTTCAAAAGGGTCGAAAACTTCCTCAATGCTCCTCATCGGCCGTATCAACGGTCTTCTGGGTTGCTTCAATTCAGTATCACTCCAAGGATTTCATAACTACAGAAACCCACCTATTTGAGAGATCTAGTAATGCTTCAATATGATTGTTTACAGTCTGCTACGAATTCACAACAACTCTGTTTTTTTTCTCAAAAGTGTCGAAAACATCCTTTAAGCTCCCCGCGCTATCAACGGTCTAATTTGTACAATTCAGGGTTACTCCAACGAGCTCAACACTTCAGAATCCCAGCTATTTGGGATACTTACTGCTTCGACCTGGTTGTTTACAGTCAGAAGATACAACTTCACAACCACTCTGATAACTCTTCAAAAGGGTCGAAATCTTCCTCAATGCTCCTCATCGGCCGTATCAACGGTCTTCTGGGTTGCTTCAATTCAGTATGACTTCAAGGATCTCATCACTCCAGTAACCCACCTAATTGAGAGTGCTAGTAATACTTCAATATGATTGTTTACAGTCTGCTACGAATTCACAACCAATCCGGTATTTCTTCAAAGGTGTCGAAAACATCCTCTAAGCTCCCCAACTGCCCTATCAAAGGCCTACTTCGTACAATTCAGGGTTACTCCAACGAGCTCATCACTTCAGAGGCCCAGCTATTTGGGACACTTACTGCTTCGACCTGATTGTTTACATTCAGCTACAACTTCACAACCACTCTGATAACTCTTCAAAAGGGTCGAAAACATCCTCAACGCTCCTCATCGGCCGTATCAACAGTATTCTGGGTTGCTTCAATTCAGTTTCACTTCAAGGATCTCATCACTCCAGTGGTTGTGAAGTTGTAGCTGAATGTAAACAATCAGGTCGAAGCAGTAAGTGTCCCAACTAGCTGGGCTTCTGAAGTGATGAGCTCGTTGGAGTAACCCTGAATTGTACGAAGTAGGCCTTTGATAGGACCGATGAGGAGCTTAGAGGATGTTTTCGACACTTTTGAAAAAAACAGAGTGGTTGTGAATACGTAGCAGACTGTAAACAATCATATTGAAGTATTACTAGCACTCTCAATTAGGTGGGTTACTGGAGTGATGAGATCCTTGAAGTCATACTGAATTGAAGCAACCCAGAAGACCGTTGAT